>JABAKD010000028.1:5812795-6295295 GCA_012845835.1 Undaria pinnatifida
CCCGGTAGACCAAAGTAGCCCGCTCCAAACGTTAACTCACACTATAATACACATGACATTTTTTTTTATGCATACTGAATTCCACAGAATGATGTCTGGTTTTGTCCCCCTCAAGGCGGGTTATACAGTTTCCGTGCGCAAAACAAGCAAGAACGCCCTAGTCCTGTTGAGCCTGGCATTAGCAGGGGAGTCACCGACCTGTATCTTTCACGAGGTTAGACACCCCCCGTAACACGCGTGATCGAAGTACCACACGCAGTTTGCCAAGCTGAGTTTGATCAAATTCCTCTCTGAAATCTGGTCGATCTCGCAGCTGAATGAATGAAGTGTATTTTTTAACTTATTAAATATCTCCATAAATATCGAATAATTAAACTATTAATGTGGCTTGTCATCAGAACGAGGGGCAATTCCGATCCGATAGATATATAGTTTCCGCCTCCGCTCCCTCTTGTTCAAGCGCCTCACCTAAAAACGAAATCTGCAAGAGTAATAAACACTACCACGCAGTTGATGTCACCTCATTACCTTTCTAGCCATCCATGCTGTAGCTCCAATTCGTCCCCCCCGTCCCCCCCCCAACGCTCCCTCCTTCCCCACCACCCGCTCTATCGTGTAGTCCTAGCACCACGCGTAAAGCAAACCCCTACATCTATGCAACATAAAGCTGTTGGAAGTCCCCCCCCTCCCCTCACCCCCACCCCTTTGAACACTTCGCCTTCTCATCACTGGTTGTACGACTTCCAGGATATACATGATAAACTGATGCATTCCTTCCACAACCGTCAGACTTGTTCCCTTACAGGATTTATAGTTTTCGCGCACAAATTGTGTTGCCCCGCCCGTTTCCCCCTCCCCCTCCCCCCCCCCCCCGCTCCCTCTTGTTCACACCCAGGCCCCCACGCCCTTAAAAACTCCGCCCTCCCCCCACCGGTTACACGAATACAGAATACACTCGATAAACTGATGCATTTCCTTCCACAGCTGTCAGATTTTGTCCCCCGCAAAAACGGGTTTTATAGTTTCCGCGCACAGACTGACAAACATCACCTTGTTGACCCTGGTACAAGCTACACTGCAGTTCCAAGGGGAGTCGCCGACCCATATCCTTAATGAGGACACACACCCAGTAATACGCGCGATCGGAGTATCACGCACAGCTTGCGAAGATGAGTTTCGACAAAATCTTCGATCTCACAACTGGAATGTATTCATATTTTTACAATATATATTTGTGTGCGTACAATCCTGTACCAGGTATGAAAAATGAGATAAATCTGACATTGAAGAGCGTGCTACGGAACGGCCGAAAATGAACGCGTTGGTTTCGATTCTGACTGCGCACGCACGACAGCGCGTTTGTACCTAAAATGCTGCGTATGAGGGGGGCGAAGGGGGTACCGAGGGAGACATCTAGTCCTTGCTATGGAAAACTTGTTGTGCAGGGCATTATTACCGGACAGTCATGAATGAAAGGTGACTCTTCTTTTCCGATCCGACGACGATCCGGTGCCGATTAATCAGAGTTTCCGGTACGACTTTGATGAATCACTAGAAAACACAATGTACCACGTATTATGTGTTTAAAGCATTTTACATCAGATCTAACAACAGTGGTTAACCGCGAACAGTACTCTTCATACCAAATAGCTAACTAAGCTCGGCGTCAGCGGCAACAATATCGGTATATGGATATTTTCAATCTTAGAGACACCAACTGCCGAGAGCGCGGGCTAGCCCAACTTGACGCGAGTCCACGAGGGGACAAGCACCGAGTTATTCTCATTAAAACATATACGAAGTAGGCACGTATAGTCGTGGGGAGGGGGGGACGAGCCTGCTTGGTGACCCCGGGTTTGTCTTTCGTCTGAGGAGTTTGAAGGAGCCAATAAAATGCGAAGGTAGTAAACAGGCTGGGCCAAAAACACGAAAACATATGTTGCAACAGATGCGTTAGGTTTACAAAGAAGCTGCCGCCGCTCCCTCAACGAAGTGCGCCCAAGACGTTGGCATCATGGTGGCTGTTACTACTGTAGTCATCAATAAACAGCCGTGGGCATTCGAAGGCAAGAGTGGAGTGAGTGTTGCAAGCAAACACACACTATAGAGACACCAAACACCCACAGTTGCCGTCTGCGGTACAACGGGCTTTAGAAGAGAGCGTTTAAGTCGTTCAAAGGTAACCCCTCACAACATTTCTTCAACGAAGTCGGGCAGTATCTGCTGAAATATGGTGCCCCTTGTCACCTTGACGTCATCGTTCGATAGCCCTTTGCGATCAAGAAAATTCATGAAGATATTTCTCGTCGCATCCTTCCTGGTGTCAAGCAGTCATGAAACGTTAGCTATAGAAAATCGCTGGATTGGCGGCGGCGGGGGGGGGGGGGTGGTAGAATCAGAGTCGTTTTAAAAAGTACTCTTGCAGAAGAACAACTTAAGGGGGTGGATTGTGACGAACCCGCTATGTGTGGACAGAGAATGCCCGGGGGTGATGCTGCCGTTTTTCCAATAATTAATGTACTGGAAAACAGGTTTCGTGTCTGATCTGAGTTCCAGCAAGATGCATGCGCGATTGGAGGCGTGACGCGTGGCGCGAGGTTTGCTTGACGATGCACTGATGATGACGCGCCTGCTGAACAATCACTTTTCACGTTCAGCGGACGAGGTATATCTTAGGTTGTGATGAATCAAACCACGATTTTATTGGACTTGACTATGGCCTAACGTGGTTAGCCTAACGTACGGGTAGCTGTGACTATGACAAACAACTCGGTCTGAGCCAACTGTTTTTTTGGCAGCCAGGGGCGGGCTTCTGGAGGGTGCCGTACCGCAGCGGTTCGATCATTGAGTATTTTACGGTGCATAAAATGGCTGTATTTTTTTTATTGACCAGGGCCTTCCACTTTCACTGTTCGCGTTTCTAGGGATTCTTAAAAGATGGACGGCAAGATCCATGGCCGATGGAATGACGTTTCCCCATGTCATAACGAACGATATATTACATTTTGAACAAGCGCACTCCGACCCGACGCGGGAATCCTCAGAGCTGAGCCCACCGGGCCCGCTGCCGCGAGTCGTTACAAAGCCAACTAATTTTAGCGTCCACAATTGTGCACCCTACCCAAAACGGTGGTGGCGTCATGTGGAAAATCGACTTCTAGATTGTTCAACCTTGTCGATGAACCACCCGTGGTGGATGAATCAGCCACCATACGCGCCTTATAAAAAAACTCCAAGTCAGAAGAACCGTAAATTCAAAACTCAGAAAAAGGAATAAAAAACGCAACTCAGAATCCAGAAAACCCAACCACAGTATCATCACAAAGCATCCCATACCGCTGTACGAATCCCCGCTTCTCCTCCGCCTTTACCTGCAGCACCTTGGACGCGCCGTGGAACCCGCAATACACCGGCTTCCAGGTACTCTCCGCTCTCTCCGGTTGTTCTAAGTCTAGGTAAAGATGTCCCCACCGCGCACGACCGCCTGCACTCCGCACACAATCTCCTTTGTCGGAAACTTGTCGCTGCCAACGAGAAGCACCTCTCCGTGTACTTGACGCTCGCGTCCAGGCAACCCGGACCTCCCTGTCGCGTTAAACAACACGACTTCCGGGCCTCCCGGAAATTCTTGCGGCCAAGGATGCGCAAGATAGTTTACTGGTACTGTCCGAGGACTTCATCCTTGCAGACTTTGTGCCATCTCCTTGAATTTGCGCGCTCCGTTCTCACCAAAAATAAACGTGAGGCTCGGATGGTCATAGTGAATAGTTACCAAACCCCGAAGCAGGTGTGGCAGCCGCTGAGAGCTCTTGACGAGTGGGGATAGACGCGGCGTCGTCCGCACCGCCCGTGCACATTGCGGAAACCGCACCGTCATAGGATCCACGCGATCAGGTGATTCTCCTTAAGACCACCCTACGGAATACGTCAAAGTGCGTTTGAAAAACGTTATCGTGCAGCACATTGGCACATTCAGACGGTAAGCCATTGTCTATAGCGTCATCGACCGCCGTGTCCGCCGCTCCCACATCCGATCATTGAACATCATGGGTCGTTGCAACACCAGCGTGAGTGTGACGTCGCCGGCCGCGCATCTTTGCACGTCGCCGTCCGGTCCAAGCGCCGCGAAAGATATTGCCGAATCATAGCACCATCGTTGGGCTCGCCCACATGACCAGCTGAAACTTCCGTCACAACGCTATATCGATGTCCGTGCTTCGTCAATACCGATGCGTTGAGCGGCGAGATGACGTCCTTGCCAACTTTTTCCCCCGGCGTCTTCGGCCCGATGATAGCAATATGGCCTCCCCCAGGGGGCACGATGAAGGGCATGGTAAAATGGATTAGTCCCCGTGGAGTGTTGATCGTTAAGTGGAGCGGACAATGTTGCGTCTCAATATCTCACTCCTGTGCCAAATACGCCACAACACGCATATGCCCAACAAACGCCTGCCCTCACGCGTTCTAGGTCATCCACAGTGGTCACCGCAGGATCTCGACCAAACCCTCCGACATTGGCAAACCAGAATCCATGATAATGTCGACCTTTGAAGCAGCCGTGGGAACACCGGAATCCATAAGACGCCCTGCGACAATCTTCGTCAGGGCCTCCGCGTGCGGTTCGGTCTCCATCGCATCCACGCTCGTATCAGCGCATCCACCAGACTGCAATACCGACAAGCGCGCCTACGAAACTGTGCTGGAACCTCAACGCCACTGCCGCGATGCGGGTGCTGGTAGCTGCACGGGAACGGAGTGAAGGATTGGTGCTATATGTTCCGCGCCCCAGTGGTCTGAGAAACATGGTGTTGCACCGTTTTAGTGAGACCGGTGTCCTCTGGTCCCACCTTCTTCCGCGACACGCGAAGGTACAGGTAGTCATTGTCATTCTACGTTGCACCTTCGGGCGTACCAGGTTCGGTCTCCGTAACCACCGCTTTAGAGGTTGTCTTGTACTCACTCGATCGAGAGGTGGCAGACGCGAGGGTCATCCCCGTGGTCTTGCTCCGGGTATTATGAGCAGAACGGCCTGTGCACTGCTGCCGCTTAATGATCTGGCTGCGGCTCTGGCCATCAGCGCCTCTTTGGGGCAGTCCCATCGGTTATGACTTTGAATGCCACACACATACAGGTACCACATTCTGATGTCGAATCGACGGTTCCCCTCAACGTTCACACCGACGCGCTTGGCACTGTCGCTCTAGTCGGGCTCGTCAGTGGTACTTTGCTGCAGCTTGGTCGCCGATGCAACCACCGACCTAGCGTCACGCCGCTTTGCCATTTCCCTGCATGTAGCATAATTGGCGGCCAACGCTATGGTAGGGGGGTCATTGGGAAGGGTTAGTTCGCTGTGGTTCGGGTTCACGAACGCGAGTGTAGTCACGGTTCCGCTTCGGTCATAAGCTTTCGTGCGGTTATAATGTTGCGATGTGAGCCCGCAATGGCATGGTAAGCTACGTCGCAAGCAAACGCTGATTGCCTTTTTTCCGTCAGATAAACAGTCACCGGTGCGAGTGGCGCATATCCCGAAGTGAGAACGGGAGTATGATTCTTCAATGATAGAGTATGATACTACAAGTAACGTAGCCTTGGCCGGAGGTGGGCGCTGAGGCGGTGGGCGGCTGAAGAGGCACGTTAACGTTGCGATCCGGAGAGACCGACTGCGTAGGTTGGGTGGTGATGTTGTGACTTTCGAGCATGTTAGCGACAATTTTGTTGCCTGCTCGGATTACCAACAGTAGACGAATATCACAAACCAAATCAGAATAGACCGTGTACTCGCGAAGAGGCTAGAGTTGGTAGGTTCGGCGACCACTATAACAGGGCAAGACGGGATACCCCATATTTTCACTGCACTGGGTTTAGGCCACTCGTAGGAGCGAGCTCTGTTCCGTACTGACGAAAAGACGTTCATCAATTTTGTTGCCATTCCAATGAGTATGGACGTAGAAAAATCAAACCCGCACGAAAGCTTAACACAGGAACGGGGAGGTCATACGCCTGAGTGATCCAGAGCCATGGGGGAAAAGCTCCAAACGTGACCTCCCTACCGTACCCCTTGTCCTCTCTGGTTACCCCAACTTGCATGATGGACTCTGTCTGCGCCTTGCGCTCGCCCTCGTCTTGCTGCCGTAGGATCGCCCATTGCTTTCGGCTGGTGTCCTACACCAACAACACGAAACACAGCGCTTTCCGGCTTCAGAAAGAGCAAGTAGGTAGTGTTTTGGCAGTAAGCAGAACTTACTCAATCCAAATGAATTGCCCCGACTCGACCGCGGACCCCGTGGTATCAGCTCCGAAAACTTCTCCTCGTACCCACGGAGTGCCTTTGTCCACAACACAATAGTGCCTTCGTTATCACATCGGAGAGGGCCATGCCATCAGCCATGAGGTCCCGTCGATCTTGCAAGAGCTCACCACAAACGAAAACAGCGAAAACGTCGAACTCCCCGACAAACAGTATACAACAATCATTTGCGCAATGAAAAGCCCAACAATAGGACCATCGCCGTACAGGGTATGAAATGTATTGGCTGGTGTGAGTGTGCGTTGTCTCCCCTGAAAATACCGAAACGGCGCGCGAGCCACTGCAATGAATGGTCCCCCTTGTTGAAGCCCTGGTCTCACCTAAAGCCTGCCTTGGGTAGGCTAGGCTGGACGTGCAACCGACGATCAATCCCTTGGCCTAGGTATCAATGTCATTTCGTTTTCCTTAATAGCAATAAGCACATTTCTGATCACTTTTGATACGGGGCTCTTTTATCCGAAAATTAGCTTTGTAAAGGTGCTGAGTTACCCTTTCGTAGCTCGGGTCGTTGTGCGAGGCGCCGTAACGTATCCCAGGCGGCACAGCGACAGACGCGGACGCTGGAGGCGTTCCGTTGCACGGCTGTACAGAACCGTCGTGTTGAGATCTGTGTTTGGCTTTTAGAGCGGCGGGTACGAGCTGGAGAGGGTGATCGCGGTCGAGGCCGCCATGTTGGCGGTACTTTTTGCCGTGCGCGAACGAATCGTGGTTGTAGTTACCTCAACCGTTGTTACTGGACGTGTTTCGCAACAGTCGGTGTGTGTGTTGTTTCCCTGTTTGTCCGACGAACTGTCCTTGAAACTACGAAAAATAAAATTTGAACAGTGCCAGGAAGGCGACGTGCGTGTGTGTTTTGCCGTCAATAACTAGAAACGACATCGGTGCGTGCGCATTTTCAACCCCTGTAGTCGGATATTTGAGTCCACGTTATCGTCGCGTTAACCGAGCTTGAGATCGAGCTACAACCACTACGGTCGAAACCATTCTGAGCGAAGTTTTTGAACCAAAGATCGGTGCCGTTTCAGCTCATCCAACGACTATTGTGAACACGGCAGAGCATAGATCGAGCGGCAGGTGAAATGAGTGGGGTCAACACAGAAACATTGCCTGTCGAATGTTCCTCTGCGAGACATGTAACACATTGTCCCAATGCGACGACTCAACAGGCCCGTTTTTGTACGAACTAAACAAAACTATATAAAACATTGTCGGCTTGTTCTTAGTCTTCTTAAATCGGGGTATTTGCACCATAAACTCAGGCACCGATCAAGGCTGCGGTAAGGAGGGTACACCCCCTATCACTACCGTGTTGGAGCCACCCGCACGAGGGGTTCCGCACCTAACGGATGGAACAACTTCAGGCGATTTTTGTTTGGCGCAGCGTACCTTACCATTCCATGGCGGATTGATATCGCAGAAGGAAAAACGGCCCGCGAAAGCTAAAGACCGCTAACGAACAGAGTGGAGCTACTCGCGCACGCCATCCCGAGCCACTGCATGTAACGGAGACTACTGATAGGGACAGCTTACGCTATACCTACAATTGGACCCGAAGGGTGCACCAGCTAGCGTTGGGCTGCGAAAGCAACTGAGTTAAATCGACACACGACGCGTATGAAAAAACGTGGAAGTGTGGTGAGCTAAAGCTTTATTTTTCCCCATCCGCCGGAGGATATATATATAAAAAAAAAATGCAAAACAAAATCCTCATAGGTAACCCCCTAACAGTAACCTGGGTCCATCCTAGCCGGCTAGCTGGGGCGATACCGCGGCTCCTCGGCCCAGAGCCCAATCAGCTGCAGTACGATGGCAAGTATCGTTTCCTCACCTGAGGGAACGAACACAACTTGGCACCGATGCTAGTTGTGCCCACGTTTGGAGAGACAGCTACATATCATGAACCAAAACAAAACCCACATAAGTGACCCCCATACAGTAACCTGGGTCCATCCTAGCCGGCGAGCTGCGGCGACACCGCGGCTCCTCGGCCGAGAGCCCAATCAGCTGCAGTACAATGGCAAATATCGTTTCCTCACCTTAAGGAACGAACACTACTTGGCACCGTTGCAAACGGGAATTTTCTAGTTGTGCCTACAATTAGAGAGACAGCTACATACCATAAATCGAAACAGATAGGGCTGGACCTATGCTACGGAAGGGGGAGCACTCGAGTTTTCAGTACTGGGTATGAGCCCGTCGCACGAGTGGTTCCATGCCTCACTGACAAAAAACACGGTTCGCGATTTGTATGGCGCAGCGTAGCTAACCATTCCATTGGCGATTCTTATCGAAACATTAATACAGCGCGAAAGCCTATGGTTGCAACGAGCAGTGGGGCCACTCGCGCGAGTAACCTCGAGTCACTCCAAATCATAGGCCTATATACGACCCCCCTACCGTTAGCATCAGCCGGTGGGGAACCGTGGTTGATTCAACGAGGTATGGCGTGAGTAAAATCATTTCGTTCACACTGGGTCATTTCACCACGTCGAACCAGCTCCAGTGGCTGCAGACACACTTGAAGCCAAAATATGCGTTGAGCGTGTCACTCTCTAGCTGCCACCACAACCCGAAACACCGTCAACATTTTACAGAACGCGATTTAATTCGACACGTTAACCGCCTTTGCCTTGTCGAAAACAATATCATCATCGCCACGATCGAATGAACACAGCAAATGTCATAGGCGAGTCTTGAAGCCTTCCGGTCCACTGGATCCGGCACACCCACTTTCCAGTTTCCCTCAACGAAATCAAGCGCCAAGCACACGCGTGGAGCTGGGAGTCGAGGTTGTGTCCGAGGTGACACCCTTTCCCATGGATGTAGTGATGGGTCTGTCACAGCCGCGCATGAAACAATCAGCTTGGAGGCCCTTGACGCATTGTTCGTCACACCACACCAATACCTGGAATTAGATGCAGAGCTTGTGGCACAGCTCGTGAGCTGTCGGGCGTAAACTGTTGAGCTGCCTGCACAAATTGTGCCAACGATTTCTACCGGTACATATCCTTTCACTGCTACAGGGCTTACAAAACGCGTTGCCATTACAACCGCGCCCTGATCGCCCTCTATCACGAGCGAATACAGGCTCGTAATAACCCCCCCCCCCGTCCCCAACTCAACACCGCCCTTGCCCCTCGGCACTCCAAACGTCAATTGCGCTCGGCTGTGTTTGCAGGTACCCGCTGCGACGGTAAATGACCTACTTCGACTACACAGACCCTCAACGAACCCCCTTCCTCCTCTGTCGTCCCCCTCCCTTGTGTATCATACCACTTTATCGTTTGGTCCGAGTGCGTGTGAAGTATTGTGTGGGCCATTGCAAGGGCTAATAACAACAAAAAGAGCCAGGACGCACTTCTGTCTACTCTCCGTTTGACCTCACACGCGCAATCAACTCGGTATTTTCAGGGCACCTTCATGCCGTTCATACCCGCGTCGCAACCACCTAATTTTGCAAATATCCACGAGTTCCAGTCTCTTACGTTGCGTACCTTGGAGAACCAGCATATCTTGCACATACTCGTAACGGATTAAGCCTCTCCGCGACCTCTCCCCCCCCCCCCGCGACCATTTTGAAATGTTACCATCATATCCACATGAGACAGTATCTTAGAATCGTCCCGCGCTAGGGATGCGGCAGAAGCTTCTAGGCTCCAAACACGAAAAACTCGATATCGCACCCAAAACACGAACTCGAAGACATTCGATCAACGTTTTCTAGATGCGCTAGTCCCAAAGCAAGTGTACTCGCCCAATTATCATACTACCCGATAGACCAACACCTGAGGAGCTCACCCGGTCAGACACAGTTAGTTCATCCAACAACTGCAACCCCCAGCGCACTATTGAGGGATGACTCCTTGTGCTCATCTTCCCTAAACCCCCAGTAAAAGGCTGAGTCCTACACTGGTGAAATCGTCCAGATAGTTGTCTCTCCGACGTGTAATTACTCCCCCGTCAAACCGCTCGTACGGTCATCCATAATGCTTGAGCGCGTCGGCAAGCACTGCAGGCTCCCTTCCCCGTGAACCCGACGGAAATGCGCAATCCACGAATGACGGTCAACAGCACCTTTCTCATCGGCCGGGGGCCAGACACCGAGGGTGGCAGTATCTATGTACAGTTGCATCCCACGGAATCGTTAGATCCGACGTTGTCGGTGCCCGCATCGAACGTGGGTATGTTCGTCTGGATTTCAATTCGTTAGCATCCAACAGGATCATACGATGAGACGGTGACGGCAGAAAAATCGGTCTGCCGAGTGGTAGTTCGAATAATATGAGGTATAGATGGAAAAGTAGCCACCCCTATTACGGAGATTCATTGTTAACAGGGGTCATTTAATTCCTATGGGGTCATAACTGTGTTAATTCTTCGCCGATAAAGGTCAACGATAGCTTGGATTGTTCGCATAGATCTTACGGTCACGGCGTAAAAATAAATATATATATATATATCTTATGTATGTTCTGGCCGAGAAATTGCGAAAAATATATGAAATTTCGGGTGAATTGTTTGCAACATGATTAGGCATTTACCCCAGTTAACAATGGACCTCCGTAGTAGGCGCCTGTCGCTGGTCCCGGTGAACGTCGAGCAGATCGTTACCGCGGTTTAAGCGATAAATTTACACGAAGTCAACGGGAAGACGGGGGTCATGGGAAACGGCCGGAAAGAGGAAATTACGGTCGAGAGCTTGTTGGTTTCTAGCACGCGTGCGTTGCGGAAAAACGGACCTAAAGAGAGGACAGCGGGGTAATGCCGTGAGGCGAGACCAAGGATTACGATGCTACTACCCCAAGCCTAAAAAATTACGTAAACTTGTGATGCAGACCTCAAAACCAAACGTTTTCCGTTCTGTGGTCGTGACCTAGAGTCAATCATGAGACACGGAGCATCAGTAGCCGGTGGGGTGGTACACGTGGAGGAGCAGAAAGAAGGCCACTTAACCTGCTGTAACTAACCATGGCGAGGAATGGAGATACGCGTCGTGTGAGCGTTAGTACGAACTCAGAGACACACGAAATGAAAAAAAGAACGGCACCGGCGAACCCGCGTCCACGCATCATTGGGCAAGCGGAGTGCATAGACCAACCTCAAAATATATATATTGTTTAGTGAACGGGTGCACCTGCTGCTGTGGCTTGAGGCTCATACATAAGCTCACCGACGCCAACACTACGACAAAACAAGTTAATTCATTGCGATTCACAAAGATGTCGTTAATGCTTGAAGCCCAGCATGAACTACAACCGAGGCGTATCTTCAATAACGTTGAGTGGGCCCCCCGTATGCTTCAAACATTGCGGCCAAAACAAATGCTGGACCCGTTGTTGCACGCGTGACCACAACGGACAAATGCCTCCGCGATGTACACCCACCGAGGCTGTGCTGTACTGCTGTAACACCCTTTATCCGTTTAACTCGGTGACACCCTATGGGAGGGAGTCGAGTAACTCAAAAACGCTTCTCAAACGCACAAGCGCTACTAAACGACGGACGATCATGTTCCGACAATTCTACCACCGTCGCCGTGATGTAGTGGGACACTCTGTCCCCGTTAGGGTCGGTAACCGACTGTTCGAGTCCGCCCTTCGAATCCCACTCCAGAATGATCTTAAGCGCCTCGCTACAGCCTTCGTTAGCACTATCCACGACGACTACAGTCCCGTCAGGAGTAGGGTTCCCCCCATATGCAGATTCCAGAACTACAAAGCAAAGGATACCCTTGCTGTAGCCGAGGGGGAAGCCGTCAATGGCCGCCGTGAAGTCGCCCGTCGAAGGGTCGATCACACTTTGACCGCGCACGTAGTCGGTCTCCGCATCTGCGTTGCAGAGGTAGAAATACAGCGCGTTGGACGCGGGGGGCGCTGTCATCTCGTCATCCGTCGCGAAGTTGCCCAACACCGAAATCGTCCCCGACTCTGCCCCATCGGCGATGAACACGTTGAAGAACTCGTTTCCGTCCGCCAGCTCGGCATCACCGGGGTCAGCAGACCAACCCACCGCCTGAACAGCAAAGTGTGCGTCGTTGTAAAAACAGGACGTGAACGTGGTCAACAGTAGCGTGTGCACCCAACTGATATGCTCGAAGGTGGGTAAATACGTGTTCAGGTTGAGTTATCAACTAAAGGGCCATACCACTCCTCAAACACGCCAACACAAGCGTTTCACTCGTCATACGAACGAGATACGTGAAAAACGGGTGTAATAGTATTCTGGTCCGTCGTCGAACGCACGTTACATGACCACCTACACCCACACAACGTAGATCGGTCAAAGGCATCGTCATGTTTAAGCGCAATGGCAACAAGAGTGTTGTGGGCGACACGAGGCATGCCTCCGTAGACATCGCTTCAACCAAACATGCCAATTGTTACGCGACAGGAACGAATCATTTACAAGCCAAGGGCACCATGGAGTCAAGACAAAGAGGTAGAGGTTCGAATCTTCGCGCTTTAATCAACGCGCAAGTGCGAAGGACATTTAAGACCAGACTACCCTCACCGACGGCTTAACCAGTTGGATGAGCTGTACAACAAACAAGCATATAAACAAGTGATTATCATTAGCCTAGCCAACGCTATTCAATCAAGAGTTATCGCACGCTGGGGGTGCCGTCGAGGTTTCTCGGCTCCTATAATGGAGAGCTAATATCTGGCCCAAAACATGATCTCGAAGGCATTTGTTTTATGCAACCCGAGCAGTATTTCTTGGTGCCACGCTAATCATAAATCGATCATAGTTGTAACTGTATCATACAAACCGATAAACTACTATTGAGGGTGATCTCCATCGGTCAGAAACGTTTGGCCCACAAAGTACTACCCCTACCTTGGCGTGGCTCTCGAAGAGTTCGTAGTATTAGCAACTCGTACCTTAACTACAGCAATCCACGCCCTCGTCAAACGCGCGAGTTTTGTGGAGTCTTTGGGGACGGAAAGAGCAACTGGCGAAATTTACGATCATAGTGCTCGTATAGGGCTAGAATGTAGAACCCGTCGGTCTAGATTGAAAGCATGCCACAAGAGCTCTGGGAGTAACCTTGCCGTGCCCAGGTTGAACGACTGACATGTCTACCAGGGGTCGATATTGTTCCGAACGTTGACGAAATCGCACACGTTTGGAACAACGGAGATAAAGCGCACACTTCAAAGCATCCATGGCTAATTGAGCTATCATTGGGAAAAAACACAGACGCAGCTTGCGCCGGCAATTCGATGAGATGCCGTGTACATGCTCTAAACAGAACTCATGTCGGCGACAACATAACCGTCATGGAGATAAAAAATAATAGCCACACAACAAATATCGCATCCGTGCTACAACGGAAGAAAACACGGTGTGCCCGAACCCACATTCCACACACTGACTAGTGAAATCGAATGCGAAGAACTATACCCAAAGGGGTTGGCGTGAATTCATGTTAAGGAAAACCGGAATTCGTGGCGTATCTAGGACCAGGGATTTTTTATCGCCTTGTACGTTCATTTCTTCCCAAAGTCAGTCGAGATAACTGGTGTTAAGCAACACCGGCATTCAGAGAGTGTCTAGGACAGACGACTTTATAATCGCCTGGAATTTTATATTTTTTCACAAAGTCAATGTGATAGAGCTCGTGAGGTGACGAGGCTTGGTGGCGGTAGAAATGTCCCAGCCTATATCCGCGACGATGGCGTTAGCGATGGCCTCCGTCAGGTCCAGGTCCCTCAGCGCTGATAATTACGAGTTCGATCGCTACAGCAGGGCCGCCACCAAATTCTTGACAGACGGGCAATCGGCGAGAGGGGTCTGTTGTCGTTTGCATTAAAAAAAATCCGCGTATTGGAGTCATCCCACGCTACGGGTGCAGCAAATTCTAAGAAGTTTCTGAGCTCTCCTAACATGAGGAGCCGAATATATCACCCGAAGCATGACTTTAAAATACCTTAGATCGCGCAACCCGACCAAGTTTATAGTCGCTAGCCCTCAAACAAATACACTCGTTACATTAATAAGCTAACCGCTAGTTAAATGCTTGAGGAACTCAACCGGTCAGATCGGTCAGAACAAATATTTAACCCGAAGAGTGCAATTCCTACGGTGAGATGACTCATAGGTAACTTTGCATATGTATAATTCTGTTGGCCAAACCACGGTGTTGTTTCAAGCGTAAGGAGCAAAGATGGGAAGAAAAATATCTGGAAATACAGACATGACTTATGACAATCCTGATTCATTTGTCGAACACACAACACGAAAATGTTTCTAAAAAACACTACCAGGTACGTGGAGAATCCTAATCGTAAGGTGAAATTAAACGATCATTTGACGGTACAAACGGTTGAGCCACCAAAAGCTACCAACCCGTCGGCGCATGCCATGCAGGGTGGTAAGCCTCCGGAGCCGAACAATTTTTTTCTGGCAAGGGGGTGGGAGGGTGGGTGGGTGTATGCGATTGTGAGCAGGCTATGTCGCCCTGATCACCCGTAAACGTACTACTTGTGGTTCTGCTCCTCCTTCCGTAATTCTGATGTATTGGAGCCGTATACTTCGGTTCCCCCAGGCTCATTAACGTGAAGGTCGAGACCCCCCTAATTGCCTTCCCAAGAGGCAGAAACGACCAGTGCAGTCTTGGTAGACCCGCTTGGGCACTGTGACGAACAAGGCATAAACCGGGGGAGCAAAGGCCGATGAACGGACACGGCACGTGTAGGGTGGTCGTGCGATGGCCAAAACTTCGCGGCTGGACTGTTTCTCAGGCGGCGAGGTAAGGAAGGTAAGCTAACCTGCTGACTTGTTCCATATGATTACAAAACATACTTCGAGCCACCGACCTGTACGTCAGATACGGAGACACTAACCTCTGCTAACTACAGCACGCAACTGCGCATACTCTAATGCAACGAAGAAAAGAGCACTAGCCAGACCGCGAGGCGGTCAGGGCATCCAGGCTTGGACTCTACGAACCATAGCTACCCCACTGGTCCACGTAGTCGCGTAACTGCGTGGGTCATTGGGTGGCGCAACAAAAGATATCTCGTGGGTTCGAGTCCCACTGACATTGCATTGCCGATTTTTTCCGGGAAAAGTAAAAAGGAAATAACGCCTTTGCGAACATGCGCGCTGCAGACTTGAATGGTTATGATAGTTTTCCCCTGAGTACTGCGGCAGTGCGTGGCAAGGGGAGAGAGCCCCGGAGATCCCTGTTACGAAGTCTGTGAGAGTCAATTGGCGGACTCGCAAAAATTTATTTTGTTGGTTACATAGAACTACCCACTGGCCAACGAAGTCACGTGATTTCGTCGTCCAGTGGGTAGTGCAATACAACCAACGTTAGACGGAGTAGTTGTGAAGATGTAAAATACGTTGTTGGTCATGCGCCAACGTTTTTTCGCCCGTCGTCTGCTGCAAAGTGTGTCAAGCAAATACTGTGAATACCGCTATATCATATATATGGCATGCGAAACTACACACAAAAATATGACCTATCGCATTCGAAGATGCATCAAACGTCTACCAAGAACATATGTACAGGCCCGTATCATTGTATTTTTGAACCTTGGGTTTTACCGGAACCTAGAATGTTTTACATGTGCGCGACGTATTATCACTGAACACCGAACGCTTCCCTGGTCTACAATGACAGGGACCTCCTGCCAAAAGCTCGAAACTCGCCAGCAACGGTTGGTTAATCTGTTCCTGGCGAAACCTGCAAGTAATCGAGCCTTAAAAAGTTTAAGTGGACGTTCAGTGGGAAAATTCATTGTTCCACAGCTAACGACTGTCTCGCCAGTCCTAGGAAAGTCATGAAGCCAACCTATCTCAGAGAAGTGATGTGTGAGTGTAGCACATTTCATGGAGCACGCCCCCCTGTTCCTGGCTGACGACATCTCTAGGAGTGCTGTACCGCACCGGCATGCTGCAACACGGGTGGGCAACACACCTTCTCTGTGCGACTCAAGTGGCGAGGGGGCCACGTTTGGTTGCCGGAGAATCTCTGGATAACCCCGCTGTGTACATCGCGAGAAAAACCCTGAACTCACGCGAAAAGTGCACCACAACCTGGCTTTGAAAAAATCGTGCACGTTACCTGACATTTCGCAACGGCGGCGACGATATAGCGTCTTGCAAAGCCGGGGGGTGAGATGACCCTTTACAAGTCGGGGTACCGAGCGCCATTGCAGAGCGAGAGGTATGTCTTATTACATGTTCGAGCCAGCTTTCATCGTCACAAACGGGGTCGACATCAAGACGGCGCGCACGGAGCTGAATCGTCCAGCCCGGAGACCCGCCTACCCTGTGTATGCTGGGTACACACGATAGGCGCAAAGGCACAAACCTGTTAGTAGCAGTATTTGACCGAGAGCTGTAGTCTAGTCAAATATTATTGCAAGATTGTTTTGTTCTACTATTTACGGACATCCACTGTAAACATGATGAAATTACACGCGGAATGAGAAATCATCGCCACCGTTCGGGCGAGCTCTCCTACGCCACGACTGTGCCTGATTGAGGCTCTGTATATCTGGTAATACCAGCTACAACGAAACGATTTCGAGTCGAACGCTATGAAACAAAGGTGGGTGTTTGTTTCAGGGTTCTTTACGGTGCGGTTTTTTGTATCGGTTAACCGCACCGAACCGCACCGTAGCATTTTTATCCTCTTTAAAACTGCACCGCACCGCATTGTAGGTTTTACGAACCACCCACCCACCATCGGACCATCCCGTCCCCCCAACAAACAGCCCAAGAAGCATACGCTACAGCAGTGCAGCAATAATACGACAGCAGCCAACATATGCACTTGGTTCGGTTCCGATCCTATACCTGAGCAACATTATTTTAGGCATTAAACTAACGGTATTTTTCCGGGGGGGGAATTCAATGTTTCTTGGCTTTGAAACGGGTTTCGCTATTTGCGCAAACCGCCGCTGTGTGGCTTCGATTGAGCTCGGCCTACAGGGGTTGCCCGCTACCGCAGTAGGCGCAAAGGCCCGGGGCCGCGGATAACAATTTGTTGTTTGCTGGTGTTGCAGTGTGTGGGGGTGGCGGTGGCGGTGATTCTGTGGAGTCGGTTTAAACGCAAGCAAACAAGCGCAAAACCTGATAAGTCTCTCAACATCAGGGGAGGGTCCGGGTAGTACTTGAACTTAACGTGCGTTTTGGGCTTCCCACGTACGCACTAAGACGGAGAAGTGCTGCTAGCAGCTGATGCGTTTTGCAGTTTGTCACTTTGAATGAACTCCGCCAGACGGCTGCTGCAAGCAGCCGCAATGACTCGAGACCATGGAAAAGAAGCTGCTACTTGCTGGTGTTATAATCTGATGGGTGGTGGTGGTGCTGCTGCTGCTGTGGCGTAGCCACAGGCAAGTGCATGACCAGTGTCGAACGGCGGACGATGTTAAGCTACGTCACTTACCACCTCGTCTCATCGACAGATATCGGGGGCTCCGAGAAACACAGTTATAGCCACACTACAGCGGGATGCATGGCTTCGGGTCGCGGCTGCGGCGGCAATAGTCTGAACGTCTGAGCTGCGCTCGTCTCTATCTCTCGCATGTGAGCCGTGTACGTGGGCCACCTCTCGGCAAGTCTCACAATAGCGTCGCAATCGCAGGGTCTAGCTCTCGGTGTAATTACCGCCAATAATAGTTCTCTATCCTTGAAAAATTGATACCAAACTCGTGTTTCATTTGACGAAAATGGCAAGCGATCCTGCCTAATTCAATCAGAATGGCAAGATACTTCCAGAAAAACGCTCATCGCGCTTGTTCTGGATTTGAGCTTGGGATGATACTTTTACGATTATTCGCCTCGACGGGGAGAGAGCGAACCGTCCCCGGGAGGGCGCCTGCCCCCAACCCCCGCTTCTCGAGCTTTGCACAAGTACATAGGTTTCACCACCACCAGGCAAACATAAAAAAAAAAGTCGTATGAACACGTCAGCTCTGAGTTCGATGAATTTGGGGTGGCTACTCTCATCTTTGCAAGGTTCGTGATACACCGGTCGCTTAGTTGATCAGGCAATCAGTTGTTGGATATTTGGATTTCATTCTTGCGCCACTCTCCCAGGCACTTCCCGGCAGGGAACCTTGTATGTCGATATGTTTGGCACTATTGTGGATTTGATTTGTCACTTTCGGCACATGGGTCAAGACTATTTTTCGAAGCACGCGCAGGTCCACACACCGAAGGCACCTCCTGGACGCGAGCATCAAAGATGTCCCGCATTGGGAGGGATTAGCAGGCATGCGTACAGTGTTCTACAAGACAACTACGTACCAGCGATACATAAGGATAATGCCGGAACGCTTACGGAAAGCGATCCCAACACCGTTGCCCTAAAAATAAATTGGTCTTAACGGGGTGAGATACCATATATATGATACATGATAGGCTCACTTCTCTCGCTAAATAGTCGATGTTCCTGCGGTATTCTTTAGTTCTGTTACCGATCATTTTATTCAAGTATTGGGTTGGATGAGGCTTCCTGCTCCCGCAGAAGGTCCTCACCTGTGGATACACCACCCGCGCTGAGGGTGCCTTCGGTCGAAGCGCCCTCAGCGCAGCAGTATTTCCTAAGGGGAATGAACACAACTGTTAAAAGAATACCCAGTGTAGAGTGGGTCGGATGGTCTTCACTTTTTCCGCTCCTCGCTGGTATCTCGTCGAGGATTTCGGGGACTATAACACGAGTGAGCTCGCTCCATAGACATCCCTAGTAATTGGTAGCAAACATATTGTTCCAACTTTTGTGCCAACCGTGGGAACCTGAAGTTGGTTGACGATGTTGCGGTGGTATTATTTAGCTCTGTTATCGATCATTTCATTCAAGTATTGGGTTGGGTGAGGCTTCCTGCTCCCGCCGGTGGTCCCACCCGAGCTTCTCTCTTTTCTGACCACCAGCCTGGAGCCATGTTACCTCAACCCACCCAAACTTACATTACTTAAAAAGGAACGTCGGCGAACGTGCAGCAAAATCTTCCGCAAAGGCCGGTGACAGTGGTAAGTCGGAGGCATCGGCACAAGCCTGCTCCCGTTGCCGCGTAGCACCTGCTACTCTCGTACTAGTTTTAGACCCAATGTAGTATCGTGTCATGCTCTCCGTCTTCCGGCCGCCCATGTGCATGATCTCATCCATTGGGGTTCCTGCTAGCGACTTACTCATGGAACAGCCTGAACGAAATGAATGCATTGTAAACTTGCTGGGCAGCCCGGCCGCTCGCAAGTGCCCCTGCAGCGCTGTGACCATGCGCGGCGCAGTCAGCGCGACGTCTCCCCGACCCCCACCTGGCGAAACTACCGGAAACAAATGTCCTTTCGTGCAGGGCCGGGTGCGGGCGTCGGAGCGGGTGTGGGCGCCCGGCCCGCCGTTGCCGACGAGCGCGTCCTGGGCATCGTGTCCATTTTTTTGACTTTTTCCGCTCCTCGCTGGTATCTCGTCGAGGATTTCGGGGACTAAAACACGAGCGAGCTCGCTTCATAGACATCCCTAGTAATTGGTAGCAAACATATAGTTCCAACTTTTGTGCCAACCGTGGGAACCTGAAGCTGGTTGACGATATTACCACTGCATTGAGCAATCGAGTTGCAAGACTTGGGCCAGGTAATCGGGGCCACCTGCACTATCTGCGTTTTTGGTGGAAGCTCGTGAACGCGTCCGTGGAAGCTTCCATCGCTTCCATGGAAGCTTCCACGACTTCCACGGAAGCTTCCATCGCATCCATGGAAGCTTTAATGGAAGCAATGGAAGCTGCCATGAAAGCGTGGAAGCTTCCATGGAAGCGATGGAAGTTTCCATGGAAGCATATCAGCTTCCATGGAAGCGTCCACGCTTCCATGCCGTGGAAGCTTCCATGAAAGCTTTCACGGAAGCTTCCATGAAAGCTTCCACGAAAGCTTCCATGAAAGCTCCCACGGAAGCTTCCTCGGAAGCGACTTCCACGGAAGCTTCCATGAAAGCTTCGACGGAAGCTTTCACGCAAGCAACTTCCACGGAAGGTTCCACGGAAGCAACTTCCACAGAAACGTCCGTTAAGGCCTCCATGGAATCTTCCGCAAAAGCTTCCGCGGAAGCAGCTTCCACGGAAGCTTCCATGAAACGCTTCCACGGAATCTTCCACGGAAGCTTCCATGAAAGCTTCGACGGAAAGCTTTCACGGAAGCAACTTCCACGGAAGGTTCCACGGAAGCAACTTCCACAGAAACTTCCGTGAAGGCCTCCACGGAATCTTCCGCAAAAGCTTTCGCGGAAGCAGCTTCCACGGAAGCTTCCATGAAACGCTTCCACGGAAGCTTCCACGCAAGCTTCCATGAAAGCTTCCACGGAAGCAACTTCCACGGAAGCTTCCACGAAAGCTTCCGCGGAAGCAACTTCCACGGAAGCAACTTCCGCGGAAGCTGCCGCGGAAGCTTCAACGTAAGCAACTTCTACGGAAACAACTTCCATGGAAGCTTCCATGAAAGCTTTCACGGAAAGTTCCACGGAAGCAACCTAACCCTGACCCTAACCCTAACCCTAACCCTAACCCTAACCCTAACCCTATCCCTAACCTTCACTCTAACCCTAAGCTTCGATGGACGTAACTTCCACTTCCATGGAAACTTCCATTACTTCCACGAAAGCTTCCATTACTTCCATGGAAGCTTTAGTGGAAGCTTTCGTGGGAGCTCCCGTAGAATTTGCTTCCACGGAAGCTTTCATATCTTCCATATTTTCCACAGCAGCTTCCACGGAAGCTTACGGAAGCTCCCATGAAATCTTCGGTGGAAGTTACTTCCGTGGAAGCTTTCATATTTTCCATATCTTCCAAGGAAGCTTCCACGGAAGCTTCCATGAAGACTTCCGTGGAAGTTACTTCCATGCAAGCGTCCATAATTTCCGCGAAAGCTTCCATCACTTCCATGAACGAATTCATGGAAGATATCGTAAACGCCACTTCCATGGAAGCTTTCGTGGAAGCTTTCGTGGAAGCTCCCGTGGAAGTTACTTCTGTGGAAGATTTCATATCTTCCATATCTTCCATGGAGGCTTCTGCGGAAGCTTCCATGAAGACTTCGGTGGAAGTTACATCCACGACATCTTCCATAACTTCCACGAAAGCTTCCATCACTTCCATGAAAGCTTTCATGGAGGCTACCGTGGAAGTTACTTCCATGGAAGCTTTCGTGGAAGCTCCCGTGGAAGTTATGTCGGTGGAAGCTTACATATCTTCCATATCTTCCATGGAAGCTTCCACGGATGCTTCCATGAAAGCTTTCGTGGAAGTCACTTCCATGAAAGCTTCCATTATTCCCATAAAAGCTTCCATGGAAGCTTTCGTGGAAGTTACTTCCGTGGAAGCTTTCATATCTTCCATATCGTCCATGAAAACTTCCACGGAAGCTTCCATGGAAGCTTTCACGGAAACTCCCACCGTTTCAATTGCTTCCATGAAAGCTTCCATGGAAGCTTCCATAGCCTCCATGCCTTCCATGGAAGCCTCCATGAAAGCGGTGAAAGCCTCCACGGAAGCGTTCATAAGTTTCCACGCAAAATTCAAGTAGTGCCGGAGACCGGTAGTCGAAACTCCAGCTGATAAAGCAGAAATTGGTTAGACCGGAAGTACTGGACTGCAATATTTATGCCATGTAAATGATAAAGATATTTAAAAGGTCGAATTTGGAATGTGGCAAATCAAGCGTGCTATCTACTACTACTGTGAAAAATCGACAAGTACCACTGCGTATTTACACAACTGAAGCGAACAACGTAACGCAAACTACAAAAAAACGATTGTTAAAATGCCGATCCGTGAGAAAATAATTCATACCTGGTAGCAAGACTTCCGGGCTCTACTACCATACAGGAAACTTCGAAACATGGGGCTGAAAAGAAGTGCACCTTAAGGAAATCAATATTTCCCAGCTGATGATAACGCACTAACAACAGACTAAAAATGAATATAGACTGCACTGCTGAATACACGAGGTTTTACGGAACCGATCGTTGAATGGTCGGATTTCGAATGTACCCAGGACAATGCTGGGCCATCAACATTCTGTCGGGCTGATCGACTAATCATTGACTGCAGAGCTCTGTACACACCGATACAACATCGTTGAGGTCGTCGACCATAGGATGGAAGGGCGAAATGTAAAATATGTATAATCGTGCAATTCACCGCGCGTGGGAGAAATGATCGTGTCAATGATACATGGCTAAAATGCTCATCACTATGTACACGACACGATCCAACTTAGTTTACCATAAACGCTAGAAACGCATAATTATACATATTTGACGGTAGAAACACACCATAATTGATAGGTCGTCAGCTCTGTGGCTAGGCCGGTGGAAGAATCGGTCACTGTGGGGCTCCGGCACCTATGGTATATGTGTGTTGTCTTCGCATTAAACCGTTCTTTCTACCCAACGATATCAGCACACGCAGAGTCCGTGCTGATCCATCATATTCATAGAGAGATACAAATTCCCGTGGTCACAGACGACCGTGAAACAGAGTAAACCAAACAGTCGTAACTCATCAAGGTAAAGCAAGTTAAGAGCTAGCCTAGCGGGTACGAGAACACAACCAAGCCAAACCGTAAAAAAGGGGAGTAAAAGGAAAAAAGCAAAATACACGACAGGTGTTCTGAAGAATGGGATGCATGGAGATCGGCAAGGAAAAGCTGCAATTGCCAGCGGAACACCATACGCACTGAAGAGGAACAGATACCTGTTGCACAGGCAAAACAGCACGAAGATTATAACTGCTGTTGCACGGACAAAACAACACGAAAAAGAGGAAGAAGATACCGTCATAAGGTCGGCGGGGGGGGAAATCAAAGGAGCAAACAAAAAAAAAGAAAAAAAGAAACAAAAAAGGACGGCCGGCAAGTCATAACTGTCGCTGTCGCGCTCCCCTCATTGAATTCAACGAAAACAAACGATCAAAACAGAACCTACCACTCGCTGAAAGGATTCAATGCTATAGCACACGCTCAATTTAACTATTCGAACTGGTACCTTGCCACACGATCTGTCACTTCGTTTCTGTATTCTTTTACAGCTGTATTTGTACGATTGCTCCCCCCCCCGCCCCCCCAGTTTCCCTTGGTTGGTGCTCATGGTGTCCTCTGCTGTGAGGCGTTGCCAGCTCTTCTTTGCCTCACCCCAACTTGACATTTCTTCATGAAGCGGCCCGCCGTGTCGACGATCCCCCGGTGCCCGTTCCCACTTTGCTTCGCCGCCCTCGGCCATAGCACAGATTCCATTGCGAACACTAAAGGGGAGCTGTCCGTGGACCCCTCAGTCGCTTCGAATGCCCTGATGTCGTCTACCAGACACTAGGCCGAATTATTTTCTGGTCAGCCTCGTCCCGGGTTCACCCCAACAGCCAACGTCCCGAACACCACACGATGAGTCAGTTGCTCATTGCTCGTCCGTTGTACGGCTCCCGCGAAGAGGAGGCGCCATATGCGGATAGTCGTCTCAACGCTCTCACATTGTGCCTTCTGGAGGGCCTTGGCGTACGACATGCGATGGTCGATGCGCTGTCGGCGGCGATGAAAGCCAATGATCCTTAGGAGGAGGTTATGGTGTGCCGTTCGGAGTTTAGCGAAGTGCTCCAGGCCGAGTGCCCAGGTCACACACCCGTACAAAAAGGTCTCCGTCGTCTCCATCATCTCGGTCTTTAGCAGGCGCAGCTTCAACATGAACGGGGGCATCCTCCATATCGTACTGCTCGTGTTTAAAGCGGTCGTAGCATGCCCATGCGAGTCTGATCCGTCGTTTGATCTCTGGCATGATGTCGGCGTTTGCATCGATAAGACCGCCCAGGTACAGAAACCATATCATCTGCATATACCTCTGGCCCGTTGCTTCGACGATGAGTGATGAGGTCGGGAGCACCTGGTTGAGTGTGCGCCGCAGCATTGTCTCCGTTTTTGTTTCAGACACGGTGAGTCCTGCTGCTTCTAAACCGGTCACAACAACGATCATCGTCTTCGCAAGGCCTTCCGCCGACTTAGACACAAGGCCTGCATCGTCGGCGTACTGCATACCCCTGACTGACCTTCGCACATATGTTAGCGGTTCAACCTCCAGCCCGTCCTCCCCGAGGTCCTCCTCGAGGTGACTCAAGTCCCTCGAAATGTGTGGGTCCTCACTGAAGCGTACCAGGACGGCATGTATCGTAGCGGCGAAAACTACATTGAAAAGAAGGGGCAACAATCCACATCGTTGCCGCAGTCCTGGGTGGCGTCAAACCATTCAGATTTCTCACTGTCATCCGCGCGCACGAGAGCTTACAGGCCTTCGTGGAACTGGCGGATAATGGTAAGCATCTTCTCTGGTACGCCGAAGCGTGCGAGCACCACCGAGCACCACCCACAGCAGAGTCATATGCTTTCTGGAAATCGATGAAGCACATGTACAGAGGGATTCTCTAGCTTGTCCGAGGTCTTGCAGTTGGCGCACGACGGGCAGCATGTCCACTGTTGATCGGGCGGGGCAAAATCCGCACTGCTCTTCGGGGAGTATCCCTTCGGTCTCACAGCAGTTGCTGAGGCGGGGCACGACCATTTTTTGCAGTACTTTGCCTGAATGGGCAACGAGCGAAATCCCTCGGTAGTTGTTGCAATCACATCGATCCGTATTTTTGTGAAGGACTTTCATTGTTGCATATTTCCACTGCTGGGAGACGTCTCCCGTTCTCCACACAGGAGGTTGTGGAAGTAGCGGATGAATTCGGGGTGGTCAATTTTCAGCGTAAATTTAATTACAAATTGAAAATACATTCCAGCTGTGAGATCGAAGATTTTGTCGAAACTCGTCTTTGCAAGCTGTGTGTGATACTCCGATCGCGCGTATTACGGGTTGTGTGTCCTCTTTAGGGATATTATGTATCAGGTATTATTATTGTACTACTGCTCTGAGCGGCGTCGAACTATTCACTGTGAGGCTCCGGCACCCGTCGCATCGTTCGAATGACGACAGACAAATGAAAGATATAGGGTAACACATGTGAATACAATATAAAAATGAAAAAACACTCCAGCTGTGAGATCGAAGATTTCGTGGAAACTCATCTTTGCATACACATGCCGGTATAAAACACCAGTAAGTGATAACGTCGGGCTAGGGATTTTGCCCAGACGTAAAGCAAAATGATATGGGAGCGATGCTTCAGGGATCGGCTCTTCTCCGCTCGTCAAATTAACACCACTTTCGTGGGTGGAACAACAAAGAGAATACGTGCATTTGTAATTCGCGAATCGTAATTTGTGTTTGGCTGCTCTCTCGCCGTCTGTTCGATTGGTTTTGCATGCATCTGTTGAGAGTCGCAATGTTGGTTCACTCTGTTTCCCTTTTCACACGCTCGAGGTTATGGTTGTCTCGCTTCCAGATTGTAATGACTTTTGACGGTCGCGACTGAAAACCTTCTTTTCGAGGTGGTTTCAACGGCTTCCCTCGGAAACGGCTTGCACCGTGTCGCAGGCCAACACATTTATTCCTCTTGTCTTGCACCGTGTGTAAAACGAGGCTCACATAACCTGTTGGGATTTATCTGAGTGTGCAGTACCTGGACGGCAGTCGATAATTTTCCCCCTTGACGCACGGGTGTCGAGCTTGTGTCGGTGTGCTTCGCTTGGCACGGTGGGTGCTCTCGACAGTAGAATATCGCTGACGAATGGAAATACCGAGATAAGCAGGGCAACTACTTGTTGGGCAGTCTTATGAACAACGCAAAGGGGCCGCAGGCGAGTGCAACGGCGGTACAAATCACAGGGAAAACTGTTGATCTAGCTAGTGGAAGCGAATTAGCGGCCATGATAAAAGTATGCCACACAAGTGGAAATGGGATACAGGCTGGACCGGCCAGGACGCCGTGACTTAACGAATATCGCTGTACCCCGCGAAGTATTTTGAGTTCGAACCTGAAATTTCGACACGTGATTTAGAGCACGCGCATCAAAACACTGCTTGGAAATCGCACAAAAAACAAAAATAATTTGGTTGACTTTTTGTCCGTCTCATGATCATGGATTTCGTTTGGCCGCCCGTATGTCGGCAAGATTATTATTGTTTTTTTTGCGATATCCAAGAAGTATTTGTTTAAGCTTGCTCTAAACCACGTGTCAAAATTTCAGGTCCGAACTCCAAAAATTGAGCGGGGCCACAGCGATATTTTCCATTTTCTCCATTTTTGTCGATAACACTTGACTTATATGTGGAACCAAGTTTTGGTCATATTTCTTGATGGGTGGCAAGATGGGCAATGAAACTTATATCGATAGTCTTCAGCATAGTGTCCACCAAATCTCACCTTGATCGGAGATTTTTATTTATATATTGTACGGATTATTTTTTTCTTTCAAGGTAGGAAAAGTTTATGCTTTGGCGTTTTCGCGGATATCTCGGCGAGACCGAGTCGGAAAACAATTCCTTAGGATTTCCCTTTTTTTACTGCATGTGCACTGTGGTGTCAGGGGTAGCGGTTCCAATTTTCAAGTCCTAATTCGTAAAAGCGGTAGCGGCAGGGCTTTCTGAAACATTGTCGGTTTTTTTGCCGGCCAAGCCTGTGGTGGCGGCGGCTTGTTGAAGGATAGTAGGGTTGCGAAGAAAAGCAAGACAATATCTTCCGGAAGTATAGTATTGCTGGTCTGGCGACACTGATTGTTATAAAATGGCAAACAGTGCATGACCACATCACCTCGCCTGTTGTATTTGACGATACGTATCTCTTTCTTATAATTAGCGATGTCAGAAAATAATGGTAACTACAAATATTCTAAAAAATATTATAGCTTTCGACACATGTATCATACTCGTACAACAACAAATTATGAAGATTTAACACGTTATTTACTACACTTAAACACTGGGCTGCATGCTGCATCTAACATCAAACCTTCTAGAATAGTAAACATTACAAGGCAGATGATATAAAGGGATATCGTATTGCTTCAATCGTCAGGTTTGTCCCCTTTGAGGATTTGTAGTTTCCGCGCACATATTGAAATGTCCCGCCCCCCGCCCCCCCCCCCTCCCATCCCCCTCCCCTGACCCCTCTTGTTCATAAAAAAACCCAACCCTCCCTCCCCCCCCCCCCCCCGTCCCCCGATCCCCCCCCCTTCCGCCTAGTTTGTCCAAACGCCCCACTCACAATCGAAATAGGCCAGAGTAATAAACACCTATACGCAGTTGATATCACGTCATTATCTTTCTGACCATCCATGACGTAGTTTTCAATTATTTTCCCCCCCCAAAAAAAAACTCCAACGCCCCCTCTTTTCCAATTACCCGCACGATCGCCTAGACCTAGCACCACGCGTATAACAAGCCCCTACATATCTTTGATCTCACAGCCGAATTGTATTTGAATATTATTTGTGACCTAAACCTCCTAAAAAATCCCCCCCCCCCCCCCGCCCCTCTCGCTCTCCCTTGCTCAAACGCCCCACCTAATATCGAAATCCGCCAGATTAATAAACACTTCACGCACAGGATATCACCTCATCATCTTTCGAGAGCCATCCATGCCGCTGCTTCCCCCTCCCCCCCACCCCGAACGCCCCCTTCTTCCCCATCACCCGCACCATCGCCAAGACCTAGCACCACACGTATAACAAACCCCTCACCTAAAACCCTTCCTCCCCCCCCCCCCCCCCCCCCCCCGCCCCCCCCGCCCCCTCGCCCCCCCGCCCCCCCCCTCCACCTCCCCCCCCCCCCCAACCCATCCCAACCCCACCCCCTCGAACACTCCACCCTCTTTCTACTCACTGATTGTACGACTTACCCCAGGATATACATGATAAACTGATGCATTATTTCCAAAACCGTCACATTTATCCCCTCAAAATAATGTTTAGTTTCCACGCACATATTGAGCTGCCCCCCCCGCCCCACCCCCGCCCCGACCCCCCCCCCGTAATAAACTGGTGCATTTTTTTTTTTTTCCCCAAAACCGTCAGATTTATCCCCTTGAAAGGATTTATAGCTTACATGCACAAATTACCCGTCCGTCCCCCCCCCCCCCCCATCCCCCCCCCCCCCCCCCCCCCTTCCAACCCCGCTCGCTTTTTGATCAAAACCAGGCCCCCACGTCCTTCAAAACTTCGCCCCCCCCCCTCACCGGTTATTCGACTTACAGGATTCACTTGATAAAGTGATGCATTTCCTTCCACAGCTGTCAGATTTTGTCCCCCTCAGCAACAGGTTTTATAGTTCCCGCGCACAGACTGACTGAAATCACCCTGTTGATCCTGATAGCTACACTGTAGTTGTAAGGGGAGTCGCCGACCTATATCCTTAATGAGGACACACAACTCGTAATACGCGCGATCGGAGTATCACACACAGCTTGCAAAGGTGAGTTTCGACGAAATCTTCGATCTCACAGCTGGAGTGTATTTTCATTTTTTATTGGACGAAATCTTCGATCTCACAGCTGGAGTGTATTTTTATTTTTAATTATTACACTCAAATAATTGCAAATGAAAATACACTCCAGCTGTGAGATCGGAGATTTCGTCGAAACTCATCTTCGCAATGTGTGTGATACTCCGATCGCATTGACGGGAGCATTTACGGGGTAGTCCTTCGCGGAGCTCCATATAAAGCAAGGCTAGAGGTACTAATGGAACCTTGGTTCAACTTGTACAAACAAGTCTTCCAGCATCGATCGACATGTTGCGACATGTACGTATTACATCATCAACTGGTTCTTGCCACATACATAAGCACGTAGTACGTATTACTCTAACTGGTCTGTACCACAGGTTTAGAAAATACCTGGTACATGCTACTCCAGCTGATTTGTGCTATGATACGTATGTCTGTACGTACCCAAACCTAGGTTCTTCGCGTGGCTATTAATAGTTGATAAATATGTCAAATTGTTATGCGTTATGTGCATACATACGTCCACTTTCGAGCTACAACAGAGTCACTTTCGAGAAGTGGAGGATTTGTACGGACATTCATTGTTGTTGTTGCTGTTCTCACATTAACTCGCATAATCAAGTCCGTGGTCACAGGACAGGCTCCAGTCACTCCGGAGTGGAAGAATACCCAAGGGAAAAACACAAACAACTCAAGGTGGTACACGCATATATCACAACTGACGCAATTCATGCCTCCACCAGAAACATATAAAAGTGATATCGGGAGTCAGTGTACGATGTGCCAGGTCTATACCTGGTGCATACGTCTCATTACTCGCGCCTGGAAAAACTGACTATACCGCTTGCCACCCAAGAAAGTCTACCATGTATACAGTACACATAGTATCTATCACTACGCATACGCACGACAGACGCAAGTCAATTGAAGAGAAGGAACAAAGAACAAATAAGAAGAGAAAGGAAAAGAAAGAAAAGATAAGAAAGCGAAAAAAGAAAACGAAGAAGGAAAAGAAAGAAAAGAAAAGACAAAAAAGCAAGAAAAGCAAGAAAAGGCAAGACAAGAAGAGGAAGCAAGGAAAAGAATAGAGAAAAAAATGTCATACTAGCAGACCCTGGGAACTGACTCAAGACGGCATTGGGCTCATAGAGGGTATCAAGTGCATCATCAAATGGCACTGGGGAGAGAACGCAACATGGCAAAGAAGTTAGGGCAGCCTTACGCTATATTGTCACGGCCATTGGAAGGCCCACAACTTTCGAGATGATGATGGCCAAACCCAGACTTCAGTCTCTTGCGCATGACGTCCCCCCTTCCCCCTCCCACCCTTCCCCCCGCCCCCCCCGCCCCCCCCATCCCCCTCCCCTCCCCCCCCCCTCACTTCCCCCTCCCTCCCGGTTGCTTAGAGATGCCGACGGTGGATGGCGCTGCCGCAGACTTTGCGCGTCGCTTTGCGGCTTTGCTTCTCTCCGTTTCATGCCAATTCCGCATGAACAACTCGGCTCCCTCCTCTAGTCGTCGAAACCATCATACAAGCGCTCCGCACCGCGGGCGGATGACGCCGCCCGCTACGCTCGCGTAAGACAGATTTCAACTAAATGTGAAGGAGGCAGAGCGAAGAGGCCCATGATTTAGTGTGACTATCGATTTGATAATGCCAAGAGCTGCTTGTGCGGAGCTGATTGCCCTGTCTGTACTGTGCTGTCTGTTGGCGATGTCACGTTCTTGCCGGCAGAAGTACGGGTGTAATTTGCGAAGAAAAACTTGCTAAGAGAACCGAGATGGAGAACAAAATCAACGACGAAAGCGAAAAGACGAGTACACACGCACGTACTACCGGTACCTGGTACCTGGTACTTCGCTTAATACCTGCTGCCTGGTGGTACTCTGTGTGGTTCTTAAAAAAAAACAGGACTCCGCTCCGCGGGCGGCTGACGCCGCCTGCTACGCTCGCGCACGGAAGAATGCAACTGAAACATATGTAAAGGGGGCAGGAAGAAGAAGAGTCCCGGGATAATTTGGTGCGAATATCGAATTGATAATAATGCCAAGAGGTGCTTGTTCAGAGCTAATTGCCCTGCGCTGTACTGTGTGCTTGTTGATGTCACGTTCTGAAGGGCAGTACGTATGCTGTTTGCGCGGGAGGGGGGGGGGGGGCTGGGGACCGAGAGAGGACAATCAACTGATGAAAGCAAAAAGACAAGTACGCAACGCGTACATAAACCTGGTACCTGTATCATACCTGGTACTGCTACTGCTATATGGTCAAAACGCACAGCGCCGCACAACACAGCACCGCAAAACGAAAGGCAGGGCACGGCACCGCACTGGGCTGCGCTGTGCTGCTGAGCTATAGATAGCCGGGCTGACCTGAGCTGGGGGTGCAATGTTCAAGATCCAACAACGTAATGTGTACAAACAAACCTGGTGTATGTAGCATTAATAGTACCGGTACGTGGTATGATACTTCGAATGTTACTGGCATGTATGTACGAACTAGTAAAAGTACAACAAAGCACGCAGCATGGCGAAGCATGGCAAGCACGGCAAAGCACACGGCGCTGCGCTCTGCTGAGCTAGCGCTTGCGGTGCGCTACAGAGCTGAGTTGCAGGGCACGGCAGGCATGGCACTGCCCGGCGCTGCGCTGCTGAGCTGTAGCGCTGCGGTGGGGAGCTGATGAAACTTCGTGCCAAGTGCAAAACATATTGTGTAAATCATACAAAAGCTCAAGAATGACCGTTCCGCAAGTAGTGCACAGGCGGCAAATTAGCGGCAAATGGTGGTAAGTTCAACTTTTACTAAATAAACGAGAAGGAAGAAATAATCGTGAAAAGGTTCAAAACCGTGTCGGAAGAAAAACAAAATTTGCAGGAAGCAGCTGAAAGATCAAGAAACAAATAACAAAACGAGCAGAAACAAAAACATTAGACTAAAGGCCGAGCAAGAAATCAAAGAAAAGCTGGACCGTTCCGCGAGTAGTACGACCCCGGGAATGCCAGGGACGCACCAAACGAGCACTCCCAGCAAAAAGAAGTTAGTAGGTATATTTATACACCTTTCAATTGCTAACAATGCGATCAACGTCGACTATTTCTGGTACTTGGGCTATACAGCAGCAGCGGCGTGCTACTCTTTGAGATACGATAAAATCGAATCGAACATTAGGTATAGTTCTCATTTCATCTGCATACGCGATTTCGGATTTAACGGTTGGCTAGACTGGGAGTCTGATAGGGCTCCGGTGTCCGCACCGTAATCAGTACGATGGATTCCAGTTGATAAAAGCACCGCCACCTCTGCACAAGCAAGTAGCCGTCGTAAAACTGTGGCGACTATTGGTTGACTGCGAAATGTTCAAGCACCTCTGGGAACGCGAGAAACTACGCAGACATCGTTTCCTCATAACAACGCATTTAGCCCCCGTTGGTTGGTGTATGTGCCTGATCGAAAACTACTCACATTCTCACCAAATCCGTCCGATGATGCTGGCCGCATGAGGCCCGACGACATCTTCTATACAGTTAATGGTTCCCAACGCAAGAGTCGGATGTGCGTCAGCTTTATCACGCCGCGCCGATCTGACTATGTTAATTTACCCCTTTAAGCGTAGGGGGCGTACCCGTTATACGAACAGTAGTAGTAGGGTCGATGTTCGAGTAGAGAGGCAAAATAACATGTATATTTCAAGCTCTTCCCGAGTACCACGAGGATTGCACTCGGTTGGAAACAAAGCGGTTGAACAGCTTGTAAATAATCCCGCCAGCTCGATAACTCGCTACGATGTAGTCAACGTGTTGTTGAAGACACCCGTAACTTTACGCCATTGCCATGTCCGCATTATATCCAAGACCGATAAACAGCCATCCTGCTCTACAACTGGAAAGGCACTGCACCGTATAATTAGTATCTCCTTAGGTAAAACGAGTCGATGAAAATATACAATCAATCATTATCTTCACTGCACCACCGTGACAGAAAGAAAGATAGCAGTACTCATGTATTCTGGCGAAGGCGTTACAGCAATGTCGGGGGAGCTGGAAGAGGCCCTGCATGGACAGCCGGGGATAACCCAGGCCGCGTTAACGCAGGAGTTTGTCGGGAATGCGCGTGTGGAGAGGTCGTTGGGCCAGGAGTTTGACATTGAGACGCAATCGTGTCGGCTCCACTTAACGATCGAAGCGCCATGGGGACCAGCCCGGTTTACCATGCCGTTTATCGTGCTCTCTATGGCAGGCGATGTGGTTGTCATCGGGCAGAAGACGCGAGGGAAAATCGGCATCAATGTCATAGAGCAGCTCACAGCATTCGTACTGAATGCATGTGGGCGTCAAAATGGCGCTGGGATGGAGCTTACAGCTCGTGCTGTGGGCGAGCTCAAAGCTGGTGCTGTGCTGGTGGCGGAGATGGCTGTCACGGCGTTGGGGCCTGGTGGCGATGCCCCAGGTGACGTGAACAATAACGTCACAGTGATGCTGCCGTCTCAACGACCCATGATATTCCAGGACTCTAAGGTGGAAATGCGGAGTCCCGTGGGCGTGTTGCAGACGGCGATCAACAACGCTGTTGACCATGCCTTCCCGCCGGAATGTGCCAAGATGTTGCGCCATATCGTTTTGTGCACGCACCTTGACGTTTTCCGTCGGGCGGGTTTGGGCGGCCCACCTGCGCGCGTGGAGCCCATGGCGGTGCGGCTTCATCCACGAGCAAGAGTGGTGCGAGTGAAGCCCCCACCAAAACGTGATCGCCTACGGTAAAATGCGGCAGAATCTTGCCGCGACCGCCGCTCGGTGGTGATGACGAGTTCGTCGTCAAGGTGGCCTGGGAAGGGCTGGAGGAGGCCGAGAGCACCTGGGAGCCGGCTGAAGGTGATGCGGCTGAAGACGAATCAGAAGCGGAACTCGAACAGCGGTATGGGCTGCGTTTGGAATTTATTGTGGCTTGGAGAGGGGTCCCGGATTATGAGTTGCTGATTTTCTGAATTTTGAATATTTAGCTTCGAGTACTTAGAGTTTCTGCGCAGGGCGCTGATAGCACCTGATGCAGCCACAGCTGGCGGTTCACCGCCGAGGCTGTGTGTGCGCAGAGCATGTCCGGGGTGGGTGCTTCCGTTTTACGGGTGACTATTGTACTGGAATTCCTTATGTGGTCTGGGTTTCGGCAAGTTGCATGCGCAATCGGAGGTGTGGTGCTTGGTGCGTGGTTTGCTTGGAGATGTATTGGTGAGGCACGGCTACTGAGCATCGTTGTTAACGGTCAGTAAACGTGGTAGATCGTAGGTCGTGGTGAAACTGACCTGGATGTGTTGGACTTGACCGTTGTCCAACGTACGGACAGCAATGTTTATCAAAGCTGCTCAGTCTGAGCCAACTTGTGGTTGGCAGCCCGATATGGGCTTTTGGAGGGTGCTGTACCGCGGTAGTCGTATCATTGGGCATTTTACCGTACATAGAATGACTGGATATATTTTTTCAGGGGGTTTCACTGTCACTATTGGCATTTCTTGTGAGCTGTCGATATCTTGAGTATGGACGGGAAGGTTCATGGTCGATGGCATGGCACTTCCCTGTGTAACAACGAACGAACTAGCACATTGTGAAGATACGCACTCCGAGCATACGAGGGGAAGTCCTCGGAGCTGATACCACCGGGCCTGCGGTCGCCCGAGTCGCTCGAGTCGGTGCACGTCCGACAATCAAAATCTAAAGTCCGGAACCTCCAAGATCAACCCGCAGCTCAGCTGCCGAAATTAGAGTCATTAGACCTCAGTAACCAAAAGGGGGCCAGCTGGTAAAATAGGGTCAAAGCAGAGCATTAGCACGACAATGCCCAATCTCCAAATTTCCAAAGCCATACCGTCGATCCGCACTCACAGCTACCGTATAACTAGCGGCGTTATTACAAAGTAACAAGAAAAACAGCAGCTGGAAAAATACCTGGTAGGATCAAAAACGAGTGTACAAGCACAGTACGTAGTCGCGAAGCTCACTAACGGATCATAAAACTGTTTCCCGGCCGGATACACACCAAACCCCATCTAAAGTCATGACCATCTAAATCAGAAAATTGATAAACCATATTTTAGAATTCCACCAAAAGCATGATTTCTGTTAAAACAGTCCCGTCCTTGCAACACGGTCAGTTTCTGCACTGTGCCACCGTTTCGGTTCAAGTATTCTACGGGGTCTTTACCCTCCCATCATACAGAGTTAATCGCATCGCACTCTTCTTGTGCTACTCTGCGTTCCTCGATAATCGGTTTGGGTGTGTAGAAAACCTCTATGCCATTCCACGCCCCGCTTTAGGATTTGTTTTCTTGCAGTCTGGTCAGGCGCGGAGGGTCGGAGTTAAAGGCAATAATCCTGAGCCATCCTAGCACGCGCGTTCGTTATTGCCGACTGCTGTGGATACTGTCTGCGGCACGTGCTACGATAGAGGTAGCCCTTTTCGTCTAAATTGTTTTCTGAATGACGGGACTCCTTGACGTAAAATCGTCCGAAATGGCTCTTGTTTCGAGTGATTCTAGTTGTATACCCAGGACATGAGATTTTCATTCCGGTACCAGTTTTAATTTTATCCGAATCAGTTTTTTGGGGGGGTCTTAAGCTCATAAAGTGCGGAACCTCAGAAAAAAAGTGATGCATCTCTATCGTACCACGCGCTCTGTGCCTCAACAGCAAGTCCTCGTTAACGAAGACGCCATCTGCTACCAACACGGGGAGGGCTACACGTCCTTCTTAAGGCATGTCGACACCCTTCGCTTCCCACAAACAATACAATTTGGCTTGCCAAAGGGGCCAGGAGTGTCTCTGATTATTGGAGTTGGGTGGACGTTGGCTGCCAAAATTACCTCATGGATGGGCCAGCCCGCGCACAACAGGCGTAGGCGAGGAATGAATTGGGACAGAGTGTACCTTGATCTCGGTGAGGATGTTTTCGGCTGGACTACTCTCCTCTCAAGGTCAGCCAGCAGCTCAAACTAGTAAAACAGTTGCGGGTGAAACTCCGCCGCTACTCCCTGGATCGGCACTCAAATCGGCGTCCCCCATGGCTCGCTTGATGCTTCTTGCTAGCTCCTTTCTTCAGAAGAGCCCAAGTTGCACAACACACAGGTTTATATTAGGATATCAATGTTTCGCGATTAATCGTGTTTATTCGTCCCTTGAACCGTAGTGGGCCCACCCGTTATACGAACACTAGTAGAGCAGAGGAGCTACGAGTAGGAAGACAACACGCCACTGCATTTTAACTCCTCCGGAGTACAACGAGGAGTGCACTCGGTGGAAAAGGTGGATAATTAGCCCGGAACAAACACGCCATCCCGATTTCCCGCTACGACGCAGCCTACCTATTATTGGAAACACCCTAAAGTCATCAAGTCGTTGTCATATCCTGATCGTATCTAAGCACAATAATCAGGTAGGCATGTCAAATTTGATAACGCATTTATCACCGACTGATGCTTTGCGCAAACCTCGCACACTTTACGGTAAACACAGGAACGGATAAGAGAACCTGGTCGGCAATTTTTCTCCTCTTCTGAACGTATTAAGCACGGTGTTGCGTCAAACAACTATACGTGAGCTGTGTGACGCTTCATTTTTTGCGCCCTTCACTACTGTTCGTCGGAGATACTATTCTCCCAAGATAGTCGCTTGCCATCAACGCCAGCCTGCCTTCGTCACCATCCCCCATGACACGCGCTGATTGAATCTCTGTCCGGTGATGCCACATAACAACAGGTCGCGATGTGCAGAGGTGGGCAACGGTGAAACGTCCGGCAATGACGAATTGGGGGAAACGAGGGTTGATTGTCGTCAGTAGGTAAGAGGAAGGCGGAATGAGGGAGGGGAGTGAGTGGGAGCTCTCCACATACAAAATATATCCCCAGGTAACGTTAAGGTCGTGCTGCTGCACCCAACAGATATTGCCTGTTGTGCCCTACGGAATAGCTGCGGAACTGTATTTCTCGACCGATGTTCGCGTTCCAGAATGTTTGTTATCGCCGCCAAAATAGGAGGGAAATGATTTGGACCCTACTCACTAGCTGTGCGAAGCTTCGCTGGGAGAGGCCCACCCCACGCATTCCCCGCTACAACGCAGATGAACCGTACGATGGCTGTTGACGATGAGCTTAATAGGTGTGAACCTGCTTTGCAGCATAGATTACTTGAATGATTTGCGGGTTGTCGTCATCAATGTTGTCCAGCTACCGTGCGCAGGCGACCGCATGTCATGAGAAAATGTTAATGTTCTCTTATTCACTCACCAATTTCCATGAGCTCCCTCTGCTCTAGTCGCTTCAATCCCGGAGAGAGCTTGAACTTGGCCAATACATTGTGTTCAAGCATCATGACGATTTCTCTAACCGAATCGTCGAGAATGGTATTTCTTGCGACGTCATGAAGACCTGTAAAGGTGTTCCTACGACGATTAGATGTGTGCGACAGGTTCACCAAACGGATGAACGTATTTTCGAAGAGGGGGTTGTTGATTGGGTTGTGCTTGTACAAGATACGGATACGATGACGGGTCGATGATGTGGTGAAATTGGCTTTCGACACTATTGCGAGGCAGTTCGATACTTGGGACACAGGAAAAGCCACTCTAAGAGCGTTGGAGCTACTTCCCACATGAGGATGCCTCAACGCTCATGTGCGGTAAGGCCGATGGGTGTACGTAGCCGGACTGTCACCTTAAAAGACGTGGTAGGCAGAACAGAACAGTGTACAGAGACTCATTGGACAAGAGTATATGTAGGTCAGCGCTGTGTTGAAGTGAAAGTACATCGGAGAGGTATGCAGTGTAAAATAACCCGTCCGTTGGATAGGTACGTCGTGGGTTCAGAGAGCGTCTGAGCACAGCAGAGTATTGCGTTGCAGATGACAGTCGCCCAGGACACGCCAGCCAGAGTGATCCTTTCAGTGTGGAAGATTTGCAGTAGGCTTCGATGGGGTAGCCATTACTGTCCCCCTCTCATGAGTTCTCGGTTTCGACCCGTTTTGGCCCCACGCAGGGAAAAAGACTGCTATCTACTCCTTCTCCTTCCTTGACCTCAGACACTGTCTTGTCTCTCCAAGCCAAATAATCTCTGAAGGCGTCCCCTTCAGTCTATCAGCTTGCGAGACCTGCGAGGTTCGGGGTTCCGCTTTCGTGATGAGGATATTGGGGAGTCCCAATAGTAGATTGGCTTTACTGTAGCGGGACTTGCTCATGTGCGGTAAGGCCGATGGGTGTACGTAGCCGGACGGTCACCTTAAAAGACGTGGTAGGCAGAACAGAACAGTGTACAGAGACTCATTGGACAAGAGTATATGTAGGTCAGCGCTGTGTTGAAGTGAAAGTACATCGGAGAGGTATGCAGTGTAAAATAACCCGTCCGTTGGATAGGTACGTCGTGGGTTCAGAGAGCGTCTGAGCACAGCAGAGTACTGCGTTGCAGATGACAGTCGCCCAGGACACGCCAGCCAGAGTGATCCTTTCAGTGTGGAAGATTTGCAGTAGGCTTCGATGGGGTAGCCATTACTGTCCCCCTCTCATGAGTTCTCGGTTTCGACCAGTTTTGGCCCCACGCAGGGAAAAAGACTGCTATCTACTCCTTCTCCTTCCTTGACCTCAGACACTGTCTTGTGTCTCCAAGCCAAATAATCTCTGAAGGCGTCCCCTTCAGTCTATCAGCTTGCGAGACCTGCGAGGTTCAGGGTTCCGCTTTCGTGATGAGGATATTGGGGAGTCCCAATAGTAGATTGGCTTTACTGTAGCGGGACTTGCTCATGTGCGGTAAGGCCGATGGGTGTACGTAGCCGGACTGTCACCTTAAAAGACGTGGTAGGCAGAACAGAACAGTGTACAGAGACTCATTGGACAAGAGTATATGTAGGTCAGCGCTGTGTTGAAGTGAAAGTACATCGGAGAGGTATGCAGTGTAAAATAACCCGTCCGTTGGATAGGTACGTCGTGGGTTCAGAGAGCGTCTGAGCACAGCAGAGTATTGCGTTGCAGATGACAGTCGCCCAGGACACGCCAGCCAGAGTGATCCTTTCAGTGTGGAAGATTTGCAGTAGGCTTCGATGGGGTAGCCATTACTGTCCCCCTCTCATGAGTTCTCGGTTTCGACCAGTTTTGGCCCCACGCAGGGAAAAAGACTGCTATCTACTCCTTCTCCTTCCTTGACCTCAGACACTGTCCTGTCTCTCCAAGCCAAATAATCTCTGAAGGCGTCCCCTCCATTCTACCAGCTTGCGAGACCTGCGAGGTTCGGGGTTCCGCTTTCGTGATAAGGATATTGGGGAGTCCCAATAGTAGATTGGCTTTACTGTAGCGGGACTTGCTCATGTGCGGTAAGGCCGATGGGTGTACGTAGCCGGACTGTCACCTTAAAAGACGTGGTAGGCAGAACAGAACAGTGTACAGAGACTCATTGGACAAGAGTATATGTAGGTCAGCGCTGTGTTGAAGTGAAAGTACATCGGAGAGGTATGCAGTGTAAAATAACCCGTCCGTTGGATAGGTACGTCGTGGGTTCAGAGAGCGTCTGAGCACAGCAGAGTACTGCGTTGCAGATGGCAGTCGCCCAGGACACGCCAGCCAGAGTGATCCTTTCAGTGTGGAAGATTTGCAGTAGGCTTCGATGGGGTAGCCATTACTGTCCCCCTCTCATGAGTTCTTGGTTTCGACCCGTTTTGGCCCCACGCAGGGAAAAAGACTGCTATCTACTCCTTCTCCTTCCTTGACCTCAGACACTGTCTTGTCTCTCCAAGCCAAATAATCTCTGAAGGCGTCCCCTTCAGTCTATCAGCTTGCGAGACCTGCGAGGTTCGGGGTTCCGCTTTCGTGATGAGGATATTGGGGAGTCCCAATAGTAGATTGGCTTTACTGTAGCGGGACTTAGGGTTCGTAATATCTTCAATTCGGCTGCGTTACCATGGTGATGGTGCATTCGAACCCACTTGACTTCAAACGTGTGGATAATCTTTATGATGTGTTCATGTCTGCTGGAGAGGAGCGTCAATATGTGTACGTGGTACATGATATGTTTTACTACCTGCCGGTAACCCGGCCCCCCTAGCACTGCCCACATCAGGACGTTCCATCACACTTCGAGCGTCAAAAAACACGATCGATCGCATTTGTGCATACTTTGGAAGCAAGGAGATCGTCCTGTGCACCTCCCAAGTGGGTGCAAGTTGGGTGTTGCGGTTCTAGCAATGTCGGGCAAAATCGAGGAGAGCGGGAGACCGGTCTTGAGTGAGCTGGCAAGGAAGGAGTTGGAAGGTATGACCGAGAAGATGGAGAGGATACAACGGACAAGTACAGAGTAACTAGGAGCGCTGCTCGCAAGGAGGGGTCGCGTCGAAGGAGCCATCACGGTAGTGTCAATCTCCGACCTATTGGACTTGTCATCAGATGGTATCGGGGTCAGCTGTGATTGGGCGAGTTGACTAATAAACTAAGCGCATTTAGCACATCAATTTCAAATCGGCGGGAATACTCCTCGAGATCATCGCGGCGAAAATCTTAACCAAGACGCAAAAGCAATGTCTGGGCACCAGCCGAGCATGAGCCCAAATTGGTAGGCCTGCTTGGTACTGTGGTTGACAATAAGAGCGAGGAGTCCCAGCAGCAGCAGCGGCAGCAGCTACAGCATGTTCGGGAAGAATAAAAAATGTGGATTGGCTGATGTGAGACTGGGAGAAGAAAAGGGTGAGGGGCGTTTTGGAATTGGGATGAACACAGGTTGGGGACTGATTTTACGATAGCCCCCCGCAAAACCAGTAATTCCTTTAACGAGCGTTTCATGGGCGCTCGACGCGAGGAAGGATATTTCTTAAAAACGTAGCCGTATAGCTTCTTGTGTGCAAAGGTCTATCGAGCGCTGAAGTCGGGGTGTCAAGAGACATCGTATTTCAGGAGCTGCGGCCGGGAGCTGTTTTCGACACCGGCATTTTGCTAAAGAAAAGTTGGAGGTGCAAGCTCAGGATGACTCTGGGAAAATGTCTTTCTGTTCATCAGAGTTTAAATGGAGAAAATTATATGCTTCTCCAAATCGTGGTTGAAGATATATTGATTGAAACCTGGGAGGCACATAACTGATGTTGGACTTCTGGAGTAAAAAAGCTTCTCCACTCCATTGACAAATGTGCCGTTGGTAATTTTTGAGTTCGAGATTGTGGACAGTAGATGCGTTTTTATGTACACACAGCCGGGAGGCAATTATCTAACATATCCGCCCCCCCCTCCAGTCCCCCCCCCCCCCCTCAAACCCCGCTCGCGTTTGATCAAAACCAGGCCCCCACGTCCTTCAAAACTCCGCCCTCCCCTCACCGGTTATTCGACTTACAGGATTCACTTGATAAAACGGATACGTTTACCTCCACAGCTGTCCGAATTTGTCCCCCTCAGAAACGGGTTTTATAGTTTCCGCGCACAGACTGACTAAAATCACCCTGTTGACCCTGATAGCTACACTTTAGTTGTAAGGGGAGTCGCCGACCTATATCCTTGATGAGGACACACAACTCGTAATGCGCGCAATCGGAGGATCACACACTGCTTGCAAAGATGAGTTTCGACGAAATCTTCGATCTCACAGCTGGAGTGTATTTTTAATTTTTTATAATATAGTGAAGGGTGGGGCTAATGAGTTAGTACACTCATTGTGAGCCAATTTTACCCAGCTGGTGTCCGTTTGATTGCCGTGGACAGATGTCTCTCGTGACTGCGGCTGTTTTTGTTCATCACCGGGTTGACGTTGAAGTTTTAGAACTTTGAATCTTGATTTCAGACATTCAGATTTTGGGTTTTGGATTCCAAATTTTAAGTCGTATTATTGTTGACGCGCGCTTCGAGAGAGGTAGTACTTTTTGCCCAAAACGTTTTCAGAATGATGGGCCCTTTGAAACTTCAGAGGGAAACGTTGACAACAACAAAAATGACGATTGCAGCATCGGCCATACATAGCTGGTTGGCGATGGTACAATTGGTGTCCGAATCGCAACAATGCAACGACTCGTACGGGACGGGGGCCGCATAATCCTGCCCGTACAGCTGCAACGCCGGCGCTACTGACAGAGACCTGAAAGTATCACAATCTTCGTTTTCTCTGGTTGCTGTACACGGGGCCCAAAAGGGCTAACCAAAAATCGTAGGAATTTATTCGTTGTGTATGAGGCGATAGTTTTGATTGGATAACGAAACCATAGGGTTGTTCATCTGGTAGCGAGCCTATTTCCCCCGAATCTGTCTTCAGGGACACTGATAAAATAGAGCATTAAATACAGCAGCACTCAAATTAGGAGCCTCATAAATATGATGGCAAACCGTATCGTAGCGTGCGTCCATTTTGAAACTGATTCAGGATTTTCTCCATGGATTTTTATTATTATTATTTCGTTGTGGCTTTCAGGGAGTACGAACCGAAATCTTTTTTTTGTCACTGCAGTGCTATGAGACCCCGAATCTGAGTTACTGCTAGGCGGGAGGGCGAGGGTAGTGCAAGGACGGTAAATTGGATGGAAAAAAAAAGTGCAGGAAGGATGCTGATTGACTTTATTTTGCATTGACTCGTTTTATCTTGGCGAAAGCTAACACGCTGCCGTACCGTATACCGTATCAATTGTATATCAGGAAGTATGCGATTGTGCGTATGTATGATACGGATACGGTGGCAGTCCGAGTGGTAGATTGGTTTTTGCAATCGTGGGAAAGTAATTGAGGAATAGTGCCGTTTTCGGCATTTTTTCATTAAGATTGTACAGCCGATCCCATTTTTCTTCTACTTTATGGATGACCTTCATGACATATTCATATCTGCTCGAGAGGTTCATTGATATGTATACCAAGTACATGTTCTATTTGACTATCTTCCGGCACCCCCGCCACCTCAGCATTGCCCGCGCGTGGAAGTGCCATCATGCTTCGCGGATCAAGCATCAAGCCTTGTCGGTTCCACTGCGCGGTCCACGAGACCACTCAGTCACCTATATAACCAAACGCTTTGAATTGTAGCAATGACTATTATGCCGTTTGGAGTTCATGATGCTCCTAGACGTAACTGCGCGTTAGCCGTGGTATTGCGCCGGTGCCTCTCGACAGCACCTTTCTCACATTGTCTGGAATGGCAGGAGTTGATCTTGCGTCTTGCTACCTAGGTTGACCTCCTGCGGGGACGTTGGTCGAAGATACTGATCCACGATGCCGATGAAACGTGTAAATTGCTCGCGCGGGTCGACCAATTTCTGGATCGATTAAGGATACAAGAACGGATTGGGGATCGTACTTTGAGAACGGTGTCATCGGTGTACGAATAGTTCCCGAGGTCATCCCGTTATAACAGGCGCGTGCTACCGTTGAAGTTCACCTATATTTTCTAAAGATTCTCACTTGCGAAGGTATCCAACAACTAGCTTCGAGAAAAAATGACCTCCCAGCCTGAAGATCCACATCGTGGTCTAGGTATATATCAAGCGAGCAATGCCATCAACTGCATGATATTCCAATTATATTGGGAGGTTCTTCAATGGAGGATTCCCATCACCCGGAAAACGGTTGAGCAGAACAAGCTTGCTCTACCGTAGCACGCATCCCAAGCACCTTGACACACGCTTCGTTGAATGCAGTCTGTTTTGAACTATACCTGCCTCGACAGATTTCACTGAAATATAGGGCCGATGTTCCGATGCTCCTTGTGGTACATAAATAAACAATTGGCTGGCGCGATTGTGCTGAGTGCTCGCGTCGATCAGTCGGTTTGATGACAAGCGACTGTACATACCTTGTACGCCATGCAGCCCATGATGAAATCCCAGCTCTCTATGCACAAACTGTCCCTGCAGAATTCTCCAAATACCTCCGCAACCTCCCCGCCCTTTTGAGCGAAGTCGGATACCCCATATTTGCCATGAATAGGCAGATATACCTGCCCCTCCACCGGTAGAACAGACATATCGGCGCCGCAGCAACCATAGTGCACGTAAACGGGAACCAGGGCGCTACGCGACTCGTTGTGACACGAGCGAAGATGGAAACAAGGAAAAGGGGCATGCGTGGAAAGGGGGCAATGTTGGTTGTACTCGCTGCATGAGTTAGACGCGACGTAGATCTAGACGATTTATTGATGAGGAGTGATTTTGGTGCTGGGGAATATTTCATTATATCCCCGCAATTCACGTGCCTCGAAAGACGTTTTGGTGCGTGCTCCAGAGACATGGCCACATGCCATGCGCCACATGCCCCGGGATGTGTTAGGGTCTCCCAGACATTTCTTTGTTGATATTTTCCAACGATGGGGTGATTTCCTTGCAGATGGTTATCCCCATCGAACTGCGAAATTCCTGTCAACGCTACAAGGGACTATTTGGTAGTTTTTTCCACAGCGGCAACGTGAAGAGGTGTCGGACACCGTACGATCTTCACGACGTTTTTAGCCTTCTGCCTCCTTTGCGGAGGTGCAGGTATTTTCAATTGGAAGCGGAGATGAAATGCTGTCCTGCAAAGATGTCGTCGGAGTACTTTAATCTAGGTGGCGTTGAAAGGAAATCATACCACCAACCGTACGTTCAAAATGCTGGCTGTGTGAGTTAGAACCTGGCGATACTTGAGAGGCGATTCCTTTTGTTGTGCGAGGGTTAATTGTGAGCGCTCCGTGTATTCGGTACAATGCGGGGTGTGCGCTCCGCGGTAGTGCATCGCCGAGAATTGATATCCATATAAGCAGAGCAGATAGATATGCAACATTCTGAGCCAATCACAGGATGGAAGCGAATACCGAAGAGAAATCAGAGGTATCAAACAAATGTGCGACACACAGCTGTTAGGTGTGTTAATCCAGCGACAGCGCGCTGGTGGACAATATTTACTTCGAACGAAGACTAAACGAACCACGAAGGAAGGAAGGAAAAGGAAATGGGTCTCGACGATACACACTAGCTGCTGGTCTGCTTTGGCCGGTCATTGCCGGTGATCAAGAGGGGTGAGCTCCATAGACGAATTCGAATGGACAAAGCCACAGTTGAACATAATTTATTTTCTTCGGGTAAAGCCAGGGACATGTCCGTGGCAAGCCGTCGTGCTCCACGGACGCTGCCCCGACCTGCCACGGCACTTCGTGGATATTGCCGAGGATCACCATGGGCATGTCCACGGTCACGTCCACGGCAAAGTTCACGGCAACGTCCACGGCAATATCCGCGGCCACGTCCACGGCCATGTCTGCAGCAATGTCCGTGGCAATGTTCGCGGATTTGTCCGCGGACAACGGTGACAATACAGGTGGCAACATCCGAGGTCCGCCGCAGCAACGTTCGTGGCAATGTCCGTGGCAATGTTTATGGCATTGTCCGCGGCAATGTCCGTGTCAATGCTCGAGGGAACATCCGCGGCTTTGTTCGCTAATATATCAACGGATATGTCCACGGACGTGTCTGGGAAAATTCCGTGGCAAAATCCGCGGTAGCCCGAGCCCATATCCGTGACATTGACCGCGGTGGTCTACGGCAATGTCCGTGTCAATGTCCGCCACACCGTGCGCTGCAATGCCCCCGCGGCAATGTCCGCGGATGTCCGCGGACATGTCCGCAGCAAATTCCATGGCAATCCGCGGCAATACCCGTCGAAATGTCGGTGGAAATGTCCGTATCGATCTAGGTTCAGGACAAACAACAATATTCCTCCACACGTATATGGTGTACACTCGTCAGCTATGCACCGTCTTTGTGAGACGAAAATCAAAGATCCGCAAAGTGGTACCACAACCTGCGATCTTAACTCATGTATTACACATACGTATGTCACTTTTTTATACCGTGTGTCCTCAAAACGTTTCCACCTCCGAAGGGTTAGTGTTACCGTTAGGGTTGCGTTAGGGTTAGGATTTTCACAGGATATCGTCGCGGACAACCGTGGAGAATGCCGATGATATTACCGCGAACATAGGCACGGGTATTGCTACGGATAATGCCACGGACATTGCCGCGGACACTGCGGTGGACGTTTCCCGTGGACATTGTCGCGGACATTGCCGCGGATAGTGCCGCCGGTAACTACGGACTTTGCCGTGGAAATTGCGACGGACACTGCCTCGGACAACCGTGGACATGGCCTTTGGAAATAGCCGCGGTCAGTACAGCCGACAACAGCGAATATTGCCACGGACAATCGCAGTTATTGCCACAGATATTGTCCTGAACATTACCGCCGACATCGCCGCGGACAGTGTCCGTGAACATCGCAGCGAACGTTGCCGTGGACACCCATGCAAAGTTGCCGCGGTCTTGAAAATTCCCGCGGTTATCTGCGACAAGTAAAATAATATACATCCTTCGACCAAACTTAAAGTGGTCATGGAACGATATCTCAGCTTGGGTTAATGTATCCTCAAAACCCTTGCAGGTATACTGCTAGAAGTCTTATATGTCTCACGTCGGAACATCCTGCGAAGTCCCTTCCAAGCAGTCGAGGTAAGGAAGAACCTAGACGGCCGCAAAATTTGCGCGGTCGCAGCCATGATAGAGTACCAAACGGAGGCGGAATCCATGCACCGGCCACTGACATAGAGATCGAGATTCTGGTTGCCGAGTGTTATAGAATGCGGGAATATGATATACGTGGCGTTAACGCCGGCGCAGATGACTACCAACCTCCAGATTCATTTGCGGGCGGCGGGCACGGAGGACATGAAGCCGTACACCGCGTGCTCTTCCGGTCGGGAGGGACGGCGAGCCATTAGATGGACCGTGGCAATTTTACGGAGTACGTGGGGTGACAGTCTGCAACCGTGGCACACACAAACACATAGAGTTAACAGCCTCCGCCGACGTGGCGGGGGTGAAGCGTTCTCGCCGAACGGCGTTCATAGGGGCGGACGCCCTGCAGCTGTCCGCAAAGATTGCATGTTCGTACACAGCATGCGCACGGGACTATCAAAGCCGAATCTACTTGGGGTCAAGGTACTATAGACGTTTGCGAATCATAAGGATGACAAGAAACCTGAAGGAAGGATGCCAAGAAGAGACAAATAAACTGCGCCCTGAGAGAAGGCCAGAGAGGCAACAAGAATGGGCGTGATCTCATGCCGCAGCAGAGAGGTCTCATTAGTCCCAAACTACATACGAGTTAAAGCGTAGGCGAAATGTTACAGCAGTTATCTTAAAGCAAAACACCGGGGACGGAAGAAGCCCGTCCCCGGGATGAAACAAAAGCCTGATAGCTGCACAGAAAAATCAAAACGATCCCACTTGCTTCGTCGACTCCCGTGCAGCAGCCAGAGAGAGTAGGAAGCGGTTAGGGAAAACAGACCATCCCGCCCGCCCATCATTGTGCGCGAGACACGCCGACAACGACATCACTTTTCTTACGTAGTGTTTATTTTACCGGGGTAACTACTACTTTTGACGAGGTGTCGCGTTGATTACCATCGAATCAACGCGGGGGTAGTAGCCCTGGGTGAGAGTCTCCGGCTGATCGCAGCAGAGAGGCCTCATTGATTCCGAACTACATACGAGTTAAAGCGTCTTAACATGTCACAGTTGTACGCTGCTAGAATTGTTATACGTCTCACGTCAATTAATTTTTGACACGTGCTCAGATCGCACTTAGTAATTTACTTCAACCACTAATTGCTGCGTAAGTACATAGTAGTTAATTCATTTTACGTTCAATTGTCTGTTGGTACCCTATACGTAAGTTTAGACACGTATGCATAACAAGTTGTACCCACCACGCATGTGCACAGCAGGGCTTAAATTAGTGCTCCGGGGCGTCTCTTGCACGCAACAGGCGACGCAAGGTGGGTCGCACGCCGCAGGCGCGCAATCCTCCCGCAGGGTCTGCCCGAGGACCCCCGGGAGGGCCCCCGGACGGGGTCCCGGACGGCCGCCGGAGGCGAAAAAAATGCAAAATATGCGCGAATGTACGCCTTATACCAAAGTAATGAACTGCGTTTAAACGCCTGCCGAACCTCGAAAAGGCGTCATCTGGTTGCCTTAGGATGTCGTCCCCGGAGGGCCCCCCTGAGCGGGGCCCGAAAGGTCTCAGGAGGGCCCCCGGAAGTTCCTGGGAGGGCCCCCGGATGGCAGTCGAAGGCGACACAATTACGATATATGCGCGAATACGCGCCTGAAAACCAAGGAACGAACTGTTTTAAACGCGTCCCGAAGCTCGAATGGCGTTTATTAGGATGCCTTGGGATGTCCTAAAGCAGAAACGAGCTGGTCACACCTACACTTCTGAAGTCAGGAGCATCGCTGCACCCAGGTCAAGCGATGAAACAGAAACATACTAATCATTCGCCATTATCAGCCATAGTCGGTGATCGGTGACGTTCCCAATGCCCACAGTGTCTGTGTCGTTTCCACTGTTCCATGTTGCCGCTCGAGTAGCACATCAGCAACGCAGCAAACCTGGCGATAAGCCAGCATATAGCCGAAGACATCACACCAGAAAAACGCATGACAAAACACCTTCCCGCCTTACCTTTCTTCGTGCTGCACGTAATCTTCCTGGCCGGTGAAACCCGGCATGACAGGCTACCTGCTCTAAATAGTACCTTTTTTTTCCAGTGCAACGCTAGTTTCGCCCTATAGTGCATCAGTACAGCGATACTACAGTATTATCTTACGCTCCCGCCGATCATTCAATGTAAGTATTGGGTTGGATGAGGCCTCCTGCCCCGAGGCAGGTTGTCCTCGCCCGGGATAAACTCCGTGCTACGTGCGCCCTCAGCGCGGTGCCCGCCCCTGGGATTGAAATGACCGTGCAGAAAAGACAACCAAGCTTATAGGGCGGGTGTGAAGGTCTGACTTTTTCCTGTCCCTATTTTCCTCGTCTCGCAAGGAAGCTAGGCTTGAACGAAGTGACTTGGCGATGCGTTCATTCTTCTAGTGATTCGCAACAAATGCTGGAACCCGCTTTTGTCCCAAATATGGATCCGTCTCATTGGGTGGCCATTTTACTACAATATTATCTTACGCTGCCGCCGATCATCATCGTAAGTATTGGGTTGGATAAGGCCTCCTGCCCCGGTCGGTGCTTCTACCCAAACTTCTTTGTTGTGGTATTTTTGTTGCCGTTTGCCACCTATCGGGGGGCTCCGTGGTCTCACCCAAACTTGCTTATGTGCTGGTGTACTTTACGCGTAATTCGGCGTGCATGTGGGTGAACTAATTAAACGACCGACGGCAGCGCCAACCCGTTCCCTGTCCCGCAGTCGTGTCTCTGCTGTCTGTTCCACGCTTGGGGGCTATGTACACTTGATCAATCAGATGCAGTGCACGGCTAACGTCCCCGTCTTCCACTCTCCGCTCTTCGTGATCACTCCTGCTTCCGTACGCCCCAACGACTTGCTCACAATACCTCCTACACGAAGGAGTGCATATGAACGTGGTCGGACACCTCGCCGCTCGCAGGTGCCTCAGCTATGTCATGTGATTTTTCACATCAACTAGTGCTGGCGGGCGCCGCTGGTCCTCGATATTTCGCGTATAATGGACACCATGAGTGATTCCGCGCATACGCATTTAATGAAGGTTTGCCCTTTTCCCTCGAAAGCATCCTGGAGTTTCAGGGTGATATCTCGGTTAGACCGGTCTTCTGCCGATATATGGGCAACAGTTATATAGACGCTGACCCCGCTTCACTAGGAATGACCAAGTCGTGTCGCGCAACGGGTGGCCAGCCGGACCCATCTAGTCTCAAACGTTCGCGTGCCTAGACAGTGAAACCGCCGGACACCTGCTCCCAATAACCCCGAAGTCTCACGGCGAAGCACGGCACCTTTCTCGACATATACCGGCGCGGTACACCTTCCTCGACATATACAGGCGCTGTCCAAGTAAAAATTTGATATCTCCACAATAATTATATTGCATAGCGCATGACATGGATTGGTCCATTACAATACGTCGGTTATCGGTAGCATATTTCGTATTAGCTGGGCCCGTTGCCTAAATTCGACGCTGCTACGGGCGCTTTTTACCTATCGGTGCTGTTGTGCTACCAGGAACACCTGTTTGATGATGTCCTGGCTCTTACCGATACTGTTCTTGCGCTCATAGTGATGAGTTAAGAGCCCCGTGCTGACAGGATATTGTTGCGGCTGTCGGTAACGTGACATCGGCACTTGATGCGTGACCCATTTCACCGGCAGTACCTGGTGAATCATAGCATATAATCATCGAATCCCTGGAATACACCTGCGTCACCCATGGGTTCTGTTTGTAAACCCGTCCCGCAGTATAGGTGCCGTTATTGCTTTGCGGTGCTCCTGCGGCTGCTACATGTGCCCCTTGATGCTGCGTGCAGCCTTTTTGAGCTCGCCGCAGCCCTCTATCGCTGCGGCTGCTGCTACCGCCGCCGGCTGTTGCTGGAGTTGCGGGAATAATCGCTGCCGGTGCTACTGTAGGAAAACGTAGGGCAGGCACAGCTGTTTCAGCCGTAGTTTCTTCCGTCGTGTTCGGCGTTGGTTTGCGATGGGACATATAGTTCGTGCAGGACACTTTGTCCACCTTAAAAAAAAATACCGCATAAATATTCTTGTAAGCGCCGCGGAAAGCGTCGTCGAAGAATAAAGAAATGTGCCTGAAACAAAAAATGGCTATTATTTCGCCTTGTTTGTGTTTCTTTGAAACATTTTTGTATTATTACCGAATAATAAGTGTAACCGTTTCCTCACAAAACCAAATCGGCGACGACGGCGAAAAGCTAAACAAAATAACAAACAAACCTATGATACGTGCGTTGAGTGTCATAACACAAAACGTGCCTAACGAAACATTACGTATGGCAGATACCGAAGAAAGCCTCTTTTATATTGTTTCGGCTACCGCGGCGAATAGAAAATGGTGCCTAAAAAGGAACAAAATCCTACGGCGAACAGCAAAAGGTTCCACATTTTTTGTTTTCGACAATAACAGCGAATGGGAAACGGGGCCTGAAAAATGTTCAACGATATATGGCCACAATTGGACAAAAGGTGCTTCAAAGAATATGTCGCCTACGCACGGTGATTTAAAAAGAAGACCCCTCAAAGCAAAACATGCCTTCGGCGAAAAATCCCCACAAAAAAACAGTAGCCGGCGGAGAAAATTATGGCCCCAGCATTCGTTTTTGGGCCGGCGGCGAAAAAACGGCGCAATAAAAAGTTTCGCCGGCGGCGAAAAATGTTGCGCGCCCAAAATCACTGGTTGCGCTGAGCGCAACAAGCCTTGCATCGACTATTGCACAAAACGGTTAGTATGTTGACCCAATTGTTGCCCCAACGCAACAGCGCAACAACAGCTATTCATTGCCCTGGTGCACAGGCACGTAGCTACTGTAGACCAACTTGCAAGGTCGAGCATTGGTTATAGTAGTACCCAATCACCGAAGAATTTGTTGCGCGCCCAAAATCACTGGTTGCGCTGAGCGCAACAAGCCTTGCATCGACTATTGCACAAAACGGTTAGTATGTTGACCCAATTGTTGCCCCAACGCAACAGCGCAACAACAGCTATTCATTGCCCTGGTGCACAGGCACGTAGCTACTGTAGACCAACTTGCAAGGTCGAGCATTGGTTATAGTAGTACCCAATCACCGAAGAATATGATCTTCCCCATGAAAATACCATGACACTCTGTTCTGTATGTATGGTCTATACAGTAGTTCCTTCACATATATTTAAAAAACAAAAAAATAACACTTGAGCTGTGTGTGTGAGATCGACCGAAAAGGAATTTGATCAAGATCGAAACTCAGCTTTGCAAGCTGCGAATGATACTTCGATCGCGTGTCACGGGGTGTGTATGCCGTCGTGAAGGATACAGGTCGGTGACTCCCCTGCTAATGCCACGGTCAACAGGACTGACACGCTCAACCTTGTTCTGCTCACGGAAACTGCATAACCCGCATTGAGCGGGGTAAAATCAGACATATGTGGAATTCAGTATGCATGAAAAAATAAGTGTTGCTGTGTGAGTACACTTTGGAGTGTAGGTAAGTTCCTGTGTACTCCCTGTATATGTGGGAGGCCAGCGGATGTCAAGCCCAGGCCTGATGCTCGGGCTGTTAGTGCTGTCGGGTCATGGTGGAACGTGCGGTGGACGTCGATCGCTAATGTTCCGAAGTGACCTCTCTTATGCACTTGATGCAATGCAAAGGCACACTCACACACCTGTATTGGTCGAATGAAGACCGACGAGTGAGATCTGGCGTTCTGCATCAGGCGTCGGGCGGTGCGCACTTGATCCTAAAGCTCTTCTAACGCCCATCTCACACACTACCAGGGAATGCACAAACTAAAGCGTGGATCCGAAATGTGAGAAGTTATGATATCATGGTTCAATTTGTGGAACCGCATTGCATCCATAAGTTCGTTCAAACGCCCCACTTACAATCAAAATCGGCCAGAGTAATAAACACTTCTAAGCAATTGATATCACGTCATTATCTTTCTAGCCATCCATGACGTAGCTTTCATTCATCCCCCCTCCCCCCCTTCAACGCCCCCTCCTTCCCCACACCCCGCACGATCGCCTAGATCCAGCACCGCGCGTATAGCAAGCCCCTACATATATGATTAATACGCGCGATCGGAGGATTACACACAATGTTGCGAACATCAGTGTCGGCCAAATCCGTGATTTTAATATTATATGTGACCTAAACCTCTTGAACACCCCCCCCCCCCCCACCCCCCCCCCCACCCTTCTTGTTTATTTTTTTTTTCCTCGCTTTCTCGTGCTTAAACGCCCCACCTACTATCAAAATCCGCCAGAGTAATAAACACTTCCACGCCCTGGTTATCGCCTCGTTATCGTTTCAGAGCCGTCCATGCCGCTGCTGCAATTCCCACCCACCCCCGTCCCCAACGCCCTCTCCTTCCCCACCACCCGCACCATCGCCTAGACCTAGCACCACGCGTATAGCAAACCCCTACATCTATGCGACCTCAAGCCCTCCCCCCCCGCCCCCCTCCCCCCCCCCCACAATTCCCCCCCCCTCCCCCACAAGAAATATTTATAGTTTCCACGCACAAATAGACCTGCCCCACCCGTCCCCTTCCCCCCCTTTCCCCCCCTTCCGCCCCCCTTTTGATCAAAATCAGGCCCCCACGTCCTTAAAAACCCCGCCCTCCCCTCACTGGATATTCGACTTACAGGATTCACTTGATTAACTGATGCATTTCCTTCCACAGCTGTCAGATTTTGTCCCCCTCAGAAACGGGTTTTATAGTTTCCGCGAACAGACTACCTAACATCACCCTGTTGACCATGATAGCTACACTGTAGTTGCAAGGGGAGTCGCCGACCTATATCCTTAATAAGGACACACAACCCGTAATACGCGCGATCGGAGTATCACACAGCTTGCAAAGATGAGTTTCGACAAAATAATCGATCTCACAGCTGGAGTGTATTTTTATTTTTATAATATATTTGGGTGGTACGTATGTGAACTATGGAGCCACCAGTAGCAATAATTACTGGTGCGTGATATGAGTTGTTATTGTATGATACACGTAAGAACAGTTGCTCGTGTGCCACATACATCGTCATCATATCTGGTACAATAAGAAACGGAATATACACATTTGCATGTAGTCTTTGCTCTCATACGCACGTAGTGGGAGACTGAAGCATGGTGGGTCAGTATGTACGGCATAGCCGCGTGAGTGTATAATGTGGTACGATAGAAATATCCCAGTATAGGACGAGAGCGCTCGTCGCTATTATGATTCGGGAACTAGGCGAGCTTGGGGGAGGGGGGGGCTCTCTTGGTCACTTCCCACTTTCCACGTCCACTTCCAACTTCAAATTTCCCCCTCCTCCTCCCATCATCCTCTCCGGGGGAGGCAATAATAATATACATTTTCAACGCCTCTAACCCATGCACAGGTTTTCCGAACACCAAATGCCAGACCCCTGCACTCCTACAGATGATTGCTCTTGCGCAAATGCTGAATGATTGAGGGTGTGTGTCGCCGCAGCGAAAAGTGGCCTTGAATGCAGTGTGATACATTGTATGCAGTACTGCGATTTTGCGAAGTGTAGGATTGTTCGCAGCAGCAGTATTGTAGTATGCCACTAGCCACGATGTGTGGGATGTTTCAACATCGTAAGCCACCTGACGCAGCCTAACGCGTGGCCATCTCGCGTACGGAAACCACCTTTCTTTCAAGGCGAGCTGCGAGTTGGTGTCACACCTGGCCATCGTTCCGTCGCATTTTGCCTGCCATATACACGATTCGTTTGATAAGAAATGGATTGAAGGTCGACCTCTGTACACGAGCTCTAGTCACTTACCTCCAAAAGATAGCGTTGACCACGCAACCAAAAACGAAAATTTCCACCCAGAGTTGAATGGCACGCGAGTCCTCAAGAACGTTTTCATGCAGCAGCTCCCGAATTATTGTCAGAGCCGCTTCAAGCGACGCGTCAAGTGGGAATGACACGGTTGACAAGCGTCAAACAAAAATGGTAAACGCGGGTATTGCAGACGCACACGCCGTTGGCGTACGGCCACCGGGGGTTCTCGGTACAAGGCGAGGGACTGAAGTTTCCACATGTCACCGTTCACAAGAGACGAAAAACGTCATCTAAGAACTTGAAGATTGACATTGCGGCCAGCCTGTCTGTGTGGATTCCCGGGAAAGAGTGAACTTGGCCAAACATTTCGACGCATTTGTTTCGAACGCTACGCGCACAACTGTATGCTCATGTTGCGAGTAACGCAACATCCTCGACTTTTGCTCTATCGTATTTGGTCGTCCAGCTGGAACGGTGGTATCGGAGTGACACCCGCTGTATTGCACCACCTGCGGTTCGTGGTGGATACAAAAACCAAAGACTACAAATGACAGATAATTGTGTATTTTATATATCGGTTCCTTGCCAGAAGTATCTCCACGGTTCCCTATTGAAGTGTCCCCCAAACCCAAATTCCATAAACCAGTGCCGTGACGCTCGGACCCGTAAATGCGTTACAACCTCCTTTTCCGGCAAATATGCTGTACAGCCTTTACGGCTACCGGGTCGACTGCAGCACAAGGGGAGATGCCTGTGCTGTACTCGCCCCGGGAAAACTGCCAAACAAGCCCGTTGTCGGCGTAGCGACTACCACTGCGCGGCTGAACACTCCCGCGAGGCACTGCTCCGCAAGACCACAGAGCAGCAAGGGATCGTCCTTGAGGTGGTAGTCGGGTATGTTGACACCCGGCTTGTTTGGCAGCTTTCCCGGGGCGAGTACAGCACAGGCATCTCCCCTAGTGCTGCAGTCGTCCCGGTGACAGTAAAGGCTGTACAGGTTCCCGGTCAACATTCGTCAGCGTTTCTTGTACGAAACCGTTTCCGGATCGAAAAACAAGTAACGCTGACGAATTTTGCGCACTTGCCAGACCTCCGATACCATCTATGTTCCCTACCCACTCTCGTGAAGCCCGGTCACACTTTTTGAAGGACGTCCCGCAGTGATTGTAGTCAAGCTCAAGTCTGAGCGTTCGATCGTGTGTCCGTTGACCGGCAAGCTGTACGGCCTATACGGCTACCGGGTCGACTGCAAAACCATCGGACGCTCAGACTTTGAGCTTAACTACAATCACCGTGGGACGTCCTTCAAATGTGTGACCGTGCTTCACGAGAGTGGGTAAGTAAGAGATATGGTATCAAATATCTGGCAAGTACACAACATTCGTCAGCGTTACTTGTCTTTCGATCCGGAAACGGCCTCGTACAAGTAACGCTGCCGAATGTTGCGCACGTGCCCGACCTCCGATGCTACCTCTTTTCCCTACCCACTCTCGTGAAGCACGGTCACACTTTTGAGGGACGTCCCACAGGGATTGTAGTCAAGCTCAAGTCTGAGCGTATGATCGTGTTTCCGTTGACCGGGACCCTGCACAGCCTTTACGGCTACCGGAACGACTGCGACACGAGGGGAAATGCCTGTGCTGTACTCGTCCCGGGAAAATTACCAAACAAGCCCGGTGTCAACGTAAACTACTAGCACCTCGAGGACGATCCCTTGCTGCTCCGCCGTCGTGCGGAGCAGTGTCTCGCGGGAGTGTCCGGCCGCGCAGTGGTGATCGTTCATGTTGACACCGGGCTTCACGAGAGTGGGTAGGGAAAATAGATATTCGGAGGTCTGGCACGTGCGCAACATTCGTAAAGCCCGGTCACACTTTTGAAGGACGTTCCGCAGGGATTGTAGTCATCCTCAAGTCTGAGCGTTCGATCGCATTTCCGTTGACCGGGAACCTGTACAGCCTTTACGGCTACCGGGTCGACTGCACCACTAGGATAGATGCCTGGGCTGTACTCACCCCGGGAAAACTGCCAAACAAGCCCATTGTCAACATAAACGACTATCACTGGGGCAGCCGGACACTCTCACGAGGTGCTGCTCCGCAAAACCTCGGAGCAGTGAGAGATCGTCCTCGAGGGAAAGATGCTGGAGTGCGAAGAATGCTCCTTGGCAAAGAGTCTCCGCCGAGATATCAAGCGGTCCACACACACTCGAGCAGATAAAAATCTCGGGAGGGTTTTTGTGAAATTGAGTGGGCCTAAGGTGGTAGAGTCTCATGGAGCAAAACGTTGTACTCTCATCGTGCGCTATGGGTTTGCACGGTATATGTGGGTGCAATTTATGCCCCACAAATCGAACGCCGCGGAAACGTTCAGGCAGTTCCCCTCGAGTACTCGCGCAGGTGGTGTCTCTTCACAGTTGGTGGCCGTCCGATCCGAGGGGGGCGGTAAATTTCCGGTGGCAAATTAGGCGACCTATGTAGATCGCGATGCATGAAGGAAGAATTCACCACGGCCGACAGTCCTAAATTGAATGGGGTAGCCAAGCGCGCGCTAGGGTTGATTGAGACGGCCGCAATGGCGGGTCGAATCCACGCTCGTGAGCTTTTCCCCGGAGCGCCATTGCCGGCAACTGAATCGTCGTGAGCGGAAGCGTCGCACTGTGTGTGGGATGCTTTGAACCGTACGGCAACGTCCGCTAACCCCGCAAACAAGTCGCCGTACGAGATGTGGTACGATAAAACTGCCCCGGTAGTGCTTCTACCTTTCCTCAAGCCTGGTTAATGCAAGAAGAAGAAGGAAAACAAGTCCCAGGCGAAAGCACAGGAGTCTTTTTATCTGGGACCTGCGCCTAGCCACCCCCGAGACGCCGTACAAGTGCTGACCAAACACCGTACTCTGCTCATCACGCGTCATGTCACCTGGCAACGCGTGTCGCCTGCACCCCCTGTACCCGCCTAGATGCATGACTCACAGTCCCAGGAGGAGGGAGGGTCCGAGGTCGACGACGAGAGCACGTCCGATCGAGGTGGGGACGGGGTGATGGACGAGCTGGACGACGGCCTGGATCGTTTGACTGATCTCAACGTGACGTGGGGGTTTGATCTGCACACGTTCTTGCGGGAACGCTCACAGGAGATACCTGTCGCCGGCAAAGCTGGCGACGGAACAGCCAAGACGGTGGACTCGTCTCAATTTGGCGCGGTGGACGCCTCGTCGGTCCCGGCAGGACGACAGCGACTCAAGCGCATTAGCAGCCTCCGGCACGGACCAAGGGAACGGCGATGATCCCCCCATGGTCCTGTCGGGGAGGGCAGCTCGCGAACTCAGTAGCTGGGGACGGCTACCTCTGAGAGTAATGGGCCGGACCCGGGGTTAGAGCCAACGCCTGCAGGATGAATCTGCTCAACGTCAGTGTGTGATCGAGGACGCGATGTCTGCGGCAGTGCAAAAGTGGACGAAGTTTGGGAGTATACTGGCGAATAGATCCTAGACGACGGAGGACGCAATAGCCATGATGGCTGGAGGACCTTCTGTGGAAGACAATAAAGGGGGGTCAAGCGTGTGCATGTCGAGTGGTTTTTCAGAAGATGTAGAACCACCCCCGCAATCCGTAGCAGATGTAGAGCGTTCCCAATACAAAGCGGCGTGGCGTAAGGCCATAAATAATGAGTTGGACGGTCACAAAGCGACCGGTATATTCGAAGCTGCGACTCTGCCGCGAGGGAGGAAACCTGTAGGTGCAAAATAGGGAGTCTCGTACAAGATTGACGAAGATGGTATCATAGCGAAGACGAAAGCAAGACTTGCGGCTAAGGGCTTTAGCCCGGCGCAAGACGTAGATTACTTCCAAACGCTTGCACCAACGCCATCGTCCGCGTCAATAAAAACTCTGGCGGCCATTGCAAATGAGCAAGGTCTGAAAAAAATTCGTTTCGACGTAGCACAAGCTTTTGTCCGCGCGAAACTCGACGCCGAGATATACATGAAACTACCCGATGGGTGTGGTGACATCTCAGGAAATATTGTTCGCCTTGACATGTCACTATATGATCTAAACCAGAGTGGACGTCAGTTGGCCGGACTACTTGTAGAGACCATGGTAGGATACGGTATGGAGCAGTGTAGGCCTGACCTTTGCGTTTTTCGCATGATTGTGGATGGCAAGGTAGAACTGATTATGGCCGTTCATGTAGATGACATTGTGATTGCAGGATCGGACGAGGCATCCAGAGACTTTCATGCCGCATGAAATACGAAGTTTCCCACGAAAAGCCTCGGCGAGTCAACTTGGTATACTGGTCGTGCTTTCAAGCGTAATTGGGAATTGGGCACGTTAGAGATCACGCAGAAGGCTTACGTTGAAAGCGTGATTAATCGTTGGGGTGTTAACTCGTTCTCTGACACCCTCGTGACCCCTGGCGTTGAACTAAGTCCAAGAGAGGAGGGCGAACTGAAGCGAGACTGGCCGTACAGGGAGGCTGTGGGCAGTCTGATGTGGCTGTCGAGCATGATGCGGCCAGACATCTCGAACGCGGTGCGTGCTGTGGCGCGCCATTATCACAACCCCACCGACAGGCACTGGAAAGCAGTTTTGGGTATCATGGCATACCTCCACGGGACAAGGGGTATGGGTTTGGCTTTTCCAAGGGGTTCGGGATTAGATCTGACTGCATGTAGCGATGCTGACTACGCTGATAAGTCGAATGACAGGCGCTCGGTGTGGGGGACGGCAATTTCCTTGGGGGTGCTGCTTTCAGTTTGGCAAGTAGCACGCCGAGGTGCGTCACGTTGTCTACAGCAAAAGCAGAGTATGTAGCCCTGGATGAAGGGATGCCTGAGGCTCTGTTTACGGGGGCAGTATTAGCGTTGTCTTGTCCAGGGCTAACCGGATCGTGCGTCCGAGGTTTTGAAAATAATCAGGGGCCCATAGCACTGGCTGACAACCCTCTTAGGTCTGCGCGGAGCAAGCAAATAAATGTGGGGTTCCATTTCGTCCGAGAGCTTCTCCGTGCAAAGAACATTGGCAGCCAACTCGTACCTTCGGAAGAGCGGCAAGCGGATATTTTGACGAAATCCCTTGCCACAACCCCTTTTTAAATTTCACCGAAAGTTTTTGCTGAACGTACCGTTGGGGGATGAGCAAGGTGTGTGAGAATTGTTCGATGAGTATCATGTTTGAGTCATGCGATGAATAATTTGTCAGGCCGCCACCCCACGCTACTTTGAGGGGCATGGGTGAGTAGGGCGCTACTTGGCATCGTAGTTTCTGGCCATGATCATCGTTTGAATGCGGCCATTGTTACATTCGCAATGGTTTGGATGATGCAAGACATACAGGGGGTTTGGACCTGGTGGGTGGGTGGGTTTGCTCCCACGGAACTGTCATTGGCTATTCTTTGTTCCTTGCTTGTTGTTTTGGATGCCCGTTCGGTCTCGTAACTGCTTTGAAGAGCCAGGGAGGGTGCTAGTTTGGATCGTCACAGCACGACGGTTTCAAAAGTTGTATAGGGTTGCCTATATGTTCGTAGGCGTTTCTATGCATTTTTTCTCAAAATAGGAGAGCTCCAGCACTCCGCCCTCTGCTTCTTCTCTCCTCTCTGTCCTCTAGTACAACGAAGATAAGAACACTCGTCATACAGCGAGGCGGTCGGGGCATCCAGGCTTGGGCTCTACGAACAATGCCCATAGCTGGTCGCGACGCTCCATGGACACAGCCGCAGCTATCCGCGGCCTGCCACGGTAACTCGCAGAAATGTCCACGTTGATGTTCGCTATGTCCACGGCCATGTTCGCAGCAATGGCCGTGGTTGTACGTGGCAATGTAGGTCGCAAAATTTGCAATCCGCCGCAGCAATGCCCGTGGCAATACCCGTCACAACGTCCGTGGCAATATCCGTGACAATGTCCGCGGTAATGTCCGCGGATAAGTCCATGGATACCTCCGCAGGAATATCCGCGGCAATATCCGAACCCACCTAGGTTCAGGACAAGCGCTAATGCTGCTTTCCATGTACGTGGTGTACATACGTCGACCTTCCTCCATCCTTGTGAGACGAAAATCAAGGCCCCCCAAAGCGGTATCATAACTTGCTGTCTAAACCCATGTATTACATGCGTTAGTCACTTTGCTTTACACCGATCGCCCCGGTGGCGTATCACGTTGTCTTCGAGCCTGGTACAGGTCAGTATCGTGAGTTCGAGCCCCCCGAGTGCATAGTCGTAAAAAATCGCGGGGAGTTTTCTTGTGCACAAATTGACTTGCGGAAAGCGCTAGAGCGTGAGTTAGCATGATTCGACGAAAAATCGACGAGCAGGGGGATTGCTGAACCCGATGCGCCAAAAACAAATGAAGGCAGTAACCAGGGAGGAGAAGGGACGACGCCTGTGACCACGGCTTGTCCACAAGCTGGAAAATAGAAGTGGGCAAAAATGAATGAAAAACATACCAGGGGAGAATGGACGACACCTGTGACCACGGCTTGTCCACAAGCTGGAAGGTAGAAGTGGGCAAAAATACATGAAAAAAATACCGTGGATCCGCAAAAACGTCTTTACTTCCGTAGGGTTAGTGTTGCGGTTAGGGTTGCCGTTAGCGTTAGGATTGTCCGCGGACAATCGCGGACAATGCCGAGGGCATTGCGCGGGACATTGCCGTGAACGCTGTCGTGGACACCCGCTGACCTTGAAGCGGACAGTGTCTAGAAAGACACGGACTTTGCCGTTGGATATTGCCGCGGACAGTGCTGTGGACATTGCCGCGGACAGTGACGCGGGCGACCGCGAATATTGCCACGGACAGCCGCAAACATTGTCAGAGGCATTTCAGTTGAAATTGCCGTGGACATCGCCGCGGACATTGCCGTGGACATTGCCACGGACATTACCGAACTCTTTGCCGCGGAAATCGTCGCGGATTATGCCGCAGGCATCACCGTGGATATTGCCGTGGATAGTGGTGTGGGCATCCGTGGCAAAGTTGGCTGCGGCCAGCCACGAACGTTTTCGCGGTTATCCGCAAAAACGATAGTGTACATCCCTCGACAAAGGTTAAAGCAATCATGAAGCTATGCTTCAGCTTGTATAAAAATATCCTTACTGATAGAGGAAGGCACACTCGCGTCAGGCGGCGTGATATTATTTCAGAGTCCGCCCTGCCCCTTCTTCCCTTTGTCCTTCCGGGTAAACCGGTGTAGTGGAGTCGGGGAGAAAAATTGAGAGAAAAAACCGTATCCTCTTTATGTGTAGAGGATAGTTTATCGTAGGGGAGGCGGCGAGGTATTTCCCACAAAGAAGGTACCTCAATGGATGGGATGTCATGGCGGCAATGAACGTACGTCGTGTGAATCGTCTTTTCGTTGACGACCCTGCCTGGCACAAATTAATATGTGTAACAAGCAGTGCTAGAAGTATCGGGAGTAATGCCCGTTGTCGCAAATGATACGATATGAGAATGCACGTACTACGGCAGCAGTAGACATCCCCGTGTAGAGCCGGTTGCCCGCTACAGCGCCTGTGGCATCGCCTGGCACAAATGTGTACAACAAAAGTACTGGAAGTTTTGGGAGTAGTGCCGGTTGTTTGCAAATGATACGATATGATAGTGCGCGTACTACAGCAGCAGCAGGCATCCGACTATCGTGGCGGTTGCCCGCTACAGTGCCGGTGATTTATTTTGACAGACACGTCTAGATATCCCGCAAAAATGAACACACCGGCTCAACCACGCCCAGACGCTTTCGCTCGTGCCTCGAAGAGCGCGCGGGCGCCGAATTATCCTTGTCTGTACCCATACCCACGCACCCACGGCGAGATCCGGGGTCGATGGAGTGAATTTTAGCGCCAAATGGCTTCGGCTTCGAAACGTACGTGGTTTGGAGCTTCCGTGTGAGAGGCGACACTCACGGTCTGAATACCAAGCCAGAAAGCTCTCACGGAACCTAAGGTTCCTCTGAGAGAAAAAATCTTGCAGATACACTGCAAGAATCACGTCTCACGTCAATTGATTGTTGCCACGCACTCTGATTGTACTTAGTACTTTGCTCCAATTACTAACTGATCCGTATGTGCATAGACACCTGATACGTACGCATTCAATTGGACTTGCGTCCAATTGTATCTTGTCCTATACGAAGGTTAAGACACGTTGGTACAACATCGGGTTTTTCCGGCATGCTGTTCTCAGGCGGCCCAGAGATTTTCCTCGCACCTTCGGCTGCGGCGTAAGCAAGGGGGGCATCGGAACATTACGACTCGTGTCTGGATCCTGGCTATGCTCCGTGCCGGTGCTGAGCTTTCAAACGTCGCTCAGCTAACTCTTTCTTTCAAGGGGTTGCGTTACGCCTCGCTGAGCCCAGTAGGTGGATGGAAACCCGACATTTTATTTTTGTTTTCAACCGCTCGCTTCGCTCTCACATGTTGTCATCCGATCCGCTATACCGCCCGCTGTATATTATCAGCCCAATTGTTTTTACCCCTGCTGCTGTTACGACGCAGCCACCTACAGCCAGCAGCAGCATGAGCAGTGGCACAGCAAAAGCAGTAGCAGCACATCTCTCGAGCACCATACGTATATGTTGCACCTAGTCCTGTGACTGCTGTTATAAACCTCGCACTGAGCACGTAAAGACAAAGCTCGCCTGAAAAAAACTGTCTCGCTCCGCCCGTCCACATGAGGGAGTGGCACCTAGCTACTATTTCTCGATTTTTTGTTGTGCTCACCGCGCCGCACCTGGGAGGTAGACGAACCGGGCAAGACCCACAGAACAAGGCTCGTACTGCTGCCTGCTTCGTTTCGTCGAGCCACGCAGGGCCGATAAAAACCCTCATATGAGTGTGTTTTCCCGCTCTACTACTGCAGTGCTACTTCATTTTACATAGCTCTCCAGGCTTGCTTGCGGCGGTCACGGTTAAACAGCATCGAGCTTTGAGCTGCCTACTTTGCAACAACCATACGAGATGCGGTGCTGCGGTGTGTGTATGTTTGTGCGCTTCTGTATGTACCAAATATGTTTGGAGAGTGTGTGCTGTCACATAATCAGTACCTGGCATGCAGCAGCGGCACAGCAGCAGCCGTACAGCCGCAGCCGTGTTTGCTCTTCTTGCCTGTGGTGCCGCCAGTAGTTGGGGTGCATGTTTGTATGGTTGGTGCACAGCAAGAGATCGAACCACGACAACATTTTCGGGTCCAATTCAGCGTCAAACATGTACTTTCCTTTGAGCAATACTGTAGTTCATGCCCTGTATATGCCAAGAGCTGCGAGGGTGACTCCCATTGGAGGCATGGGTGGTACAAGAACACGAAACAATGTCAAGAGAGTGATGAGTTTTTCTCTGGATGATTGAGGAATTTACTACTGTAAGGTTGACCAATGTTTGTTGAGCGTAATTGAAATATTTTGGCAGCAGCAGTACCTGTAGTATGATACGCACATGACGTAGCCCGTGGCCATCTCGCGCACAGAAACGGCTTTCTAGGCAAACAGCAAGTTTGGCGTAACACCTGACCACCGTTCGATCGCATTTTGCCTGTCATATACGTGACGCACTTGGTTCAAAAAGCATCGCAGGTCCACCCTAGTAATAGTACCCAGCTTTAGTTACTTACCTCCAAAAGAGACAGTTGGCCGTGCAAAGGAAAACGCTAATTTCCATCCAGAAATGAATGGCACGCGAGCTCTCAAGCAGGTTTGCGTGCAGCAGCTCCTGAATTATGATCTGACCCACTTCAAGTGAACGCGCCAAGAGGGAATGACACGACGGACAACCGGAAAACAAAAACCAGTAAACGGGGGTTTGGCAGACGCACACGGCGTTGGCGTACGGCCACCTGTGGTTCTCCGTACAAACCAACAACGCAGCTTGCAAAGATGAGTATTGACCTGGAATTCGTCGAACTCACGGCTGACGTCTTTAAAAATTAGTTATAAAATGTAAGTGACGCAAGTTTGCACATGTCATTGTTCAAACGAGAAAGAAAAAACGATCTCCGAGCTTGAACATGAATATCGTGGGCAGCCTGCGTGGATTGTCGGGAGAAACGCGAACTTGGCAAACTTTTCGGCGCATTTGTTCCAGACGCTACGCGCACAACTGTATGCTCGTGTTGTGAGCATCGCAGCATCCTCGACCGTTCCTATAGTCTAGCGTACTATGTCATCCAGTAGGAATGGTTAGATCGGACTGGCGCACGCTGTTCTGCACCATCGGCGATGCGTCATGGATACCAGCACCAAGGGCTACGAACTAAATCGTATATTTTATATGTCGGTCCCTTGCCCGAAGTATTTCCACGGTTCCCTATTAAGGTGGCGAATTTCCGAAACCGGCGCCCTAACGTGTCGGCCCATAAATGCATAACAACCCCCTCTGCCTTCAAGTATGTGTGCACGGTATACCTGCGGTGAACATAATGGGTACGATCACGCGGATGATCTCCGGCCCGATACCAAATACATCATGCACTTTGATGAGCTTGAATATGGCGAAGATGATCGGTCCGATACCTAAAATGAGTGTAATCTCAATGGCCCGTCTCTCGTTGAAGAAGAAGCAGCCGTATTGGTCCCTGCCGTCCAAAATCAAGCGAAACGGAGGTCATCGGCGTAGTGTTAGCATAAGCCCCATTGGGACGTGAGAGGGAATCAATCGCGAAAAGAATTGACGATCGAATTTTCGACCACACGAACCAACACGGGCTGCTCGGCTGGGGTTGATGCGCTTTTAAAGTCGGACTCTGACCCAAGGAACTGAATGACACGGGGGTAGTATGAACCATCGTATATTGTATATTGCACATTTGCCCTGTAATAGCACGACACCTCAAAGTTTCTTTGTCGCTACTTGTATACGTGGGTTAACGTCGAAGGCAGATTATGACTTGGGATGTACCCGTTACGGCCAGGGGTAAAATTGTGTGGAGTCATATCTTCATGAGATACCAGGGGGGCTTGGCTGCGAACAGCAACAACACCAGCCTTCTTCTGTCTGTCAGAGCGCGCGGAGTATAAATATTAGTCGTAGCTGCAACCTATGGCATTACCATCACCATAGTAGCGGTCATTTTTGCGGATACTGAGTTATGTTTCGATGTGTCTTTGCGAGCGATTGGGGGCGGGGGAGGTAGCCGTCGTTGGATGGAAATGCGTCAAGGAAGTATTGTACACAGAAGTATTGAGCGTGCAATCGGGGCGGCGCGCTGTTTTGAGTAGCCACACGTTTTTTGTTGTCACACTTGTTTCTACGTTTTGGTCGTGAGTAGCACAGCATGTTGTGGTATTGTTTTGTTGCTCGCTCTGCACAGTAGTAGTGCATTGTTGGATGGTAAATACATCAATACATGTCGCATCAGCTGTAAAAGTAGGTGTTGACATCGCGCATTGTTTTGTTTTGCGTCCCGGCGTCAGCCGTCAGCCCTGCAACGTACCTGGTACGTACGTAGATGCCACGTATGAAATAGGTGCTACCGTACTATCACGACCAAACAATAAATTCGCGCCGACCTACCCGTCTATTGTCCGATGGGCTTGGAATCGTGTTATCTTAGCGATGCGCGTCAGTGCAGAAAACTTGTACGGAAACGTTTCCGCAACAACCAACAACAGGCGACTGGTAATCCGTCAATTCGCGTTCTACAGCAAAGAAAGGAGAAAAAAATGTCAAAACCATGAATGAAAACGACAAACACATTACGCCTAACTCCTACTTGCCGCCGCGAAGAAAGTTTGAAATTCACGTACAGGTACGCCAGTCATCTGAAGAATGATCTACGTTCACCAGCGACGAAGAGAGTAAAGGTAAAGCCATGAACGAAAATACAGAAAATAATACTTCGAAGTAGTACACAACGTGAAGACAAACTCGTGCTACTACCGTCGGTAGCAAAAACGTAAATATACAATTCGTTGGGAAAGTAGATAGACTATACCCAAGCGACTTCTCTTGTCCGCCACATGACGACATGCAGTTGAGAATTCATCTACGCGCTCCAGCAGTGAACCTAGAAAGGGCCAATCGATTACGTGAACAAAGCGACAACTTGAAGCAAAGACGCAAAACCCTACCGCCCAAAGAAAAAACTTCCCACACGACTACGAGGATACTAACACGACTGCTGCGACGTTGATGACTTGGCGACATTTACGACGAAAAACAAGTTGGAAGCCATAGGAACATTATTAGAGGAACCCCTCCGAGAAGAAGGGATGTCAGAAACCGCGGATAAGATTGTCCTCTGAAAGATTTACTGAACCCCGCAGAAAAGCGTCTAAACTAAATACTGAAGTTATGCCCTCACAACAGAATTTTGTTTGATGAAGCCCGTTCTAAGTAGTGACTCAAATTTGTTACTACGTTTTATTGAGGACGACTTTCGATATAGGTTTTAGACTTATAAAAATAGAAAATGCTGGCTTCAGGGCGCGCGGTACGCCGAGTTTGCGGCGCTCCGAGGGTATGAGAAGCATTCAGCATTAAATTAACAACGCTGATGATGACTGAAATAAAAATCTGTTCACCGAGACACACACTCGTGGCTATCGATTGGCAATCGTTTGGGGCTACTTCTCAAGCTACTGTATAATACGTTGTTATCACTCCTGGGACAAACAGTTGTGTTACATGCGACTACGTACTACCAGGTAAACCTTTCCCAACAAGAAAAAAAAAAACACGATTTTTCATGGGCTGTCACGACACGGAGCGAGAACGGCTGGATCCGCCCTCGGCAGAGTCGGCAGAGGTGAGCAAGGTGGGGCACGTCCAGGAAACAGCGCGCCGAGAGGTGGGCCTATACTCGAGTTACCTCCAACAGGGCTGAAACCCTGGTCAAAATCGGGCCTCTCGATCGTTGAGACGACACGGACAACATACACATGTATTTACAGTAACAGCAGCAGCAACACTGCACAACTTTTGTGCGCGTGTAAATATAACAACAGCAGCGGCGGCAGCACCAGCAGGACGACAAGCAGGAATCAGCATCCAGTGTGATATTGAAAAATAATAGTATGTTCACTTTGGGCCGGTACCCCGTACGTATAGAACGAAACGAAGGGAAGAAAACAAATCAGCTCAAAATGAATGATCAGATTATCTATATTTGATACGCATCGAGGCTCGAACACAAAGGAAGAAATAAAAGCAAAAGCACTTACAAAAAAAAACTATCGCATACACATCGAGACTCAAACACAAACGGAAGCAAAACAAATGAAAGAAAAAACAGGAAAATCTTCACCGCAAGGCTGGAGCGCGCCACCTGAGAATCTAAACAGTCCGTGTCTAGCTGCGAAATGAGTGTCAATGGCTTGTGCTATGAAAATAGTTGGGTGTTCTTATCCGCACGACTCCGCACTTGACGTTTCAGAACAGCTATTTATTTGTCGAAAACATTATTTGGTAGAGGCCGTCACGACAAGAAGAGAGAACGGCCGAGCACGCCCCCGGCAGGGTCGGGAGAAGCGAGCGAGGTAAAGCACATCCGGCAATCAACGCGCGTGAGGTCAGCTCTAGCTATCTCGAACACAACTCAAAACCTGGTCTAAATGGGACCGTTTGGTTGCTCTCGTGCAAACGCCAAGATATGTATATATACCAGGTATGCACTTACACCAGCACATCATTATCAATCGCAATAATGGTACCAACGAAACGTACATCACCGCACGTAATATATGTTATATCAAACATACATGCAGTAAAAGGTAGAAAAAATAAACACACCAGAAAAAAAAACTCGTTAAGGGATTCGAAGCTGCGATCTTCCAACCATACCAAGCGCAAATCAATCTGTCGAAATGTAGAAAAAACTAAAACAAAAGGTAAAGGGAATAGAAACCGCGACCCTCCAACCTCATTTACGCCTTGTCAATCGTTTGGACCACTCGCCGTTTTATATATATTACGATCTCATAGCTGGAGTGTATTTTTATCTTTATAAAAAAAATGAAAAGACACTCCAGCCGTGAGATCGAAGATTTTGTCGAAACTCATCTTGGCAAGCTGTGTGTGATGTTCCGATCGCGCGTATTACGGGTTGTGTGTCCTCATTAAGGATATAGGTCGGCGACTCCCCTTACAACTATAGTGTAGCTATCAGGGTCAACAGGGTGGTGTTAGTCAGTCTGTGCGCGAAAACTATAAAAACTGTTTCTGAGGGGGACAAAATCTGACAGCTGTGGAAGGAAATGCATCACTTTATCAAGTGAATCCTGTAAGTCGAATAACCGGTGAGGGGAGGGCTGAGTTTTTAAGGGCATGGGGGCCTGGGTTTGATCAAGAGGGGGGGGCGGGGGGGCGGGACGGGCGGGGAAGCTCAATCTATGCGTGGAAACAATAATCCTATCCTGTAAGTCGTACAACCCGTGAGGAGAGGGCGGAGCGTTCGAGGGGGGTGGGTGAGGGAAGGGGGGGAGGGGAGGCAGAAAGATTTTTAAACAAACGTCTTTATACGCGTGGTGCTAGATCTAGGCGATGGTGCGGGTGGTGGGGAAGGAGGGGGCGTTTGGGGGGGGGAGGGAGGGGGGGGATGGATGAAAGCTACGTAATGGATGGCTACAAAGATAATGACGTGATATCAATTGCGTAGAAGTGTTTATTACTCTGGCCGATTTCGATTGTAGGTGGGGCGTTTGAACAAAAGGGCGGGGAAAAAAAAAGGGGGGGGGGGGGATGAATTGGAGCTACGTTATGGATGGGCTAGAAAGATAGTAAGATTATATTAACTGGCTGGTAGTGTTTACTATTCTCAGGCAGGTTTTATATTAGGTGGCACGGTTGAACCAGAGGGATTGGGGGGAAAGGGGGGGGCGGGCGGGACACTTCAATATGTGCGCAGAAACTATAATTCCTTAGGGGGACAAATCTGACGACTGTAGCAAGAAGACATCCCTTTATATCACCTGCCTGGTATTGTTTATTATTATTGTAGAAGATTTGATGTTATATGGACAGAAATATAATGAGGTGATATCAGCCGGCTGGTAGTGTTTAGACCTAATCCTCTGGCACATTTCGATTTTAGGTGGGACGTTTGAACAAGAGGGATCGGGGGGGTGGGGGGGGGGGGGGGGAGGAGACACTTCAATATGTGCGCGGAAACTATAAATCCTTAAAGGGGACGAATCTGACGGTTGTAGCAAGAAGACATCCCTTTATATCACCTGCCTGGTATTGTTTATTATTGCAGAAGATTTGATGTTATATGAGGTATGTAACGCAATCTTTAGGTGTGGTAAAGAACGTGTTGAATTTTCATCATTTTTGTTGTTGTACATGGATCGCAAGATAGAATATACAACCATGTAGTTACCATTAGTTTTTGACATCGATAATCATATGAAAGGGATACATATTGCAAAATGAAACAGGCGAGGAGATGTGGTCATGCAATGTGACCACCATTGAGCACGAGAGGGAGAAGTGCGAGTCGTCAGTGTGTTGAAAGGAACGCTTGGTGTACCCGCGCGTAATGACGTTACTTCGTTAATCATACGTCGTTAATAAAGGTTGGGGGAGGCGATCACGCAGACGGTATGTACGAAGTGCCCTACGTAATATGTGGGTAGTGTGGTCTACCGCAATTGTAACATATCTGCCTGTACTCCCTTTTCACATTACTATTGGCCCGAATGTATGATTTCACGCCTATGACTTTCACCGTGCCGATGTGGGGCTCTGAGGTTGCCAATTCTCAAACAGAGATACATGTTTCGAACACAACAAGCGAGGTGATGCGGGCATGCAATGTCACCACTATTGAACACGAGGGTGACTTTACTTCGTTGGGCATGTCATGTGCTACTGCGTTCGGTAGAGGTTGTCAGGCGATCGTGCAGACAGCAAGTAGGCACGAAAATACCCTTCGTAATAGGTTGGTAGTGTGGTCTACCGCAGTGTTAACATATCTGTCTGTACTTCCTTTTCACATTGTTATTATCAATATCTAGTGGCCCTGTTTTCTCCCCACTGTCGTCGAAGATGTTGTGGCCCTGTAGATGTCGCATCCATGTCTGGATCCATGTCTCACTGGTGCTCTTGTTAGTGGTGCTCATGAAAACATGCCCTAGCGTGTAGTAGATGATCGCTGATTGGTGTTCCTTACCTTTACAGCAAGCCAGGTAGTATAGTCTATAGACTACAGTCTATGTCAACGCAACCGCTTGCTTGAAAACGACAAATAAAATTCTTCACACACCTGACACAGAGGAGACGCGGCCCGAAGATTGTTCAGTATGTATCATTTGGAACTGTATGCACTCGTAGAAAATTAAAATCGGATGAGCTATTTTGCAAAAAGTATCGAGTGTACCACTTGACTTGCTCCCGGGACACGACGAGAACACGGCCGAGACCGCCCCCGCCAGATTTGGCATCGGAGAGTAAGGTGAGGCTCGTGCAGGAAGCAGCGTGCCGAGAGATGGACCTCAGCTCGAGCTATCTCGAAAACGACCTAAAATCTGGTTTAAATTGGACCCTTCGGCTGCTCTCATGCAAGGGCCAGCATAGTCTATATGTGATTGTGTTAAAAGATGAATGTGCGCGCTCAAATAGGTAGGAAGTGCTTGCAAGACTAACCATGGCTCCACGCCACCTAAACAATCGCACCTGGCGTAGCGTTCCGGCATCTTGTGCATGACGAACAAGGCAGCAACCAAAATGGCAGTCCCGATCATCATTGACATTTTCAGTATGTTCTTTGTCTTGACGTACCGGGCGTACTTCAACCGGTAGTGCGTATTGTGCGCGACTACGAGCTGAATGGCGCGAAGACAATACGGAAACATGAAGACCGCGATACCTTGGGGCAAGGGAGGGAGGTACGATCGACGTCAGGACACAACAATGGGTCTGCCAGAGCACAGTTATGTTTTCTGTATGACAAGGATGCCGCTCGACTACACAAACCCCTCTTGCTTCGAACGGGCGCGAATAAGACCCGACACGGTCAAGCCAGATGGATGCATCGGTGTAGTTTGATTCGAGCACCCTAGGTAGTTGACGGCGGGTCCAAGGAGCTCGCCGCGGTCGATCGTCAAAAGGCCACGAGGTGCTACCTTGGCCTATTCTTGGGGGGAGAGCACGACGGCATACGCAAACACTCACGTGTCAACACAATGTCCTGGTAGATATGTGTTCACTCGCGCAGTAATTGCACACTGGATACTTTGCATACTCAAAACGTCGGTACATTTGCGTATCAGCGTGTTCCGACTGCCCATAAATTGTTCCGTGATTTTGTGGACCTATAGCTGGGGGAGGGTAAAGTATCGTTGCCATGTACAGACGGTCGTAGACCATATGACCATAGACCCTTGCATCCCTACGACGGTGGGACGTATCAGAGAGTTTCGGAAAAATAAATGTAAAACAAAGTGAAATGCTCAGGGGCGGTTGCTCATGGTCGGATTGTGCTCCCAGAATTTCTAATTTGGACATATGAAGGGGAAATAAATTATCAGGGGCTCTCTGCGGTGCCCTTCGGTGAGCTCGCAACTTAAGACCTGCGCTCGAATTGCAAGGAGCTTCGAGGTTCCTGCCAATCTACCACGCATGACGCTCCATCACCTTTCCCCGCGACGTGTTCCCTCCGCTTCTCTAACCCAATATCACACTTGCCAGCCGTCGTTGCGTCGCCGTCGCGCTTGCATATCTAGTTACATTGTGTTGCGTCCTGAACACAACATCCATCTCCCAGCCTCGCCCTGCTGGCGTAGATTGAACCTGCCGCGCTGATTTTGCCCCCACAGCAGTATCACCAAGCGACGGCTGGTTGGCGGAGCTGGTACGCCCTGATGCTCTACGCTTTGGCAGTGAGTGGGCGTCCACCCAGCAATCCTCCTCGCCGTGACGAGCGTGAGAGGTTGCTTGTCACACGTGTTTATGTCCTACACGTACGAGTACCAACATATCCCTGCCTCCTGAGATAGATTGTAGATCACTACTAATTTCGTCCCCCCAGCGTCACGAAACCACTCTTGGTTCGAGTAGATGGCGCACCCTACCGTGCTATGCCTTGATTGGCGGCGAGTTTGCGCTCGCATTTTTGGTGGTGGTGGTGTAGACACCCTTATACCGCCTATGATCTGTTCCCTGACAATAGCACACTGCAGTTTTTTGCCCAGGGTTGGGAGTTATTGTTGAAGCCCTTTCCCTGAGCAAGCAGGTTGTCCACGGGTTGTTTTAGCCGTCAACGTATTTCATGCAGTGAAACTTCGACAAACCCTGAGCAACGATATCCCTGACCATTCCATAATTTCATTTTTTCTTTTTCCAAAATTCGCTACGAATTAGACTAGACTATATATGGCATGAAACGTTGGGTTTTTACGTTTTTCAATGACCATGCAGCATTGTGCGCACCAATCACGAAGCGCCGTGAGGTGTTCGATGAGCCGCATGAAGGGTGGGCTGAATTTTAATTAGAACCGCTTCTGAGTGAGGCGGGCTTCGGCATCTTGTGCGTACTTTCTTGCATACGGATGACAACTTCGACTATCTTGCACGGAGGGCGAGTGAGTAGGGAGCCGAAGGGCATATGGCATGCTCCAGATTATATAATGTGGTCCGGCCTCCGATTGCCATGCTCTGTTCGTTGCTTCTTATATCGTGTTGTTTCTCCGTAAGACGCATGCTGCTAGCTTTTGTGGTTCTAGGGTTGGTAGGTTGGCGTTGTGGCTGTATCGGTCAGCGTTCTGCACACTGAACCTTGTGCCACGTATCGGTGGAAATCAACCTGTGAGGTTAGACGCTGGGGTGTCCTGGCTTTTGTGGTTACATCCCGATACCATAGGGATGATGTGGCTAATGGCCTAACCAACAGAAGGTCCCTCTTGTGGCTGATTCCTCATGTACCATGAAATGACGTCCAACACCCATCCCATGGTCTTTCCTTTTATGACAATAATAGCCTTTGATTTTCACGTGATGCGGATGCAGTGTAGTTTCTAGTAAGTTTCAACAAACAAATATAGATGACACCACCTGATTATCGTATGTCACGCGATGCAACATTGTCATTTCCGTACAAACCTCTCGTAGCTATTACGAGCAGTGCTATATACTGTACTCCGTTTGATCAACTTTACAGTTGTCAGACTCTGCCAGGTATACTCTCGACAGCTGTAAGCACCTTCGTGCCCAAAGTTTCTACCCACACGGTGTTGTGAAGTAGGTCGCGTACTCTACAACGTAGCTCAAGTGTGCGCGAGATACGAGAGCTCTCACGTTAAGAAAATATGCTTGGTCCAAGAACGGCAACAGAGATGCACTCACCACCTAAGTAGGATGCGAAAAGCATCATGTAGCAGGGCAAGCCCTTGCTTTCCAGCAGAAGGATCCAGTGCGCGAGTGTGGCAAGCAACAAGATTAGACTCCCCACTCCACTTATCCCAACGATAACAGGTGCCCTTGCCGCTATCTCAAACTCGTGTCTCAGGACCCACAATTGCCAGAGCAGTCCCGACCACAAGCACGCGTTGAAGATGGCCACCACGATTAGAGCCGGTGTGACGGCATGCATCGTCACGCTCCAGACAACCTGCATGCAACAGGCAATGTGCCGTCTGCAAAATGAGCATCAACATCGTGCTTACTCGTGATGAGGGGTTGGACTCGTAACGGTGGTGATTATAAACGAATAATGTCGTTACGTTTGACAACTATATTGGCTCTCTGCGCAAGATACGTTGATCTGGTCATTGAGTTAGGTCGTTGTGATGAATTGTATGTATCTGTGATACGTACGTGGAATAATACAGCAGCATGTGACCCCGGATCTGAGTTACTACTGGGAGGGAGGGCGGGAGTAACGCGAGAATAAGGAACGGGATGGGAAAATACAAATATGAAGTGCAGTCACGCAGTCGTCTGTAGTTGCTGTGAGATGTCGGAGAGATCACTGGTTGTTGTGCCACGAGTTTGCAGCAAGAGAGAAAGCAACCGCAAACACCATTTGCTTAGTAGTGCCAGAAACGAGTACATTAATGCGCGATCACCAGGCAGTGCCGAAAGCCCACGCGCGTTACTGATTTCAGGTGAAAGCAGGCGAACATACCAGGTACAAGGTTTCCCTTCGGAGTCGTGTTGTCACATCGGGGGTGGCGTTTGATATTAGAAGGCCCAAATCAGCCTAATAACCGAGTTGCTCGTGTATCTATCTGTAGTTTTTGTGTTTGGTTCGTATAAGACACCGTTGACGTTGTAGCGCTGGGAACGACGTGTGCGTTGAGACTGTTGGTTACACAGAAACCAAAACTTAATATGAATGAATAGAAGAGCCAGCCGTGACAAAAAACAACAACGTACGATAGCACACCACACTTAGCTACATAGTTACGGTCGTTTCGGGCAAAACACAGAAAGCAGCAGCAGCAGCAGCAGCAGTGAAGGAGTGTCGAAACGTAAAAAGCTAGACACTACACAACATGTTTTGTCAGTTGAACAGAAACGTACGGTAAATTGATAGCGATACCCAGTGCCATATCACATCATACAGCCACAAAAGAAGCAGCACAAAATCCAGAAATCAGTCCGTGTGATGAGTGCAAAAATCTAAACGAAAAAAAGGCGAAAGTGTCAAGTTAACATAATTTGCGTACTCCGGATGTAGTGGCCGAAATATCAGTTTCGGGTACGCGGCAAGTACTCGCTAGCATTCTCCGGCATTCACGAGGTAGAATCAACAAACCCCGGGTACGACGGTCGTCAAACCTTCAGGCCACAGGCCAGAGCAGCAGCTATTCGCAACAGGGATGTTAACGCCTTTACACGTGGAAACCCGTTTTGTGGACAAGATACTTGGTATTCATATAGCAAGGAGTTTTGGGGCTCTTAAGGGGTTAATGCAGGTTACATATTGCGTTCAGCACCCTGCTCGGCAGGTCCATCGCTGCCCTACGCTTTTTAAGATCATCAACACATATTTCCTTTATTGTTCGAGAATATGGATCACCAGCTCCCAATCACTCGGTCAGGCAAAATGAAAATACCTATGATACCATACCATAGGTCACTCCATGGCTTTTTGGTCCGCGGTAAAGAAAAAAACAGTTTGAGGGATTCGGAATAAAAAAAAAGTGTTTTGCAAACGGGGATACAGAGCCACACACTTTTATCTTTCTGCTGATAGTGCTCGATTGGTGCATCTCTGGCATCTCCGGGGGTCCCACTTGGACACTGCCTCCGTCCTTTCCTTGCGGGGCGGTCCAGCTTTTCTTTGATCTGTTGCTCCACCTTATTAATATTTTTGGTAAGTAGTCGAAGGGGGGTATACCTCGGGAGGTTTTGGTCATTTGGGGGTACAGAGAAAACACGGGCGTGGAACGTGCCCGTGCTTGCCCCAAATGGCCTAAGATTCAATTCTGACGCGCTGGTATGACACTCGCAACCCATGCCGAGCACACGCACGCCGTTTTATCTTCTTTTTCTGGCACGATGTTGGGGCAAACAAGGCCGCGACGAAGGAGGGAGCAACCTGGTGTCCCCTTTTGACTAAAACGTGACGGGGTATACCCCACAAAAGCTTATTAACTTATCCTATACCCCTGTTTGACTACATTTGTCCCCCATTTGAATGAAAAGGGTACCCACGATTGACCGATTATGACGCCTTTAAAAGCAAGTACAGCGGGCGGCTACACGTCACCACCCAACGGCCCGAATAGACCACGAGCGGAACATCCAGTAACCGCGAAAAGCTGCGGTCGTTTATCTTCGAAACAACGACGGAGTACAAGAAACAAACTAAACAAATCAAATGTTTAACGGAAACCCCGAAGACAAGCGGCCAGTGCCATATTATATCGTCGGGCAGGACGTGCCCGTGTATGGCCGTAGTCGTATGAAGAGTAGGTTTCTGTGTTCTGGCTCCCTGATTGAAGTTCGCATTTTTTAAGAGAAAGCAGATGTATGGTATCGGCCGCTTGCTTGTCTTCTTCGTGGATACCGTTATAGATTCGTTTTGTTTAGTTGTTTCCTGTTCCGCAATGTTTTCGGAAATTAAAGATCGCAGCTATTCGCGATTACTGGATGTTTTGCCCGTGGTCTATTCGGGCCGCTGAACGGTGACGTGCAGCCGCCCGCCGTACTTGCTTTTTTTGAAAGCGCCAAAATCGGTTATCGGGGATACCGTTTTCAGTCAAATGGGGAAGAAATGCTGTGAAACATGGGTATAGGATAAATCTAGTAGGTATTTGTGGGGTATACCCCCCACGTTTAGTCATAAGGGGAGACCAGGTTGCTCCCTCCTTCGCCGCGGCCCCGTTTGCCCCAATATCGTGCCCGAACAAAAAACGAAAACGATGGGCGTGCTCGGCATGGGCTACGGGTGTCATGCCAGCGCGTCAGAATTGAATTTTAGGCCATTCCGGCAAGCGCGGGCACGTTCCGCGCCCTTATTTTCTCTGTACCCCCAGATGACAAAAAAACGGGGTATTATTATACCCCCCTTTGACCATTTCCCTATTATTGTTCTTGCTCGTTTTTCCAATTGGTTCTTGGCTTTCAGTTGCTAGCTTCGAATTTGGTGTCTGCAACACGGTTTTGAACTCTTCTCGCGATGTTTGCTCCCTTTTTGTGCCCTGCCCTGCCCTGCCGTGCTCTGCCGTGCAGTGCAGCACTGTATCATACTGTGCGATGTTGTGCGGTCCTGTGCTGTGTTGTGTCGTGTTGTGCCGTGCTGCGCTGTGCTGTGCTGAGTGCTTTGCGGTACGTACTCCTTCGTGCATGTGCTACTGCTGCAGTATCATGTCAGGTTCCACCTGAGTTCAGCTTGGCTCATCAGCTCAGCTGGGCTCAGTTCAGCAGCGCACCATAGCACTAGCTCAGCAGAGCGCAGCGCCGTGCTTTTCCGTGCTTTGCCGTGCTCTGCTGTGCTGCTTGCTTTGCTGTACTTACTCGTTCGTACATGCCGGTATCATTCGAAGTAGCGTACCACGTACCGGTACTACGTACTACACCAGGCTTGTACATATTACGTTGTTGAATCACAACAAATGCAACCCCTAGCTTAGCTCGATCCAGCTATATATAGCTCAGCAGCGTGCCGTGCCTTTTTCCCTGCGCTGCGGTGTTGTGTCGTGCGGCGTGTAGCTTTCTTTCGAACATATAGCAGTAGCACCGGGTATAATACAGGTACCAGATACCGGTATGTATGATACGTGGTGTGTACTCGTCTTTTGGTTTCATCAGTTGATTGTTTTCTCTCGGTGCCCATGCCCGACCCCCCCCCCCCCCCGCCCCCGCGAGCTACACACGTTCTGCCGACGAGAACGTGACATCGCCAATAAGGACACAGCGCAGCGCAGGACAGCGCAGGGCAATTAAATCTGCACAAGCAGCTCTTGGCGTTATCAAATCGCTATCCGTCCCGAACCATGGGCCTCTTCTTTCTGCCCCCTTCACATGTATAAGCAGCATTCTTCCTTGCGCGAGCGTAGCGGGCGGCGTCCGTCGCCCGTGGAGCGGGACCGCCACCCTTTCTTCAGAACATAGTCTGTAGTACCACCAGATGTCATGCGAAGTACCAGGTACCAGGTACTGTTATGTGCGTGTGTTCTGGTCTTTATGCTTTCTTCATCGATTTTTTCACCCCTCACGGTTCTCTTCGCGATTTTTTCTTCGCGAATTACACCCGTACTGCCGATTAGAACGTGGCATCGCCAACAAATACACAGCACAGCACAGACAGGGCAATCAACTCTGCGCAAGTAGCTCTTGGCATTGTCAAATCGCTAGTTGCACCAAATCACGAGCCTCTTATTTCTGCTTCACTAACATTTCATTGAAATCTTCCTTGCGCGAGCGTAGCGGGCGGCGTCAGCCGCCCGCGGAGCGCAACCCTTGAACTATTAAATTACACGAATAATCGTATTTTCTTCTCCGCGAGGGCAGGTAGGTGCGTAGATGAGCAGCTGCGTCAGATATCGGATGTGTATCGAAAGTATATATTGCACACCCTGGACGATATGCAATATCATATTGCAATACGCATGCGAACCTATTGCCGTGTCCGCCGTATTGGCCGCCCCAATAGGTATTGATAGTGCTTCTGCAGACATACTGTGCGGAGCAATACATATCAAGTCAACAGTTGCTGACATATCGGCGGAAACAACACTTATCAGAATGAGTACATCGACTTGTATTGACGTCGCAAGTCATATCAATAAGTTCATTCGATAGCATATTGGAATATCAACCAGTATTGAATTTTTTGTCGTATCCACATTGATAACGGCAATACGTATTGATAGATGCAAAATCTCCAATACTGTCTGAGTAATAGTGATCGATATTGGATGGTGAACAGTGTTGACCACCCCAGTACCTATCGATATGAGATTTGGGAAACATATTGTCACTTCAACGCATATTGCACGAAGCAATACTGCTGCTGCATGTCTTTCGTGAGATTCAGCATGATGCCACCACACACGTGGAATTTTTTTGGTGTCGTTGGATATTGGATATCACTTCGCATTCCACCACAATCAGTCAATGGTCGGAACAGTTTTGCATATTGAAGGGAACTTGGGCAAATATACACGAGGTCGAAAAGGCATCCCACCCTCGGATGCCGCAGCATGTTGCTTGTAGATCTTCCCCCCGCACCCGATCCTGGTGCCAACAAACCACCACAAGGCGATCATGAGCAACTGCGCCAACGACGGACAATCGGCGGGAGGTGGCAGCAGCAGCGGTGGCAGCGCGCCGGCATCCACCAAGCAGACAACGCTGTCCGGCTTTGTTAGCCAGGGTGATGGTGAGGTTTCTGAGGGGCCAAGAAATCGGATTGCAGCGAAGCTGAATTTCCCGACCAGCGTTCCGGCGGACGTGAAAGACGCCGTTCTCCGCTACGCTCTCTCACAAGCTTTAATGATCGCGGACATACCCAACGTGAAAGAAAAGACTATTAATAGCTTCACAGCTTTCTACGGAGTGAGGCTGGAGTACAAGCCCGAGGACGGGAAGAAGTTGGAACCAGTTAGGAAGCAGGTGTACGCCTGCCTCGCAAGCCAGGGGTGCCGCACCACGGCGAAAACCTTGAAAATTTCCTCAAGTTCTACAACGGGTGCGACGAACCACCTAAAGCAAGCGCACTCCATAACGTCTGAGACCAGCGCCGCGCAGCAGCAGAAGTGAGTGCAGCACATACTTGGGCGTGGTCTTTTTTTGGTTTGGGTTAGAGTGTGTGTTCCTCCTCTTCCTGTGTCGTCCTGGACATCCAAAAGCACATCGGAAGTATGATGTTTTTTGTGCTTGCAACGTACTCCGTACTTCGTTAGAAATAGTGCCGTTCATCATGCATGTCGCACATGTTCATGCATGCATGTGGTTCTAACTGCTGTACTGAGGTTAGTTTGTGCCACACTGCTGTCCCTGTCGGTGTCTGATTGAAATAACAGGAAGCAAGCGGCGGTGGACAGTGTGCAGCAGGTGAAGCATAGCCAGCTTTACCAGTCGGATCCGACGCGTTGGAACGCGCTCAGCTTGGTGAAGAGCTTCATCATTCGCCACGCTCTTCCGTTTAGCCTCTTCGACGACAAATACACACGCCACACCCTTGCTGTCCTCGCGCCTGCCGACAAACTCCAAGTGCAGAAGCTCAACAATAAAGCTGTAAGTTGGGTAGCTGAGAGCCGGCTGGCATACAAGTACACCCTTTCCTTTCTCACCTCCTTATACCCTGGACAATATCTACACCAATATGATATTGGACATGTCAATATGTGTAAAATGGATGGTTCGATACGTATTGCCACCAACAGCCGCTGAGTCCGAGGAGTATCGATATGAATTGTGGTAACGCCAACAGCATGACCAATATCGCCGGTGTGTATTGGATTATCAATATTTTCTGCTTGGTATGCATTGTGCATGTATCGTTCGTGTCAGTATCTTTCCATCAATATTCCAATACGATATTGGTTTCTCAATATGTGAAAGGAATCAGGTGCCAATTCATATTGTTGGAGTAATATGTGCAGTATTGCGGCATTCAAAATATTTTACCGGCCGCAATACAACGTCAACTGAGTCATCGATACGTATTATTGCGTTTGCCAACATGACAATGCTCGCAAATATCAGCACATATTGGGTGTCGCCGATATGTTGAGGTGGGACGTCGAGACTTGTCCCTCTTGCTTCCTTGTGCGTGTGTGTTTTTCATTATGAAATCCGAAATAATAAAACACGGCAACACTCACTTGAAGTACACAAATGGCTTGCAGTGTGCCGTAGTGTTGTTTTGTGGAGGGAGGGTTTACGAGGTGAGAGAGCGAGATGTGCGTTTTTCTCTTTTTCTTTTTGGTTCGGTCTTGATTGTTTTTGATTCTGCATTTATTTCGGGATGTGTTTCTTGGTGTTTTGTGTGGGGCGGGTTGGGACGCAATGAGTGCGAAGGTTGGATTGAATTACAGGTCGACAGCGTATCAATTTCGAACCGTGGGTTCGAGGCCCACCGACTCCGTTTCTTTTTGTGGGGTAGGATTTTTTTATGTTACAAGTAGGGTGACAGCGTAATAATTTAGGATCGTGGGTTCGAGGCTCACCGACTCCCGGGTGGGATTTTTTTTTAATGTTTTTTTGGGGTAACAGCGTATTAATTTAGAATCGTGGATTCGAGGCTCACCGACTCCCGTCTTTTTTTTCTTTTTTTGTAAGGGGTGGGATTTTTTATGTTAGGGTGACAGCGTACTAATTTAGAACCGTGGGTTCGAGGCTCACCGACTCCCGTTGTTTTTTCGTTCTTGTTTTTTCTTGTTTTTTGTTTTTTGTTTTGATTTTGTTTCGTCTTTGTTTTCGTTTGTTTGTTTTTTGTTTTTGTTTTGTTTGTTTATAAGGGCGGGACTTTTACATGTCAAATGTTATGGTGACGGCATATTTTAGTTTATTCATTTATTTATATCAATTTATTATATTTTATTATATTCTATTTTATTTTTTCAAGGTGGAACTTTAACATGATACCCTGGTATCTATTAGATCACTACTACTGTCTTCATACTCCCGATGTATACCAAAACCCGCCACTATAGTTAAAAATAAAATAAAATAATATTAATATAAAACCGCGCATCACGTGAAAAAAACGCTTTGTATTTGAAATTGAATCAAAGCTGTGGTGTATTCATAAAAAAAAATCAAGGACGTCAGCCGTGAGTTCGACGAATTTCAGGTCAATACTCATCTTTGCAAGCTGCGTTGTTGGTACTTCTAATGTACTCTATGGGTGAGTTTTTATGTGGAGGTGTCCTATTTTTTGTCCACTATAATGGTAAGTGTTGGTATTTTTACTTTGGGTGGGGAATTTTGAGCTAGGTCTAACATCACATCTATTTATAAATTTATTACTGTAGTTTCCACTATAATTCTCTATCATATGTATGATAGGCGTTTTTTTTTTTTTTTTCTACGGTGTGCCGACCTCCGCGGGTGTCATGGAGCGAGACTTCTGCATCGCGGACTTTTTCATGCCCCGCAAACGCGGCTCCCTCGACCCCGCTCAGTTGGAGATGTGTCTCTATTTGCGGGCGCAGTACGACAGTATCCCACCCGATATCCCCCAACTCGCCGATGACGCTGTGCAGAATGCTCTCCTGGAACGATTCAAGGACCCGGCACTGCTACACGAGGTCCAGGATATGGACTACGCGGAGGAACAGCACTCCGACGAAGACGACGATACGGTCGACCCTGCGTGGGTAGCTGCCGACATGCAGTACCGCGGTTCAGGGCACGAGGGGGGGGATTCACTTGGAGATGTGCCATGAGATTTTTTTAGGGTGTGGGTGTTTCTGTGCCGGGGTAGAGATGTTTTCCGAAGAATCAATACTTTGTTTTCACGCGGCGTACGTAAGGGCGGTAGCCCAGCACCGCACCCCGCTCATCGTGTGTCAGGCTTTAAGAGTACGGGGAGCGTGCTTGTCTTCGTTGCGGGTGGCCGCAGAGAATCCGTTTTATTGGTCCATGGCTCAGCGCTTGTCGTTCCGCAGGGAGGGGAGGGGACAGGGGCGGCTGGCCTGAGCTTGTGCATTCGAGATTGATGTCACGAGGAAAGCTGTGTGGCGCCGACCGCCCAGCGTTAGATGTATGCTTTAAATTTTTCGTCGTTGAAGGCTGTTCAGGTGCGTCACCAAATTTTTGGCACCGTGATACCGATGTGCTGTCTTCAGCGTGGAACTCTTCGCCTTTCTCCTTTCAAGCGCTTGTCGTACTTTTTTGGCTTCAAAACATGTCCATACTTGTTGCGTGCCACGCCACCAAAACTCACGTGCCAACGAAGAACATAGTGACGTCAGGTTGCCGATTTTTAGGCACAGATCACCACATATCGAGGCGCTAATAAAATGTGCTGCTAGGAAGAGCGAACATGCATAAAAAAGAACGGTACACTTGGCGAAAGAAATTCACATATTGGATTAAACAATACCTACATATCGATACGTGGGTTGTCAACATATTGAAACGGCCAATATGCATCAGCACTAACTAAGGCGAAACAACATGTATCGACACGCACAAAACGCAGACTTTGATCATGACAATGCATACCGATATTTGACCCTGAAGCGTATTGTAACACCAATATCATATCGATAGGTCCACCGTAAAAATGTTGGTTTGATCAATTCATATCGATATTCGGCCGTTCATGGCATTGCGTGCATCAAGAGATATCAAGACCCGTGTGGTAAGAATATTGGCGATTGCTGTGCATATCGGTATTTATTTGGGTGGCATGAAGTATTGCGTCCACCAATTCGTATCGATATGTTGTTCGGCACAGTGCTGATGTTGTCAATACCAATCGATACGAAAATAGCGCACGTATTGACCGGTCAATATGCATCTTCAATATCGTATTGTCCTACGTGTGATATATTGCCATCATTCAGTACGTCGTATCACGAATACGGTACGTGCCACAGCCGTTAGTTTTATGTTGTTGATCTTTGCGTCTGTCTCAAAGGTGTATCGTGGGAGGTGCGGTCAAACCTCTCGTACAAAGTAGGCAGAGCCGTAAATCATCACGTCAGTCGCACAGGTGGGCTAGTGGTTACCCTCGAATACTACTATAATAGCGTTGGCCCTTGAGTCCGATTCCCACCATTGTGAGATTTGACTTTATTTGCAAAAATATATAAAAAAAAATGATCAACTGCTGAGTTCGCCCAGCGTCGTGGGTATGCACCATTCGACGCGAGTCGACGAGGGAAGAAAATGCTGAGGTCTTCCCGTGATACAAAATAAAGGCGTGTTCCGTGGTGGGGAGGGGGGAAGAGGGCCCGCTATGTGACCCCGGATCTGAGTTACTACCGGGAAGCAGCGCGACCGCAGTACAACGATAATATATGGGCTGAAGACAAGAAAAAAAAAATGGCATACAATGCGGGTGTGAGGTTTGTTGCCAAGATTCAAGTATGCACGTGTTTCATAAAATTATTATAACGACGTCAGCTGCGAGTTCGACGAATTTTAAATTTAGGGTCGATACTCGTGTTTCCAAGCTGCGTACTTTATCTTACGATTGTTTTATTTTTAGGGATGTTCTGCGCGAGTAGCAACAAAACCTATAAGGGTGTGTCCGGAGCACGTGTGCACCGAGGATGTAGCAAGTTCTTAGTACCTGGAGAATTATTGCTCAACAAGTGACTGTTATTAATAATGCATACGTCACAGACTTCTCAGAGTGGAGTGCAGAGCGCACGCTCTCAATGTCTTGGTATTGAGTCTGATCCTCGTCGTCTTCTACGTATTATTTGAGCACAACGCTAGTCTGCGACCATCGGCCGTCCAGGCCATCGGCCGTCCAGGCCATCGGCCGTCCAGGCCATCGGCCGTCCAGGCCATCGGCGAAGCCCCTTGTAGTTCCTTTTTTTTTTGGCTTGGCGTTTGCTGTGTTATTCGTACCCAGTACGCTGATATCAGGTATCTGGTGTTTCATTTCCATTCCTCTGTTGTTGATTTGGAATCGATTGTGGTTTGAATTCCCTTTTTACAGTAGTACGTACCAGAAATTTTAGTGCCCTTTTTTACTCCTTCGTGTTGTTCTTTGAATGCGTGGTAATACCAACAACTGCTTCTGCGCACACTACGAGAAAGCCCGGCATGATTTTTCTGCACCACTTAGCTCTTGGCATTTGAACGTCGCCCATTGCACCAGGTCGTGAACGTCCTCTGCCCTGTCTGATTTACATTGTGTTGTATGTGCTTGCTTGAGCGAGCGCAGCAGGCGGTGTATGGCCGCCCGCGCAGTGCAGCCATGTATGCTGTACTGACTAATTACCGCATCATATCCTACACACTGCACTCGTGAAAAGCACACATACATGTACGACAAAGGCTTTATGTACGAGGTAGCTTTACCGGTCTCACCACCCCGAAGTATCCCTGACCCTAACCCTAACCCTACGTAATATGTTCAGTCTAGTACTTTATCTAATATGTTTAGGGTGATGAGAACGCGATGAACTCTGCTCAAGTGTCGCCTGACATGATTTCACCCAACTAACCCCCATCACAACCTGGCATAACCCGAAGGCGAGACTAGAAGTTAGGAATAGGCACTAGAGCGGAGGAAAGGGGTCGTTCCCCGAAGTCTTGAACACACGCGTAGCGTCTGGAGAACAGCGTTGCCCGGCAGCTAGATTTCCATCAACGACGGGCATATGGACTATTCTTATCATACTACTGGGACACATCCCAAGAAATATTGTATCGATGAAGGGATTGATGCTGGAGAATGGTTGCAATGTTTTTTAGATTTTGTGAGGGAGAAAACACGGACACTACAAGCAGTGTGGGGGAAACCTGTTGTATAGAAAGTTACTTCAGCATCAAGGTAGCAGCCAGGGTCAGCCTCGTTGCCGTCTCGAGGGATACAGCATGCTACACCGGCGAGTTAGCGTTTCATACCAATGACATACATGTCTTGGAAATGTAAGAGTTACGTCCGGCATCCAGCATGGTTCCACCCACAGCTCGGCATAACCTGGCACAACCCAAATATGATACTCGGACCTAACTCTGAACCCCGAAAGAGGTAGGGGAGAGAGGGAATTCCTCTCAGCCCTAGAAACACGTGTGCTCTTCTATTGACGAGTCTGGTACAGCAGCTACAGGTGTGTGGCACAAACGATATGTCGACAGTCAGCAGATAAACAGACGATAGACGTATCGCGCGCACGATCCGCACCTGGGTTTAAAACGAGCGTCGATGGTGATGATGGTGGTGCTGTTCAGGACGCGGACGCTCAGATGCTGTTGAAATATGAGTTACATTAGTACGGCCGATACACCATCTGTTCCATGTCCTGCTCCCGTGGGGTCGGCTATCCAAAGAAGCAGGGCTCAACGTGGGTGTGTGGTGTTTGCGACGTTGACTGGCGAGGGACGAGGCTAGACGCATCGAGGCTCGTTTTCCGCGGTCGAACGCTGGTTGGCCCACGCGCTTATTATTGCAACGCATTCGGTTCTAGTAGTCAGACGCTGTTTGGCCCAAACAAATGTTTGCGCCGCATTCGGTTTTGCTGGTAGTCGTTGGACGTTGGACATCGACTAACCTAACCAGGCACACGTGTTACCGCACTCTGGTGTATATTATAGTCTAGGGACCACGGGTAATGGGCATATAAACACCGTTTCCCAATACACTAGTTTCAGTTCCATGCCGACGTCTTTTGCCACAAAAGGTGAGAACACACCTGCATGTGCATAGGAGGTACAACGCGCTTCGCCGGCATCCTGGACGGCCGCCGGTCGCAAGCTTAGGTATAGATGCACAAAAGTTTATCGATCGTGTGGTGAGGGATGGAGATAAGACACGATGCAAAGAGTTTGATATATATTTGTATTTTATGTAGTCCGTCGAGCAGCATACCACGGTCTTCGGCACTGCTTGTTTTTTGCGTGGGAGTCCGTGAAAGCTTCCACTGAAGCTTCCATGAAAGCTTCCACGAAAACTTTCGTGGAAACTACTTCCACGGAAGCTTCCACGAAAATTCCTTCGGAAGCTTCCAATGAAGGTTACCATGACTTCCATGGAAGCTTCCACTTCCACGGAAGCTCAACGGCTTCCTCGACAGCTTCCACAGAAAGCCACCTCCATGGAAGCTTTCGTGGAAGTAGTTCATATTTTACAAGTAATACATCTGAAGAAGTGGTTTTATGTTTGACTTCCAACTTCCATGGAAGTCAAAAGTAAACGTCCGTGAAAGCAGCTTCCACAACATCTTCCCCGGACGCTTCCGTGGAAGCTATTTTCATGGAAGCTTTCATGGAAGCTTCCATCAAATGTTTCATCAGCGTTTCGACGGCAGCTTGCCTGAAAGCTTCTTCTATCGAAAATTACCTTCAAGGACGCTTGCACAGAAGCTTTCTTTGATGAAAGCTACTTCCATGGAAGCTACTGTCATGAATGTTTGGATGATAGTTGCCACGAAAGCTACCATGAAGAAACACCTTCCGGGCTTCGGATTCTTCCGTCGATTCTGGAGTTCAAACTTCCGCACAGTTGGTGGAAACGGGTCCCAATCTTCTTTTCGCGGAAACGTTCATGGTAGCAGCTTCCATGGACGCTTCCGTGGAAATTGTGGTTATCGTAGCACATCTCCATCGCCATCTTTATGGAAGAATTGTCCTTCAAGCGAAGGTTCCGCAATCCACCAACCTTGACCTACGCCCATGGAAGAAGTACGAGGAATTTCCGGAGAGTACTTCCGTGATACCAAGCACCAAACACGCACCCACGGCCCGACGCGCACGTCCTTCCACGGCAATTTTCAGGAAGGGTGTACTGCATGTATTGCAGCCTAAACCCACCAGGCGCAGTCGGGCGACGCCGTGCTTGTAGTCCCCGCAGCTATGGTACCCGGGAAAGGGAATAATAAAGTTAACGCCTAACGCTCCGTATCCAAAGAAGAAGGCACCGTATTTGATCACAACATTAATCGCACTTTCTATCATGTTTGGTGTGGATATTTCATGTTTAACGTGGTCGATCGTGTGGGTTATGTTGTGCTCCGGGGCCCCAACCGTGTGTAAGTGCGGTTACTGCACGGAAAAAAAAACTTGTTCCCCAGTGTCGATTTGGGCGGTATAGGATGCCTCCAACCACACGCCCCCCGCCCGCCATCGACGCCGCCATAACAAAACCGAGAGGGTAATACCAATGACAATGGAAACGCGATGTTGCAAAGTCGATTTTCAAAAAAATCAAATCAAGACATCACCCCAGTTCCACTACTGTCGTGAAAACGGAACATAATAAGGAATTTTTTTTCCCCTCTTTTCTTCACAGCAGCGCCCAAGCTCCCAAATGCGTTTGTATCATACGCCTGGCTCGCGCCAGCCACATATCGCGGCCGTGTTGTGAACACTATGACGAGAGTGTGGGTCAGAGCGCCTTACCAGCGCGCTCAGTTGATATTCCATGGCGCAGTTGTTCGTTTCGTCCATTGATGTCTGTCGCAGACGAGAAGTTTCGCCTCCTCGAACTATTATTTTGCCGACTTTTTCTCAGGCGGATCTTGGCCCAACATGTACCCACGGTGTCTTTTCGCTTTTTGGTTTTCAAGTTTGGAACTTGTATGTCGAATTTCAGTGGTCATGTATGATCCACGTCGCCGCTCCGTTGATGACTCAGGTTCCGGTAGAAATTAACGTCCGACGTGGTAACGGGGCCCCAGGCGCTACGTAAACATACCCTCATAATTTGTACACATTCTCCGCGAAGGTGCGGGCGCTCCGAGCGCTCAAAACTTCCAAATACAAACGGCTCGTGTACCACTCCTAAGCCACCCCCGGCGTGTGATTTGTCGGCGACGAGTAGTGGGTCCGTGGGTAGGACACCGACAAGAGGAGGCTACACCGGACATCGAATAGTACCAATTTATGTCAGAATTGAAACTATTTACTCGCCCTCAAGCACTCCACCCCCAGAGAGTAAAATCCAGCCCCTGTCCGCCCTTCCACCCTTCCTCTTCCACGCCCCTCTCCCCAGCCACTCTTTGCCCCCCCCCCCCCCCCCTAGGAATCATGAACGTGTCGTTTCTTGATCATAGCACTCGCCAGCTTCCCTACGATCAATGTTACTTGGGCCGCCACCTCGCCCACACCCTCGGAAGAAGATATCCTCCGCCTCCAATGCTTAATCGTCGAAGGTTGGGTTTTTGCCAAGCATGGCCCCACCCACGAGGCACTCATTTCTCACTAGAAAGCCCTGGTCTACGAAGGACTTCGCCAGCACTCGAGACATCTGATTGACAATGTGCCCGAACCCCGACAAAAGGGAGTAACATGCATGGCGCAGATTACGTCGTCGTCATCTTCACACACATTTTTTCAATCGCCAGCTAAGTCGTTCTGTATTATCGTTGCGCCTGTGTCCCAACAACGGTGGCGGTGAATGATCCTGTCGTTTCACGCCGTCAATTAACGCCGCCGGCGAGAGGAACAACTGAAAATCGCGAATCTAAAAGCAAGGATCCGTTGATCAGTTCACTGTCTACTCCCAACAAAGCTTTAGCCTTTCGTGGAACTTTCGGAACCGATGTAGCCATCGGTATTGCCCAGGGTCGACTTGGCAGCGTTAAGGACTGGAGCGACCGCTTTATCAAGAAAAAGAAACTAGGCAATACGTGGAACAGGCATACCGTGGATCCACGAGTTGCTGCTCTCTGCCATGGAACTATTTCTCAAGATACATTCGTTGCCGTCATCGTCAACGCCCCACAACGTTGGATCATCCCGCGTCTTGGGAGCGAAGAACTCGGAACTGTCCGCCTCCGAAGGCCCCTCGAAATGGAACCTAACTTGCGACGTGTTTTCCGCGAAGGTGCAAGAGACGCACGCATGGCGTAACGTTGAGCTCCGTTTCGTATGTACGTTTGGGGAAGCCATTAAATGTGGGTATACCTAACCCGTTATAGGCGTCTTAGTCTCGCCGACCGTGGTATGCTCGTGTTGAACACGCCAATAAAAATGTCGACTTCGAGCCCTTGTAAAATTGACCACACGCCAACGCCAACAGTAATTGTGGGCAATATGGGGGCGTGGGGCAATGTAAAAAAGACCTTCGTCGTCACCACGCACGGAACGTCGAACACGTACAACCAATACCCAACCCTTGTATCACAAATCACGAAGGCCAACGCACAATCAGATATACCGACAACGAAGGGCTGTCTGAATCGGGATAAGACCATGTCACCTGCCAACCAAGTATAGTTCCAAGCCAAAGGTCGTCGGGATGATGCAAGCAGTAGCGCCGTAGAGCACAGCACTTGCCGTAGAATATCATGTCCGGCCGGCTGGCGGGGTCTTCCCAGAGAGAGAGAGAGTCCAGGCAACAAGTCACGACCTCTATCCCATCTCGTTCCCACAACGGACCCAGCCCTGCGATGATGCCGCAGTCCAGGGTCGCAATGAAGTTCCCGTTCGTTTAATGGGTCGAAAACAGCAGCCGGAGTTGTCGGGCTTCATTGGGCCGTGGCTCCGCGTCAGATAGCGACAATTCCAGCACCACGGTCGGATGGGTAAGCGACCAGGGCGTGTGTTTCGGCGACGGCAAGGGCGCGGAAGAGAATGCGTCAGTGGTGCCAATATTCGGTGTAAGAGGATAGAACGCTTGCTTGCATGGTGCGATCGTCAATTGGTGACTCGAATCGCACGTGACGTTAGCTACATGGCTGGACATAAACGCCTGCTTGGGCGCTGAAGTGACTATTTATTCTTCCTGTTAAACGGTGGGTACGGATGGCATTACACCAACCCTGTGCTTGCACAGAAACTCTCGACAAAACGGTGGAATGTACGTGACATTCCTCCCCAAGAAGACCGCCAGGAGACCTTCGTCCTATATTTGGTCGCGTGGAGGTCACCAAACGTCGCTTGTACATATACAACGTCGTGGGTAGTTGGGAAAATTCGTGGGCGTGGGGTATGTGGGTGGGTTTCGTATCGTTGCGGGTGTTTGCCGCCCGAAGGCTGTGTAGCCTCGGTTTCATCCCTGGCCTTGATTTCTGTTGCGCGATGTGGTGCATCATGGACGCTTCTACATCGCGGGGTGCAGATGCACCATACCCAGCAAAGAACACACGCGCCAGTGACCATCCTCCCGAGGTATGGAGGTGTGGATAAACAACATCGGGGTGGGTAGGTGGACGGTGGTTGGGAAGGGTCTTCATCTACAAGCATGGTGCTCATCGTACCAGCTTCCACTGTTTTTCACTAAGCTAGGGCGAGCAGGTCATTTTAACCGCGCAAGAGCACTCGGGCCACCACGGCTTCCTCGAGGTCTCCCCCGCCATCGCACCTTCATCACTGTTGTTTGGCGTTTCCCTAAAGATAGAAGAGAACGTGTCAGTAATTGTTTCAAAAGGAAGTATGATGTAACACGCCGGTGCCAGTGACGTGGAATGAGAGGGACACACTACCAACGACGCAAACACTTAGGGCGAACGATGACCAAGGTAAAAACCGTGGAAAGTGTGGGTCACGCCCATACTGTGGCTCGTTGCTGTGTTGCACCACCAACAACAGCGGCAAGAGCGGGAACGGCATATGTTCAACGGTTAGGCGAAGGTTTCACTGTAACAGTCTGCAACTAGGACCAAACAACCTTATCACGAAATCGTAATGGAAATAAGTTGCCTGGGGGTGATACGGCACACCATGAGGGTTGAGGGCGCCATGTTCTTCGAAGAACCTCCAGTTTATACCGCGCGTGTCACCATTCCACCCGGCGTCGTTTCATTTTCAATCCGTGACGAGTACATTGAGTGCGGCTGGCTTGCGAACCCGCAATGCCGTGCGTGAGATCGTCTTGAAAAGCGGGTGGAGGCAGGGCTCGCTGCATGCACAACACGAAACACTCACCATTCGTAACATGTGTTTGTTTTCGACTTCGACCTGAAGACTGACTGCAGGCTGAAAGTGTGGCGGTAATCGAAAACGAAAGGGTTGTGAGTCATCTCCACGACAGTTGGAGCGGCCGGTACAGAGGTTTAACGCGTGTATTTTGCAGAGCACATCAAAACAAATTACGGAATAAGCGACGACCTCCAACGTACGCATAGAAAAACGGCAGAATGCCAGAAAGAGATGCCGGGCGTCTCTGCCTAGTTTGGCTCACACGCACCGCCATGAAGAGGCTCAAAGCCCATTCGTTTGCTACCACGCAGTCTCTTGAGCCTCCTTGTAGGGCCCGTGTTACCGGTCGATTTCAATTTCGTGGAGATAACTCAGAACGTACTTGAATATTGAAATATTCAAATTTATATCCCGCGGTCAATCATCATTCCGAAGTCGAACAGGTAGCTGTCGTTCCTTGTTCGGCCCATCATGTACTGCCTAATCGGTACTTTTCATTGCCAATCAGTCGGGCGCAAAACGTGCCCGATGGGGTGTCATCGTCCTAAGTGTGTTCAACCCAAGGCAAAGGTTGACAGGAAATGATGCCTGGGCACAAAAAGAGTCGGGTCTAAACCAAAAACGTTAGTTTGTCCAGCGCGGAATACGTTGGTGCCTTGAGAGGATGGCGTAAGTTTAGAGGCCGAGTGAACCTTCACCACAAGCTGATGGGTAAAAGAGGCAGGGCCCGGGATTCAGGGCCGCTTTTCCTTTTCTGCAATAACAATGGAGCTTGTTATGTGCGCAGGGGTGGCTAGTCTTCACAGGCTGTATTTTTTTTATGGCAAACGGCGTCGCAGGACATGGGAGTGATTGGACCAGACGTTGTTGAGTTGCGATTTCAGTATGACAGTTACATATCAGCTTCGTGCCGGTTCGGGTTGTGGCCTATTAATGGGTGCCTAGTAGTGCAAGGCTGGCGTATTTTATGGTAGACTGCTGTGCGCTCTCACGAGCGAGCTCATCTTGTCGGCTTGACCCTACTCTGTGTTTGCGAAACATAATACAATGACTTCAAACCTACCCCGCTCGGAGCTAACGAACACTCTAGAGTCGAACCGATTCGGTCTAGCCTCATGGGGGGGTCTACATGTCAGCAGTATAGGAGCAGACCATGCTCTCGAAGAAGCTGAAAGAACGAAAAAAGGCTTGGTGGGGATGGGCCGTGTTTGTGGAGCCGGCCCTTTTGGAGACCGGCGGAGACGAGCAGCAACGCGCAAGGAGGAGTCCGGTGGGGAGAAGGAGAGAGCCACCGCTGGTATGGCATGGGGATAACTTCACATATAACGCCCGCGGGCAGCCCCACGGGAACACGCACGACCGCGACGGGTTCAAAACGGCCGGGTTTAATCGATACGGAGTTAACCGGGCCGGGTACGATATGGACGAACATTACCTTGGCCGTCATTGCGGCCGCGGTGTTTCTGTCGGGCATGACGAGTGCCATGTTCCGGTGCCACGTGCGGCCGCCTTTGGTGTCAATGGATGTCAAACCGTCGTGGTCAGTGGGGGGAAGCGCACGAGGAGCGGGGGCAACGCCGCAGGAACCATGCGTGCAGAAGGTCCCGCGGTCATGGCAGGTGAGGCCAAGATGGGTTAGTGATAAAGACGGTGCAGGTTTTGTCTCCATGATGTGCTGTTGGGTGTTTAACTCGAGGAACTGTGGTCCTGCTCGCGTACGTGGTGCCGTTGAAATTGACACGAGAGCGCGGAACTGGCGACGAAATGTTGCACCAGGTGTGACCCTACTGCCTGGAAAATGAGAAGCTGCTCTGTTGTTAACTAGAACGTCGAGATTGGGTCATAAAGGCAACCAGCGATTGCTCAACGTATGGACGGAAAGGAAGGAAACCCTCTCTAGGGGGTGCTCCGGAAGTTGCGATTCGGAGATCGGAGTTCCACGGTGGACATTTGAATATTAATGGTTATATCGCCGCAAAGGATGCCGCAACAGGCATCTTTATTTTCACGGTTTGGCGGGCACGTCAGTCACGCCCATATGCACTCGCACGATTCCCAGACACGCGGCGTGGCAGCCACATGCATTCCATGACGTCGTGCGTTTTCTAACCGGTTATAGACACTTGCGTAGTGCTGCCCACAAAGCCTATTTATTGAAAAAAAAAGGAATATTTTCCGCTCAATGTAATGGAAATCGGGCCGTGGTCAAAAGCGTCCCCACCCGAGGCGTGGTGAAGGACAACTTTCGTTCTGTCTGATTTCTTCCCACTGAGGCACCGGGGCACCACGTTGTGCTGACCCGAACACACGCAAGTACGACCGTCGCCTAAGCCGGCGCCACAATGAAAGTCACGTGCTTTTTCCTTCTGCTGTGTTTTTTTGTCGGAAGTATTTTCAGTCAATACTTACCCCTTAGTACGAAGCGTCAAGGACTTGTCTTCGTCCACCCGTTTGTCATTCCGGCGACACCCGCTCACGCGTCTCTGACAACTCTCCTCCCCCGCGACGGACGTCCACGTGTAATGGTCCTCCTGCTTGAAGCGCCTCTCGGCGCGGAGGATACCAACGCCCCCGATGACGACGAGGATCAACCCCTGCAGGAATTCCAGCGTTGTCTGCAGGCCATGGCAAACGGAACAACCGTACGGGAGGTGAGGACTTGGCGGACAGCTTATTATGCACCTGAAGCGTCGCGTAAAGTGGGAAACAAGAAGGGAATAACCAGAACCCTACCCGGCAAGCAAGAACAAGGAATTCCGCAGATCGTATCCGGGTGCCCGATGCCGACGGCGATTAGAAATGACGCCGAGGTTCCCCTCTGTTGCTTCACAGCACTACTGACAAGAAACAGCATGCTGCCCGATGCCGACGGCGATTAGAAATGATGCCGAGGTTCCCCTCTGTTGCTTCACAGCACTACTGACAAGAAACAGCATGCTGCCCGATGCCGACGGCGATTAGAAATGATGCCGAGGTTCCCCTCTGTTGCTTCACAGCACTACTGACAAGAAACAGCAAGCTCGTGTTCTGGTACTTGGTAGACGTTGTTGGTACGCATCGGGGTGATCGGCGGGAGATAGGGGTACGTGAGACTATATTTTTTGTCACTTAAACCGCTCCAACATCGATGCTGACAGGGCAACGTTTGCACCGCAAGACACATGACATGCCCGTGCGCGTGGAAACGATAACGACGCTCAAAATATCTCCTATCCTTTGCCCCGGCGCCGGGAGGTAGTGTATGGCGTGGGAGTGGTAATGTGTCGTAACAAAAGGAGGGGTGGGCGTGGGCAACGGCTACCCCGATTCACTCATGCGCCAACCACGTCTACGCCGATGAAAAGCATGACGGACGCATTCTCACGAATTATGCTTCCGTCGTCCACGCATTGCCGGTTTTGCTGCCGTTGTTTAGGTGACTTCATTGGTTGGAAGACTTGGACGCATGCCACTGCGATAAATATTGCAGGGGGTCTGACCCCGACCGCAGCCTCCGGTCTCACAACGGCGGAAGAGCTTCATAGTTGATGTTGAGCCTCCCACGCCTAGCGCACGTAATATGTGTTCGCATTGCCTCCAGCCGGTCGCCCCGGTGGTCGTGTGGTTACCCTCGAATACTACTAGCGTTGGTCCTTGGGTTTGATTCCCACCGTGGTGAGGTCTTGACTTTATTTGGAAAAATGCACTAGAAAGGGTAGGCACAATTAGACTCGAGTCGACAAGGGAAGAAAGAGGGGAACTCTGCTCGCGATAAAAAAGAAGGCACGTACCGTAGTGGGGAGGAGAGTGGACGGCCCTTTATGTCACCCCGGACCTGAGTTTCTACGAGGAGGGAGTGCGAGAGTAATGCGAGGATAATAAATGGGACGAAGATAAACAAGCAAAATTTAAGTGCCCGGTGTTGTTCTTGGCGGGTGGGCCGACGGACAGTGCTGGATGTATGGGTTCGGGCGTATTGTTGTGCACGGTGAGGTTTGTGCGGGTTGTGGAGAACTCTGTGGTTCGGTTGGTGGGAGGTGGACTTTTCAGCACTATCTGCTCGCACGTCGGAAAGAGAATGGAAAGAGAGGGATGGGGGGTGAGTCAGCGTTACGAGGGGCGTGGATTAGGGGGGGGGGGGGGGGGGGCGAGGAAAACCTCGTCATGAGGTGTGGCGTTCTCTGGATTGGATGCTATCCTGTTGTTGCTGTTTTGAAAAAGTGGAAAATAACCGACTGGTAATGTCTTGCCTATTCACCGACGCCCTGGTGTTGTGGTGGACGTGGGTTGGGGAAGAGGAGGGGGGAGAAGGGGGCTATCCTCATGAGCGTGTGACTTTCCCTGGAATAGGTACCGTCCTCTTCTTGCTGTCCGTTGTCAAGGAGTGGAAAAAAAGACGGCGGCTGCTGCGATTGTCTTGTTCATTCGCCGGCACCCTGGTGTCGCGGTGGACATGGGTTGAGGCGGGAGAGGGGTGGTTAGTTCCCTTGTGGCGAAGTCGTCCCCAACGATTAAGAGCGTTTCGGGGTACATAGTAGTACGGGGTATGTGACTGCGCGTGGTTGTGGGCAGAAAAGATTGGGGGAAGCTGCGGGTGAGCTAAAGGCTTTGATGCCCCTTCACCCCGTACTCTAGACTGGTATCTATTATTCGTACGCAATGGCTTCGTCGCCGGTTGCGGATTAAAGTCGAAGGTGGCACACTTTGGGAAGTTGCTGTGTAGCTTGCCTCATTCCCCTACCCCGCTGCCGGATCTGACTGTTGCTTAGGCGGTCGCGGCGCGGGGTTGTTGGTCACGGATATGAAGTATTCGTGGACGCTGGGGTTGGCGCCATGGCGTTGGTCCATTCGACCTGTAGCCTGTACTGAGTCCGTGCAATCTGCTGCTTGTTTATTGCGATGATTGAGTGACGTAGTCCGATTTTGATGTGGGCAGGCCTCGCCTGCACCAGCGCTAGTTGCGTTTACATGATCGTATTGTGGTGTTGGGGGGGGGCGTACGGACACGTGCACAGTGGGAGGGGGAGGCGTTGTGCCTCCGCCTCCCCGGCCGTCTTATGTTGGTGAGGAAGCATTTGCTCGTTAATTTGTATCTGCTCGCGATGGATGCATGTAATTGCCTTACTTTGACGTCCTCCCACGTAGGAAGCATCCATGGAATATGAAGGTTTGCGTAGCACAGGGCACGGACGGAGGACCGACGATCGGGAGGACCGGGGGCCGCCCGCTTTTGTGCTCCGGGGCAACCAACGACGAACCTATCGCCGACTGAAACATCCTAAAAGACAACAACGCATCCAACGGCATGGAGGCGGGACGCCCATGACGTCACCTCCTCCCGCCCCAAACGTTACGGTACATTATAATTCAATGCCGATACTTCAATGCCGAGACGAACAACAAGCACACACAGTACCAACTAAAGATAACGGCGGACCAGCACAACGCATGTTTGGGCAAAACAATCACACTATTTCACCCTCCCGTCGTTCGACGGCCACCGCTTACACTCACCTTTAATAAACGATATACCCATCACGGCGTGGGCCGACTAACGCTAGTAAAGGCTGGCTGCGTGAATAATGCGATACGTCATTTTTGCCAGAATCCACCACGACTTGCTTCTTTACTTCAGCTTACACGACGAATCCTTGCGAACGTACAAAGAAAAAGGGAATCCAGAGCACGTGACGTACGTAGGCGTGTACATGACAATGTGTCGGACCCTCCCAGCTTTCCCCCGTTCTCGTTTCCCAGCGCTTACTTGTTAAATAATCGCAATCAACAACACATATACGTTTTGCGGGATCTCCCGCCTGATTGTTCATTTTGGTGGTGGAAGTCCATGCAATTTCCACCGGAGATTCGATGGACTCCATGGGAGCCTGTACTGGTTCCCTTTGGCCTGCTGAAGCTCCCTGCCCTCCGTGTGTGCGGGGGGGAGATGTTGAAACATATTTAACGTTTTGCACATGGACGTGCCAGTAGCTTGCTCAGAAGCTTTTCGGCAAGTACATGCACTTCTGTTTCTTTCGGTGGGAGCTCCCATCCCTTCCACGGAAGCTTCCCAGGACACTGCCTCCGTCCACGGCTACATGGGGGCAGCTGTCATGGAAGAATACTCCACGGAGCATCTACTTGTCGAAAGCTTCCACGAAAGATCCCATGGAACATTTCGCGGATGCTTCCGTGGAATAAGTGGAAGTAGCTTCCACGAAAGCTTCCACGGAAGCTTCTGTGAAAGTTTCCGTGGAAATACCTTCCGTGGAGACTTTCGTGGAAGTAGCTTTCGTAGAAGCTACTTCCACGGAAAAAGTAACTTAACTTGTACGGCAGCTTTTACTGAAGCTTTCACGGAAGCTTTCACGGAAGCTGTCACGGAAACTTCCACGAAAGCTTTCACGGGAGCTTTCATGGAAGAATACTTCCACGGAAGCTTTCACGGAGGTTTCCATGGAAGTAAATTTACTTCCACGGAAACTTCGGAGAAAGCTTCCGTGGCAGCCGCGAAAGATTCCGTGGAAGTTGCTTTTTTGCGACTTCCACGGAAGCGTTCGTGAAAGCTTTCACGAAAGCTTCCGTGGAAGTAATTTACATGGAAGCTTCTGTGGAAATTTCCATCCATACTTCCACGGAAGCTTCCATAGCAGCTTCTTCCGTCACCTCCACGGAAGCTTCCACACTCCCATGAAAGCTTCCATTGAAGCGATGGAAGCTTCCATGGGAGCTTTCATGGACCTACACCGAAAAAACAAATAGTGAAGGTGCATACTACGGCGTGCGTAGGTAGACCGACCGCATAATTATGCTGATTACATTGCTTCTGGTTATTCAGCAATACGCTGTGCTGTTGAGCATTGACCAGGTGTACTGCTGTACTGCTGTAGTCGCTACTGCTTTTATTATCACGATAATAGGCTGCTATTGCCTGGCATTTCTCAAGACGTGTGTGCTTGTATTTTTGCTTTCTTCGTGTGATCGTTCTCTCTCGGCCCTTTTCGTGTCCTGTTCCCCCCCGCGAATCACACCCATACTGCCGATCACACGTGACATCGCCAACACGCACACAGCACAGCAAAGGGCGAACAGATCCGCCCAACTAGTGTACCTCTTGGCACATTCAAATCGCTGGTTGCACCTTCCATGGCCTATTCTTCCTGCCCCCTTCGCATTTAGTTGCATTGTTTCTTCCTTGCGCAAGCGTAGCGGCTGACGAGTGGAGCCTTTGTACATAACATCTGTCGTCCGCGTGCTCCAGAAGTCTGCGACGGCAGAAATATATACACATAACAGTGCATCTGTCAGCACCACACCGGCACGTATCCACGGGCAAAGAAATCGTGGCCCTGCATCTGTCTTCCCAGAATAAAATGTAAAGCACAATGTAGTCTGTCTGTCATTGGAGCAAGACTTTAAAAGGAACTATTAATACTTGTACAATATTTTCAAGTTTTCTTCCAAGCACGTCAGCTGTGAGTTCGATACATTTAGGGTCGATACTCGTCTTTGGAAGCTGCGTGAAACACCAGCCGCCCGCTTTTCATGCGGATGTTGTCAGTGTGAACATCAACAGCGAATAGTCTAATTTGTTATAATGTTATAATGATATGAATAGCTGCTACACGCGTACATTCGGGGTGCTGCTGTATCACACGCGGCCGGGGTATAGATTATTTTCGACGAAAATCTATTTCTGACAGCAGCAGCTGCTGTAGTAGGGTTTGTCTTGGTGTGCGTTTAAAGTTTTGTGCTAGCAGTATGTAGCGATTAACTGCACACTAGTCTAATCAATTCACACCTGGTACAGGCTATAGCACGGATATCACTGTAGTTCCAAGGGGAGTCGCCGACCTATATCCTTAGTGAGATTTCGTCAAATAAAAAATGAAAATACACTTCAGCTGTGAGATCGAAGATTTTGTCGAAACTCATCTTTGCAAGCTGTGTGTGATACTCCGATCGCGTTTATTACGGTTTGTGTGTCCTCATTAAGGATATAGGTTGGCGACTCCCCTTACAACTACAGCAGTGTAGCTATCAGGGTCAACAGGGTGATGTTAATCAGTCTGTGCGCGAAGACTATAAATCCGTTTCTGAGGGGGACAAAATCTGACAGCTGTGGAAGGAAATGCATCCGTTTATCAAGTGAATCCTGTAAGTCGAATAACCGGTGAGGGGAGGGCGGAGTTAAGGCCGTGGGGGCATGGGTTTGAACAAGAGGTAGCGGGGCGGGGGGAGGGGCGGGGCAACTCAAAATGTGCGTGGAAACTACAAATCCTTTGAGGGGATAAATCTGACGGTTTTGGAAGGAATGCACCAGTTTATTATGTATATCCTGTAAGTCGTACAACCAGTGAGGAGAGGGCGGAGCGTTCGAGGGGGTGGGAGGGCGGGGGGCGGGGGGCAAAAGGGTTTTTAACAGCTATAGGTCGCATAGATGTAGTGGTTTGCTATACGCGTGGTGCTAGGTCTAGGCGATGGTGCGGGTGGTGGGAGAGGAAGGGGCGTTGGGAGGGGGTTGTGGGGGGGATGAACTGGAGCAGCGGCATGGATGTGATATATTTTTTTTCTTTTCTTTTCTTTTTTCCCAAATCCGTCAGATTTATCCCCTCAAAGGATTTATAGCTTCCACGCACAAATTGCCTGCCCGTCCGCCCCCCCCCCCCGTCCCCCCCCCCCCCTTTCCCCCCCCCTCCAACCCCGCTCCCTTTTGATCAAAACCAGGCCCCCACGTCCTTCAAAACTCCGCCCTCCCCTCACCGGTTATTCGACTTACAGGATTCACTTGATAAACGGATGCATTTCCTTCCACAGCTGTCAGATTTTGTCCCCCTCTCCCTCAGAAACGGATTTTATAGTTTTCGCGCACGGACTGACTGACATCACCCTGTTGACCCTGATAGCTACACTGCTGTAGTCGTAAGGGGAGTCGCCGACCTATATCCTTAATGAGGACACACAACATGTAATACGCGCGATCGGATTATCACACACAGCTTGCAAAGATGAGTTTCGACAAAATCTTCGATCTCACAGCTGGAGTATATTTTCATTTTTTATAATATTTTGTTCTGAAGGACCAAAGTATGCCCCCTCCACGTTTGGGGCGGAGGGGCCAGCCCTATTCTCAACCAGATACGTATACATTAATGGTAATACCGGTACATACCTGGTGTTTATTCGAGTACTGACGAGTACACAAGAGTACACAAAATGAATCAATACGTACGTATATAGACTAGACTAGTGTGGCATCCAAAACGAAAACAGAAAATAAAGATACGGTACTGTACGAATGAGCTGGTCCGTTGGCATTTTTCATCAAAAAATGTAACGCTTTTTCTCATCATGCTTTCATCTACGCATCGTTCCGATCACAGCCATCACGAGTCACGTATGTCTCTACGTAAGCAGGCGCAAACGCGGTGCCAAGGGTCGGTATCAAACTGCACATGACACCCGCCGAAGCTGGAATACACCATGAATGCGCTCAAGGCAGCTCTGGTCATAACGGGTATCCTTTTCATGTGCGTATGGGCGCGACTGCTCTTGGAGTTATGGTTCCTGAGGCGCTCCTTCAAGGTTGCGGCCAGGGTACCTGCCCTCGTTGGGATCTGCGGATCTTCGACCCTCGCTATGCTGTCGGCCATATTTCTGCACTGGATCCTGCTGTTGGACGGGAAAGGGCTACCATGCTTTGTCATGTTTTTGGTATCCTACCTCTGTGAGTGCACCGCCTTTGCTACCGCACCGTTGAATATATAGTGTGTATCAGGTACCTCGTACCGGCAGTGTTTCTGTTACTAGAGAGAAAAAATACTGTCAGAAGGTGTCTGCCACACGGACAGTACTCCGGTTGTCTTCCGCACCCCTCTTTCAATCCAGCACATGAGTTCCAACTATGGGACTCACCCGCGAACAACAGAGCGTTGGATACCGCCCATGACTTTCCAATACCTAGCGACTTTTCCAACACCTGGCACTTGAAAAAGGCAGTTGAAATCTCAACTGCTGACTGACACCGCACCGATTACAGCGCATATAAAATGTTGTTCGCGTAATAAAAGCCACCACCAGGTGCCAGGCATACAGTCTATATCAGACGCAATTTCGTGCTTGGTGCATGATTGAGTATTTCAGCAGCGCTCGATTTGCGGGGCTTCAGCATCACACTATGACCGACCGATGTCTGAGTTGTAATGGCAGTCGTGGTGTTCTCTTTCAACCAACCACAACTTGTGAATCCACTCCTTCAGTCACTGCCATATCTCGTACGTAAAAGCATAAAAGTGAAAGCCTGAACTGTGTTGCAAACAAAACTGTACATGCAGCTTTAATAATATTACGCCACGTCCTTCGGAAACACTCGAGACGACTCGTCGTACAACCGACTGTGCGGTATCAGCAAATCGCCATAAAAAGTCAGGTGGATCCAAACTGTGGAACAGAGATTGGCACCACACCTGCATTTGATAAGACTTCTCCAGGTACTTCCGAGTGCAGTCAACTACCTGTCCAGACCTTTATCAGGACATGCTGCAGCGCTCAAGGTATCTGCACCGAGGGGACCCTCAGAGCGGGTGGTATTCTCAGGCCTGCTGGTGTAGGTCTCATACAAGCCAATACTTGCGCCATGTAACCCGTCAAAAAGCAGGAATGCATCAACGATATGATTTAGGTACAGGATGCATTACCACATAAGTCGCCGTTCGTTTGCTGTAGTATTAGCGAGCCACTCCGGACAGTATGTGGGCAAATTTGTTGTTTCAGGGTGGGACAGAATTTTTGGGAGTTTAAACGGCCGTCGGAGGCGGTAAAAAATGGGTAAAAAGACAGGGGACGAAAAAAAAGAACGAAGAAAGAGAGAGGAGCACGAAGCTAGAGCAAGGCACAGCTAAGCGAGCCTTGCTTACGCGATTGGCGACGGCCGTGATGGAGAAACGAGATGCACGAGATCAGACCTCGAATGTAATTGGAATGCATACATCCTGCGGGATGTTTAGGTGCTTGGCGGGCGCTCACGACCAAGAGAAGCTGCGGTACTTGAGTGCTTTTCTTTGGAGGGCGCCTACTTTTAAACCAAGATAATAAGGAGAAGGTACGTACCAGGTATCATGTACGGGTACCAATGGTAATTTAGAGGGGGCGTAGGCAGGCAGGTACATGACATCCTGCCGCGGAGAAGGAAACGTATATAGCAACGAAGGTCCAACAAGGCTGTCTCCACTTTGCCTGAAGCCGTCATAGCATCGAACCTGCTTCTTTGGCTTCCTCTCTACTCTGTTAGGACGAAGCTAGTATGAAATTCGCAATGCCTGGGGTAAGAGGGTGTTGTTTTATACTTCAGAGTTGTGGTTGAACTGAACTACTTGTCGTAGTTGCAAACGCAAGGCTGTTCGCGGTACGAAGCAAACGCGAACGCGTGCCATCATATGTAGGACCGACCCGTGGTGGCGTGGTGTGGTTGTTCTATTTGCAGGAGCGTGCGGTGCGGTGCGGTGCGGCACAGGGCGATGATGCAGCTACGGTGCGGTTCGGTGGTTCCGCGCTGCACCTCGTTGCAACTGGAAGCTGCCGCACGCCCGCACCGTAAGAGCGACGCGCACCATTATTAAAAGCGCCGACAAATGTAAACAAGCGCACAGCAAATATAACTTAAAGTCAGATGCGTGCACAGCAGATACCCACCATCCTTGTATCGTACAAATACAACAGTACGTATGTACTTTGGCGTGCCGTCCGACTTGTGAGCTGGCTTTGCTTGTGCTGCCGGCCAAGTCTCCAGCCACGCCCCCGCCCAACTTGACGCTCCTGCCAGATGATAAACCGGGACGCTGCGGGGGGACACCCGAAATTCCAGGCGTTGGGCACGAGTGCAGGCGTCGTGAAAGGAGTCGAAATGGCCTCGAGTCAAGATGACCTCCCCATCCTGCCCGAGTAACGAACACACTCCGTGATAAGCGTGGCGCCAGAAGGTGGGCTGAGTTGGTACACATCACAGCAGACGGCAGCAAGCTGTCATAAACGAACTCCTTGCGAAACTACTCTGACGGCATGTCGGAGGGTCATGCCGGAGTTGCCCAATTCGTAATGACGTTTATGTGGCCGACCTTTTCCCTTCTAACCTGCTGTTGCAGCTGCTGCTGCTGCTGCCGCTGCTGCTGCTGCTGCTGTTTGGTCTTCATGTGCAGTTTGTACAGCGCATACGCTCGTGTTTGCGCTACCGCTCCGGTTGCTTGCTTCTGTTGATTTGGTGTTCCGCTTGATAGGAGTCTCACCGTAGGTGACCCCAACACTGTAATAGGAACGTGCGGTGATAATAGTTTTGACTTGGTATACACATCACCGGGGACGGCGTGGTTCTGCGGAGTAGTTTTGAGGGGACCCCCGGCGACAAGAGGAGAGGTACGCGAGGCCTGAATTTCAAGGGAATGCGCCAAAATCCACGGGCAACTTTCACGGGGTTGATATCGAGGAGATCTGGAACCAATATGTTTATGGGCGCTTGAGGCGCGACATCAGTTGGTCTCGCGGCCGCGGACGCGTTAGGTCCACTTCGATGGGCCACTCCTAGGGGAAAACTTTGCATCTCCTCCGTCTTCGTAGCCTCGTGCTCTTGCTTAGTGCGGTTGCAGTTGATTTATTTGTGTCAAGTGTCGATTGCACCTCATTCAATCTGCTCTCTTCTCCTGTTGTTTCGCTACGTGCTCCGCCTTTCCCTTCTCGCTACTGCTGTGTTTTGTTGTTTACTGCTGCTGCTTCCTTCCATGCGTACTGCTGTACCTTATTTTCTTTTTTTCGCAGGGCGGGGACCTTGAAGATGGAGAACCCGCTACTAGCGTGTGACGATTACTGGCTAGCGTGTCTAGTGTGATCCCTGTGCGCGTTTTCACTATTTTTAAATAGTTCACGGAGGTGTTGATGGTGCATCTTGCGTACCATTTAGTTGGAAAACGACACACCCCTGCGTGGTTTTTGTGCTGCTCCATTTCGAGCCCTTTGGTTTACCTCCCCCTTGCAGATCGTCGTACACCCTCTCGGCTGGGAGTTGGATGGTGGATGGTGCCTGATGGCTCTGCTGAGAACCTTCGAGAGTCAGTCCTTTGAATTTTGTACTTTACTTTAAGAAGTACGCGTGACTGCGAATACCGATGTCATATATATGAGTTGCTGTTGAATCACACCCAGAAGTAGGGCGGTTCATTGACGGCAACCTCTAGGTGTACATTTGGCTCGTGTGTTCGCCTGACGAAAGAGACCGCATCGTTCGTTCGCGTGCCTGCATTATTTAAAGGTTTCTATTCATGTCCCCCTTCACCTGCCCTCCCCTTCAATCACCTCATTATTTTTCTAGAGCCATTTCATGCCGCTGCCCCCCCCCCCCCCCCCCCCCCCCCCGCCCCGAACGCCCCGTCCTTCCCCACCACCCGCACCATCGCCTAGACCTAGCACCACACGTGTAGCAAACCCCTACATCTATGCCACCTAAAGCCCTTCCCTCCCCCCCCCCCACCCCCCCCACCCCCCCCCCCACCCCCCTCGCCCCCATCCCCCACCCCCCCACCCCATCCCACCCCCACCCCCTCGAACGCTCCGCCCTCTGATTGTACGACTTACCTCAGGATATACATGATAAACTCATGCATTCTTTCCAAAACCGTCACATTCATCCCCTTAAAAGAATGTATAGTTTCCACGCACAGATTGAGCTGCCCCACCCCCGCCCCAACCCCCCCCCATGATAAACTAGTGTTTTTTTTCTTCCCAAAACCGTCAGATTTATCCCCTCAAAGGATTTATATCTTCCACGCACAAATTGCCCGCCCGTCCGCCCCCCCCCCCCCCCCTCCAACCCCGCCCCTTTTGATCAAAACCAGGCCCCCACGTCCTTCCAAACTCCGCCCTCCCCTCACCGGTTATTCGACTTACAGGATTCACTTGATAAACGGATGCATTTCCTTCCACAGCCGTCAGATTTTGTCCCCCTCAGAAACGGGTTTTATAGTTTTCGCGCACAGACTAACTAACATCACCCTGTTGGCCCTGATAGCTACACTTTAGTTGTAAGGGGAGTCGCCGACCTATATCCTTAATGAGGACACACAACCCGTAATACGCGCGATCGGAGTATCTCACACAGCTTGCAAAGATGAGTTTCGACAAAATATTCGATCTCGCAGCTGGAGTGTATTTTCATTTTTTATAGTCTTTACTAGCCCACCTCCTACTCGGCTGCTCGTGTGAAAAAATAGATGCAACCAGTCACATCGCAGGTCATCATCAGGAGATAAAAAAAAGTGGGCGGTCAAAAAAACAAAAACAAAAAAACACAATTCTGAGGAAGCGATTAGTAGTATCGTACATTTTATACTTTGTTGTACCGTACATTGCCGTGTATTATGCCTGGTGTATCACCGTAAATTATGCCTGGTATTAAAGCCATTGAATAAGAGCCTCGGCGTAAAGAAGAGCAAACACATTTTCCGTAAATATTTGACCTTGTATATGCCCCCGACTCCTCACAGAACCCAGCATGAGCCCCAAACACATAGGGAAGAGACTGGGGTATACTGAAAACAGGTTTAATTATTTGCCGTTCTTTGTCGATTCTTTGTCGATTCTTCATCGTGAAGAATGCGCAATCTGATTGGTTATTCTTTGTCGGAGTCTGTCCCACCCTCAAAAATGTTTCGCCGGTATGTGTGTTTGGCTAATAATGTTCGAATAAAAAAATCGTCAACAATGGTTTCGGCGGAACCCACAGTATACTGTAGTACCCTAATTGTAGGATAAAAGTCCAGATTTTTAACGATGAAAAATACACTTGAGCTGTGAGATCGACCAAAAAAGAGTTTTTTTTATCAAAACTCATCTTTGCAAGCTGCGTGTGTGGTACTTCGATCGCGCGTATTACGGGGTGTGTATACCCTCGTGAAGGATACTACAGCAGTTCGGTGACTCCCCTGCTAATGCCAGGGTCAACAGGAGGACTAAGACGCCCAACCTTGTTCTGCGCGCACGGAAACTGTATAACCCGCATTATTAAGGGAAACGACACCACCAGACATCTGTGGAATTAATTCAGTATGCGCATAAAATTGTTACAGTGTGAATTAACTCTTGGTGTGGGCTACTTGGGTCTAACGGGTTTGTACGCAAGTTCCTGTGCACCCCCTGTATGTGTGGCAGGCCAGCGGAGGTCAAGCTCAGGCCTGTTGCTCGGGTTGTTAGTAGTGCTGTCGAGTCATGATGGAACATGCGTTGGACGTCGATCGCTGATTGCTGTTCCGAGGTGATCTCTCTTCTGCTCTTGATATAATGCAAAGGCACACTCACACACCTGTATTGATCGAGTTGAAGACCGACGAGGGAGATCTGACGTTCTGCATCAGTTGTCGGGCAGTGCACACTTGATCCTAAAGCTTTTCGTTTATGGCGGAAGAAATAACGCCTTACGGAGAACGTGATGCCTCCTCTGTTAAATAGTAGGATTCACAAGGAATCCACCAGTTAAAGTTAGATGTTCATTACATAGTCAAATGAGTGTATGCAGAGTACTGGGTAAGCTGTCGAACCATGTGATAGAAGTTGTTTTCTTTAGTATGGAAGAGGACACATATATGGTACTGCGTTCCACCAAGTAATAACGCGTTGACGGGTAACGTGCGTAAGATCAAAGCGTTGACTAGGTCACGTGCCTAAGATCGAAGTGTTTACTACGTCACGTGCGTAAGATTGACCTGGGTGTCGTATGTAGTGGATACCACCATACGAGATAATTTGTTAGAGTACAAAGGACGAGACACGAGTACTTGCACATCGAGTTCACTCCTCACATCTGCATCTGGACTTGGACAGTTCATAGTGACATAAGTTTTTGTTGGCCCAACGAGAGCCCATTTAAAGTAATCCACCATCGTCTAAACCATCATCAGTCAGGCTCGAGCTCGTCTCGCCGCGACTCTGTGTTAGCCTCTGAAGACCGTCATCGGTCAGGCACCACCACATTTCTAACATCCTCAACCGGAACTACGCCCTCTTTGCATATGGTATGTGAAGAAAGCTCACGTTCACGGCACTCTGCTTGGCACTACTACTGCCAGATCGCCCTGACGCACGATTCAACCCGAAACTGGCTCAGGGGCTAACGCTATAGATATCCCTGTGCCATGCATTGGTCACCCTGAAAAACATACGAGTTCTCGCGCAGCCGGTGTTTTTTTACTATGAAATTTCGGCGCCAATGGCAACCACTGGCATACCGACCGATGCCGCCTCTTAACAGAACCCCGCATCCCTTACAGCCCGAGCGCTGCAAAGTACTTGTACGGGTTAAGGGTTGCAGAATGAACAAAACCCAAGCATCTTACTATATCCAAATACAACAAGGCGTACGTTCTAGTGACATGCTGGTGGTTATAACAAAATGGGCTGGACATAAGGTAGCACATAAAAGAAAACGAAGTTGTGGTTCAGGAGGTGTGACGCTTTCCGTGAGGCGTGTTTCACAGGCCTCTTATATTCTGAAAACAATGCAAGGCTGTGGTCTGTAGGGTTTATGCATTCCACAACGAGTATTTTTTTCTTGCAAAACTCGCTGGAGTTTCGGGTACGCGATTTTTTTTTCTTACGAAACCCCGAGCTTGGGAACCCACAGAAGTTTCGGGTGTCGTGTGAGTGCTGTACACAACCCAAAAAAGTATCTGGTTCGGATATCATGCATTGTACCCATACCGGGTACGGGCATGAATTTTGACAGGTATCACAAAAGTTTGGGGTACAGGTATTGTTTTATTACAGAACTCACAGAAGTTTTTGAGGCATTGCATGGGTGCTGTTCGGCACCGACAGAAGTTCCGGGTAGGGTGCAACATGCGATGCCCTTACCCGCACCCGCACCGGGGTACAAGGCCATACCCGTGCCCAGGGTTTTTCTCCATCGGTGTGCAGAGCTCATATAAGTTATTGCGGAACGCACAAAAGTTCCGGGCGCGGGTACTTGTATGGAATCGCTGCGTTCGTCTCCTTTGCACGGAACGACCACTTTGGTTTTTGCGGCAGGTTCTGTTGGCTAAGCTGTGGCTTGTGTCGCTCGTCGTTCTGGGATGACGTAGACCCCTAGCCAGTACATGAACGACCGTTTGCGGGCGCCTTCCCTCCGATAGGTGTTCGGAACCGCATAACTAGAGACGGCTTTGATGGGGTCCTCCGGCAGGTCAGCCACTCTCCCTTTCGAGTCGTAGACAATCGCCGGCTTGATTCGGGCATGCTTTTTTCACCGTTGATAAACCTCCACCTCCTCTGACCCGCTCGTTTCGTTTGGAGGGAGTGGAGTGCCACCACCGGCGTCTGGCGGTGTGCCGCCACTCGGGCCTGGCGTTGTATCTGACGGCGATCCATTCTGCGTGTCTGTAGATGCGTCTGGCGGTAATCCATTCTGAGGATTTGCGTCGTTCATTTTCATTTTTTTTTTTTTTATCCTCCGGCGAATGGGGCAAAATAAAGCTTAAGCCCACCACATTTCCACGTATTTTTTTTCATACACGTCGTCGTGTTGTCGATGTAACTATTTCCACTCTTTACAGACTGTTCCGTTGTGTTTCCATGTGTATGTGGCATTTCTGTGCCAGACAAGACAGTGGTGTGTGCTAGTTTGTTTTTGTGATTATGTTTTTTAATGTGTGTGACGTGACTTGACGTCAGAATGTAGAACATACCCGACACTCCCCTCCCGGGTAAAACCCGTACCTGTCAGAGTGTCTGAGGTATTCTGCGAGAGTATACTCGTACTCCGGGTATTGTGCCACGGGCGTACAAATCCCACAGAATATTCGGGCACGGGTACAAGATGGTGTACCTGTATCCGGCGTACGGATATGATTTTTTCCTGATCACAAAGAAGTTCCGGGTACGGGTATGGAAGTTGTACTGTTGGTTAGATGCCACCTCCCAGCGTTGATAGGTCTTATTTGGACAGGCGTGGGACAAGCAAGACTCACACATGTTCACGCAAAACTCATGTATATTATAAACCTCCGGAACCATCGAGTGAGGCAAGAGGTATCGCATGGCAAAGCATCATACGCCAGCAAATTGCCCTCCTCAGCAAAACCGATATTCCCCTGCAGGAGCGTATATAGACTAGACTATATCCCTCATCAAATTTGGAACTCCCTAATAATCTCTGATATGACATCTTCGTCGTAAACCAGAGGACCACCAATATCCCCCCTCCTCGGCGCACGACGAAAAGCATTCCCCCTTCTCGGTGAACGACGAAAATCATCCCCCCTCCTCGGTGCACAACAAGTATCCCCCCTGAGCTCAGTATACTACCAGCATCCTCCATGCTAATTATGCGTCAATATCACCCAATGCGGTGTATGACAAGGCACAAAATGGCGGGGTTGATATATCGTCATATCCTAATGATCTTGTATCAAAATCGGAACCCCAAACTCAAATTTAAAAAAAAAGCCAAAAATGCATGTATGTACAGTATGTCATGTGAAAACTCAAATCCTCCACTCAAAAATCAAGTTCTGAAATCACATCCTCAAAGTCTCAAAACGAAATGACAAACAGCCTCATGCTAGAAGCAACATCAACACCTACTCTCTAAGATCATTGCCAGGTGAAAGCGGCAATTTTATTCTCGAAATGGCCAGGCAAAAACAGCACAATTTTCGAAAACTAACTCAATCAAACGGGCTCTCTGATTATCCCCGATTTCCTCAGTACTCAGTACAGGGCCTAGCTGGACGAGGAAAAGCTAAAACTCCTTATTGCACAAAAATGAAAACAACCACAGAAACTCAATATATGCATATGTACCATTTTGATTTTTTTGCCTAGTCCGTCCCTTTTTCTCCGCCGGCGCAGAGTTTTTTGGTGTGCTTTCTTCTGCAATGCGATCAGACTACCCGTCGGTATATTGTCAGCCGTGTGCCGGGCTCATGGGACGTCCGTGGCGCGAGCTATGGCCGCGGAAAGCCGCCGAGACTGGCTCTATTTTGCGGGGTACGAGACGCTTCTGTCCCCGGGCAACCACACACTAGACGTATTTAAGCCTCGAGGTTAGGTCTTAAGCACTTCCAACTGGAAGAGCTAGGCCATTCGATATTTCGACCTTAAACGCATAAAAAAAACACCATATGTCTAAAACTCGAAATAGTGGTCTCTTTCAGTACGCATAAAAAGAAAAGCCGAGGAAAGATCAAACTACTTGAAAATAGACTATGATATTTCTGCACTACTCCAGACGCAGATGGCAAGACGAGGATTTATGTCATCAGTCAGCACATGAGTGGGTGGAAACTTCGAGAAAGACCCTCCCCTGCCCATGCTGTGCGAGCTTGAACAAACGACCAAAACAAATAACTGGTGCCGGGCAAAAACATTGAGTGCTTCGTACTCCATACTCGCTTCATATGTAGGATACCTCGCAGGCGTCTGCCGCCTTCGGTGTGCCTCAGTGTGGCAGTCAGTACAGCAGCACAGCAGGACTGGCCCTCAACCCGGTTCAATTTCCACCCTCGAAATGTAGGCATCCGTCTGATGCTTTCCTCGAGCTTTTGTCGTCTGAAATGCTGTTGTTTGCTGGAAAATACTCGGAAAATTGCTTCAAATATGCACTTGGGCCAAAATGTGCCCAAGTGCATATTTTGGGAAAATCCACATCTCACCGTGGTCTGCCGTGGTCGTTAGGTCGATAAAATAGACCTATTTTGTAGACATTTACAACACGATAGGGCTTAATTTGGTTTAGAGCCTAAAATATAGGCATATCGTCAGGCTTAAATACGTCTACTACACAAGGGTTAACAACAACAGCAGTGCGTCCATACTACTTTATATACCTCGGCTGCTCCCCGGCCGGGGTGGTGCTCGGGCCTGAGGCTTCCCCAAAACGTGCCAGAGCCCCTGAGGGGTTGTGTGGCGTCGACCTTACTCGTGCGCTGAACTAGTGCTCGGGTATGGCCGGGCCGGCGGTGTCATCCAGCGACAAGGCAAAAAAAATTCCTCGCGGAATTTTTTAACGCAGCGGCCTTGCCTGCGGACGCAGTGTCGCATCACCGCCGCGGAAAGCATGGGGCACGTATCGAACAGAGAAGAGAGGATCGAACCCACGTGAGTAAGCACCAAAGTCGGGAAGGAGATGGACGTGGCGTGTCGGGACTGCTGCCCCCTTCACGTTGGCACTTAGGCAAGAACCGGGCTGGGCGAAGGGAGACGGAGAGGGGGAAATGCTCTGTATGGGAAAAACGGAGGGTGGAATGGAGGAAATCGGAGGCTCGGAAGAAAAGGAGGAGACGCAGGAGGATTCGAAGGGCTGCTCACAAAATTCGCACAGATGCAAGGGCTAGGTCGAGAGCAGGGGAACTCGTCGTGGGTACGTACAACGTTCGAACACTTGCTTTCAAGGGCACGAATGGTATAGGCCACGCTGAGGTGATAATGAAGACTTGCCAAGACGCAGGTTGTGATGTCATAGGATTGCAGGAGGTGAGGCGTAATGGACAAAGTGCTTTCACGGCGGCGGGGTATGTTGTGTTTTGCTCAGGAGCAGACGGAGGAAAGTACGAAAAGAAGGGGACCCATGGGGTAGGCTTAGCTGTTAGAGAGTCTATCGTGGCAGGGATGGATAAGGGTGACGTCGCGGTTGAGTGCATCAGTGCTAGGCTGATGAAGGTTCGCATCCAACTCAAAGGGAAATCTAACGGTGTGTCTTTCATTGTAGGCTATGCTCCCACTCTCGACAAGAGCACCAGCGAAAAGGATTACTTTTGGAATTCACTTGACGAGGTGGTCAAGGAGGTTCCCAGTAGGGACCACCTCCTTGTCCTGATGGACGCAAATGCTCGTACAGGCATGAGAGGGATCGAGTGGACCGACAGCAAGGTATTGGGTGCATACGGACGTGATGAGCTGAACGACAACGGAGAGCGACTATTGACTCACGCAACTGACAACAAGCTCGCCCTCCTCAACACGTACTATGCTACACCTGCTCGTTGCATATCGTATACATTTCAGAGCCCTAACCGAGGAAAGGCCCAGTACAGACTTGACTACATACTGACACGGCAAGTGGATAGACGATTGGTACGTAATGTCACTGTGCGGACTCCACCCAGGGAGAACGCCGAGTCGGACCACAACCTCGTGATAGCAAGTATTCGCCTCTTAGGCCGCATCGCACCAAATCGTCCAAAGGTAGTTGTCAAAAGCCGGCGAGCTATTGATCTACAAAGATTAATGGCGGACCCGCATCTACGGATGAAGTTGACAAATGCGATAGCAGCCAACCTTGCCTCTCCGACACCCGGTACTAATGCCGGAAGCGTTGATGACATGGCCTCATTACTGACCGAGACGATACTGTCAAACGCCGCCGACATAGCGCCCCCTACTCGGCGTAAACAAGTACCGAGGGGCTGGTGTGCGACTGAGGAGACGAGAGCCGAGTTGAATGCACGATGGCAGGATAGAGAAGACGCGAGGAAACGGGTCCGTTCTGCTCCAAACGATCGTGGTCTACGGCAAGCCTTGAAGGCGACCATCAAACAGCTGAAACGCACGCGGGCGGAAGCTGTTCAGAGGTTCTTCGAAGATTACGTTCGCCAACTCGAAGGGCGTATCCGAGAAGGTGATCATTTTGGCTTCTACAAACACCTCAAGGGGATGGATGTGGAAGGGAAGAGGACGTTTAACTCGCAGTACATCAAGGACGAGGAAGGTCGATTGCTGCGGGATAACGTCCTCATCCGCGAGCGGTGGGTGAGGTGGTTTCACAAACTGCTCAACACCAAGTCGCCGACCCTTGATCCAAGCATTGTGGGCGAGCTTAAGCAGTGGCCCCCGTGCAGACCACTGGACGATGTCCCGTCTAGGTACGAAGTAGAGGAGGCGATCCGGGCGCTGGCGAACCGAAAGGCGGTAGGGCCCGATGGTCTCCCGGCCGAGCTCTTGAAGGTTTTGGCCGACGAAGGAGAATTCGACACCCTCGGAAACTTCCACGATATCATCGTCGCTGTGTGGAGGGGGGGTGGCGTACCCCAACAATGGAAAGATGCTACGATTAAGGTGCTTCACAAGAAGAAAGATCGGACTGAGTGTGGCAATTATCGTGGCATCTCCCTCGTGGCTCACGCCGGTAAAGTACTCCTCAAAGTCATCGCGGGTCGCCTGAGTGACTATTGCGAACGCGAGAACATTCTGCCGGAGGAACAGTGCGGGTTCAGACCCCAACGCTCGACGGTTGACATGATGTTCGTAGTACGACGACTGCAGGAAATGGCGCGGAAGAAGGACACCCCCTTGTACATGTGCTTTATTGACCTCACCAAAGCATACGACTCCGTCGACCGAAGCCTTTTGTGGGATGTCCTTGCTCGTTTTGGCGTGCCACCGAGAATGCTCGCCGTCATCCGCCAATTCCACGACGGTATGCAAGCATGCGTGCGGCTGGATGATGGAGAGTGCTCGGATAAGTTCGACGTGGGGCAAGGTCTCAGGCAAGGATGCGTGCTCGCGCCACTGCTGTTCAATATGTTTTTCACTGCGGTACTGCGTGTGGCCGAGAAACGCTTCCTCGCTGATGCAGCCATCACGGACAACATGGTGCAGCTTCAACGAAAGAAGGAAGGCGAGAAGGGCACTTCACGCACAGGCAAAGTCGACGGACGGAGGGGGAAGGAGGGGGAGGGGGTGCAGAGATTGTGGGGTATGCTGTACGCGGACGATGCGGGCATCGTATCGCGATCATCAGAAGGTCTGGAGAGGATGATGACGACGATCGTGACTGCGTGTTCGTCGTTCGGGCTTACAGTATCTGAGGCAAAAACAGAAATAATGTGCCTGGAAACCAAAAGCGGGGGGAAGGTGTCCTTCACGATCAATGCAGCCGGCCAGGTTTACAAACAAACAATCCAGTTTGTATACTTGGGCGGGGCTATCACCGCAGACAGAAACCTTAGCACTGAAATAACGCGGCGTCTTCAGAGGGCCTGGGCGTGTTTCCAGCGGTACAAGATGGAAATCTATGATCGCCCGGGTGTGCGTTTACGGTTGAAGGTGCGGTTGCTGAAAGCTGAGGTGGTCGAGACACTGCTGTACGGTTGCATGACGTGGAGCCCGAAGAAGCCTGACTATGACAGGTTACGACGGGTTCACCGCTCCATGCTCCTCCGATGCCTTGGATGGCGGAAACGGAAGCGCGACGACCACACCCTATCGTACGCCGACGCGCTTGCCCAGACAGATTCCGAGAGCGTTGAGGTGATAGTGCGCAAACGGAGGATTTTGTTTGCGGGATTCGTGGCACGCATGGGGGAGGAGCGTCTGCCACAGAGGGTGATGTTTGGGGAGTTTGTTGGGGGTAAAGGCTACTCAGGGGGGCAAGAGAAAGACTGGATGGATCATCTGAAGGAGGATATGTCGGTTTTTGGAATGAAATTCGAAGGATGGCGAAAGGCTGCTCAGAAGGCTGGCAGATGGTTTCGAAGAGTAGAGGAGGGAGCCGAGTTGTTCATGCGGAATTGGCATGAAACGGAGAGACGCAAAGCTGCAGAGCGACGCGCAAAGGCTGCGGCAGCGTCATCCACCGTTGGCATCTCTAAGCGGCCGGGGGGAGGGGGAAGGGGGGGGGGGCGGGGAGGGGAGTGGGGGAGTGGGGGAGGGGGGAGGGGGAAAGGGAGGAATGGGGGAGGGGCGGAAGGGGGAGCGTCATGCCCAAGAGACTGAAGTCTGGGTTTGGCCATCATCGTATTGAAAGTTGTGGGCTTTCTAATGGCCATCACAAGATGGCATAAGACCGCCCTGACTTCTTCGCCATGTTGCGTTCTCTCCCAGGTGCCATTGATGATGGACGTGATACCCTCTGTTAGTCCAATGCCATTCTTAGCCAGTTCCTAGGGTCTGCTAGTATGACATTTTTCTTTCTTTTCTTTTTCTATTTCTTTTTTTTTCTTTTTTTCTCTTCTTCTTTCCTTGCTTTCCTGTCTTGTCTTTTCTTGCTTTTCTTGTCTTTTTCTTCTCTTTGCTTGCCTTTTTCGTCTTGTTTCGTTTTTTCTTCTCTTTTCTTTCCTTTCCTTTAGCTTCTTTTCTTTTCTTTGTTTCTTTTTCTCCAATTGACTTATGCCTGTCGTGCGTATGCGTAGTGATAGATACTACGTGTAATATATACGTGGTAGTCTTTCTTGGGTGGCAATCGGAATATTTGGTTTCTCCAGGCGTGAGTAGTGAGACGTATGTACCGGCCTGGACCTGGCACATCGTAGACTGACTCCCGATTTCACTTTTATATGTTTCTGGTGGAGGCATGAATTGCGTCAGCTGTGATATATGCGTGTACCACCTTGGGTTGTGTGTTTTTCCCTGGGGTATTCCTCAGCTCCAGAGTGACTGGAGCCTGTCCTGTGACCACGGACTTGATTATGCGAGTTAATGTGAGAACAACAACAACAACAACGTCTACTACACACACGGTGGAACTTTAGTCCTCGCACGTACATCGGGGTGGCATCAAAATGTATTTGCGAGAGAATTTTCCCGCACTGCTAGACGCGGGCGCGGTGTATATGTACCCGCTGCAACGACGTGAACTATGTCATTACTGTGAGTTCTCCCTCACAATTGACACGGTGGTTACCATACAGCAGTAGCGAAACCTGTATAAAGAGATATAAAGTAGCAACACAACCCAAGCAAAAGTAACGATGTGCACACAACAGACCATATCGGCAACAAACATCGGTATAAGCACGCGGGGAAAAATACTGGACACAGAAAACAAACAACTGTTACAAATTTACACCAATGATTCCTCTAACAGCAGCGACAGCAGTACAAACCCATCAGACAGCGAAAATGATCAAGACAACAACAGCGGCAACAATAACAATTCTGGTCAATGGTCCATTATTCCCGAGATTGGTGATGGTGCATGTTTATTAAGATGTATCTCGCGTCGTGTGCACAACAACCCAGCTTTACATCACATCGTCCGTGCACATATTATTGCCCACATTACAACCAATTTGTACACCGTTATCCCAGGATCAGGTTTCAACACTTTCCACGACAGCATCTTAGCTGGAGCAAATCAAGGTCATGTAGATAATAAAGAATCATTTGTCGGTGTAGACAATATATTTTTCTGAACGGAACAAACAACGCCAACGTGCCCGAAAAAGTTCCGTTTGTCTTGCAAAGTTCCGTCAGCAGCACCACCAGCAAGCAGCACGTAGTCCATAGACTCTTAAGTTTACTGTGAGAGGCTCACAATTGACACGGTGGTTACCATACAGCAGTAGCGAAACCTGTATAAAGAGATATAAAGTAGCAACACAACCCAAGCAAAAGTAACGATGTGCACACAACAGACCATATCGGCAACAAACATCGGTATAAGCGCGCGGGGAAAAATACTGGACACAGAAAACACTCAACAAATTGACACCAATGATTCCTCTAACAGCAGCGACAGCAGTACAAACCCATCAGACAGCGAAAATGATCAAGACAACAACAGCGGCAACAATAACAATTCTGGTCAATGGTCCATTATTCCCGAGATTGGTGATGGTGCATGTTTATTAAGATGTATCTCGCGTCGTGTGCACAACAACCCAGCTTTACATCACATCGTCCGTGCACATATTATTGCCCACATCACAACCAATTTGTACACCGTTATCCCAGGATCAGGTTTCAACACTTTCCACGACAGCATCTTAGCTGGAGCAAATCAAGAACTTGTGGAAGTCGCTGGATCTCAACCTACTACATATTCGAGTGTTGAAGAGTATCTCCACTTCATGTCACAGCCTTACGCATATGCTACAAACGTAGAATTAGTTGCTGCCACGCAGTTATACGGAGTGGACTTTCGAATAACTTATCACACCGAGCCTCAGCAATATCCCAACCCTCCTCCTCCAAAAGTCTGTGATATCTTATTATATTATCCACATTCTTTCCACTACGCATCCCTCCGATATACACCTTCTGCATAAATACTTCATCTTCATCAGTTGTAGTCATTCGACTTGCGTCGCCCCCGGGAGGCACGTGTCCACCTCCCGAAGGGGAACCTTGTATAGAGTACGTACTCTGCACGCTGCACCGACGACAACGAAACGTGTAACACACGTAGCGGCGGGACGTTGTAATGCTCACTCAATTTCGAATAACAAAATATCTCCCTGGAAAACTGATTATTTACAATCCGTACTCTGAAATCGAGATAATAATATAGCTAGCTACCCCGGCAAGTATGCATGTCACGGGTGCAACACATACTACAAACAAACATGGGGTAAGCCCGCGCGACGAGACAACGCATAACCAAAGCGTCGACGGGACAATACTCAAATATTCATGAATACTCAAACTAGACCAGACATGCCCCTGCGCAGTTCATGGCCTGTTCAAAATCGGGGGATTTGCCGTTTTCCAATATTGGCCGTACCAACAATAAAAGCCTTTATTCAGCCAAAAAAGACAAGAAACAATCAAGCCAATCTGACAAGCAGGCTCACAATTCAAAGTTCAAGCATCAAAGTCGATGACCCAGCATCATACCCATTTCGTTCAATACCATTGCCCCAAACACTACTACTGCTGCTGGTCCCCCCACCGCGGCTGCCTCCTTCCGGCCTCATGGCGTTGCCGCAGCTCGGGAACTCTGTCCAGCCTATCGTTCTTCAGGCATGGTGAATCGGCCGCCTCTGCCGCGAGATTGACTCCTTACAAGCAGGGGGCGGGTCGTGTAATCAAGAGATTAGGTCGGCATAGGGTGAACTGCCCTTTTCATCCATTCATCGTTAGCCCATAAAACTGTCGTTTACACTACTTTGTACAATTCCATTTCTCAGATACTACTTCAAACAATCGATTATTTGTCATACCACGTTGTTAATGTGAGAACATCAACAACCACGCAACGACGGCTCATCGCATCAAGAATGCACCCATATCTCTCAATTGCCCTGTTTTAAACCGCTCACCAAGAGCCCTCTACTCATACCCGTAACACATCCATAAGTACATTTAATAGCAGCAGCAGAACAGTATCACATTGCTACGCTGGGGGGGAAAGACTGAGATATATTATTCTGCTATCCCGTACAACAAATAGTACGAGGGTCTTTCATGTATCAGGTAGACAACTCAACGTAGTTGGTGCTCACATAAATCGCTCGTACTCGTATCCTCTTGTGCCAATAGCTGCCAACAGACACGCGGACAGCAGGAGTTTTACTGTGCTGCATGCTGCTTCTACGCAACATGCGGGGCGGGCCACACTTCAAAAACATACCGGGTGCATCAGGAAAGGGGGCAATCTTTCCCCGTGACGGACAGCTGTCAAGGACTTACTTACATACACGTATTTCAACGAGTCCACATCTACCTTGACGTGACAGAACAACTCGTATAATGCCGACGCATGTACAAAAAAAGTTCACCCGAGAGAGCTCGGTTTTCTTCTCCCGTTTGTCCAATTTTGATATTATGAAAAATTAAAATCACTCCAGCTGTGAGATCGAAGATTTTGTCGAAACTCATCTTTGCAAGCTGTGCGTGATACTCCGATCGAGCGTATTACGGGTTGTGTGTCCTCATAAAGGATATAGAGCGGCGACTCCCCTTGCAACTACAGTGTAGCTATCAGGGTCAACAGGGTGATGTTAGGCAGTCTGTGCGCGGAAACTGTAAAACCCGTTTCTGAGGGGGACAAAAGCTGACAGCTGTGGAAAGAAATGCATCAGAATCAGTTTATCGAGTGAATCGTGTAATTCGAATATCCGGTGAGGGGAGGGCGGAGTTTTGAGGGACGTGGGGACCTAATTTTGATCAACAGGGGGGCGGGAGAGGGCGAAGGGGGGGAGGGACAGGTGGGGCAGCTCAATTTGTGCGTGGAAACTATAAATTCTTCTTGTGGGGGAGGGGGGGGGGGGAAGTAGGGGGCGGGGGGGGGGGGGGGGGTGGAGGGCTTGAGGTCGCATAGATGTAGCAGTTAGCTATACGCGTGGTGCTAGGTCTAGGCGATGGTGCGGGTGGTGGGGAAGGAGGGGGCGTTGGGGGCGGGAGAGGGGGTTGGAATTGGCGTCAGCGGCATGGACGGCTCTAAAAAGATAATGAGGTGATATCCAGGGGGTGGAAGTGTTTATTACTCTGGCGGATTTCGATATTAGGTGGGGCGTTTGAGCAAGAGAGAGCGAGGGAAAAAAATAAGGGGGGGGGGGGGGTTCAAGACGTTTAGGTCACATATAATATTAAAATGAACTCCAGCTATGAGATCAAGGATTTGGTCGAAACTCAACTTGGCAACATTGTTTGTGATCCTCTGATCGCGTGTATTAATGTATATGTAGGGGCTTGCTATACGCGCGGTGCTGGGTCTAGGCGATCGTGCGGGGTGTGGGGAAGGAGGGGGCGTTGGAGGGGGGGAGGGGGGATGGATGAAAGCTACGTCATGGATGGCTAGAAAGATAATGACGTGATATCAATTGCGTAGAAGTGTTTATTACTCTGGCTGATTTCGATTCTAAGTGGGGCGTTTGAACGAACTGGGCGGAAAAAAGAGGGGGGGGAAGGGGGGAGTAGGGAGGGGGGAGGAGGGCGGATAGTATATAGACTATGTCATGTTATAAAAATACAAATACACTCCAGCTGTGAGATCGAATATTTTGTCGAAACCCATCTTTGCAAGCTGTGTGTGATACTCCGATCGCGCTTATTACGGGTTGTGTGTCCTCATGAAGGATATAGGTCGGCGACTCCCCTTGCAACTATCGTGTAGCTGTCAGGGTCAACAGGGTGACTTTAGTCAGTCTGTGCGCGGAAACTATAAAACCCGTTTCTGAGGGGGACAAAATCTAACAGCTGTGGAAGGAAATGCATCAGTTTATCAAGTGAATCCTGTAAGTCGAATAACCAGTGAGGGGAGGGCGGAGTTTTCAAGGACGTGGGGGCCTGAGTTTGATCAAGAGGAGCGGGGGGCGGGGGGGGGGGGGGGGGGGAGGGCGGGGCAGGTTAACCTATGCGTGGAAAGTATAAATCCTTACATAGATAGATCTATACTTTAAACAAAAGAATAGGACCCCTCACATTAAGAAAAAACCCACCCACATAGTATATTACAAGTACCAACAACGCAGCTTGCAAAGATGAGCATTGACACGAAATTCATCGAACTCACGGCGGACGTTCTTAGAATATATTTATAAAAATGATTTACAGGCAAATCAAAGATGCAAAGTGTTACAGCAAATAGCATACAGTATTATCAGCAGTATACGGCGGTTCAACAGACATCGACAACCTGCGTTTTGCTCGTACATCATGCCATCATCTCAGCAGCGCCATAAACCACGCAATATCCCAATTCAAGGGGCAACTATTAGCAAGACAGGTTGACCAGTCCTGTACTGCTCATCACACAGTCTTCAAGGGGCGTACATGTATGTATAGCATTGCTCGTTCAGTGGCGTTCGTCCGCCACTTTGCTCGAACTTCGTTTGCAAGCTGTTCCATGCGCATGTAAAATGCTGGCTGTAAACTTCGAGTATGTACGGAGAAAAATAACTAGTGTATCATCTTTCAGCTTTCACTTCCACGTATGTATGTATGAAACTCAACTCCGACATATGGTGCCCTGTCTGGGCGCTCTGACAGGCAGCCACAACACGGAATCAGAGAGGTTTGTCCTGCGGTACGTCTAATACATATCGCTTCGGCGAGTGAAGCTACAAACATTATACATCAGTGAACCGTGCCTTCATTTCTCTCGAATCTCAAACTACGAAACACATTTCACTTTCAATCACTCTCAATCGTGGAGGGGGATTCGTAATTCTCAAATCAACTTAAAACAAGCCAAAACGAAACCGTCAGCAACCAAAAACAGCAAAGTCAAAACGTGCCTTGCGCGCACCTAAAGCCCTTGCTGGTGGCCAGTTGATCCTTTCTCTCTTAGTCGCTCTCACTTCGGGCATCTCCTCCTTTTTCGTCCATGCTCCGCTCCCCAACCGATGATGCAGACACTTCCATCAATGCCCGCCATCACTCTCTCCCTCTCCCGCTTCCTCGGGAGGTACGTTCCCCCCATCGACCACAACCACCTGCGGACGTACGAGTGATTCAGCAGTCCAGACAAAGAGCTTTTCCGCCAGCGCGCGTTCATCCCCGCTCTCGCGTTCTCCACCTCTCCTCCGGCACCTACCTGCCTGCCAACTAATCCTATCTCTCTTGCTCCCCCTAACAGCCGCTGCTGTACCGCTCTCTTTTCTCCCCTGCTTCCGGCGCAAAGCGGACCTTCGGCCGCATGCCTTAGTCTACGCTGTTGCTGCTGCTGGGGCCACTTGACTTTGTCGTCGCTCAAAACTCCACTATTTTCCTGCGGTTGCAGCATCTGCTGCTCGTCGTGCTGACGACGTGGCTGCGCTTCATCGTCGGGCCAGGTGCAACAATCCCCTGCCTGATGTTGGTTCTGTTGCCGACGGAGTTGCTGGGCCTGTTGCTGCTGCTGCTCCACAGCGCCATCGCTCCATGTACCGCGCTCCTTGCTGCTGCGATTGTTGAGGCGGCATCTCTTCGTTTCTCACTCACTCACTCACTCACTCACTCACTCACTCACTCACTCACTCACTCTCTTATCTCGCTCTTCTGTTCCACGTTTGGCTACTCGCCCCGTTAATTGCGTGACGCAATCCGCTTGGGCGTGGGCCTCACTGCAGAGAAGCTCGAACCTGCGGTTCATCGACGGCATCTCAAGCTCGAGTTCAGCGCGACAAGTCCTCTCCATGTCGTAGCGGAAGTTACTTGGGTCCATCGTAGGCATCGCTAGGTATGACGCCCACAGCGCTCGCCCAAGCTGCTGTGCTGCAATCACTATCCTATGCTGCTTGATCTCTCCACCAAAACTTCTATATTCCCTTCACTAATGCCAGAGTCTCCCGGACTTGTCATGGCTCTCAATCCCAAAACAAACCCCGGGGTTTGTCCGAAACCAATTCCCTAGCGTGAGTGGAAGCTAGGTACCTTCACGATATCGTGTTGGTTAGATGCCACCTCTCAGCGTTGACAGGTCTTATAAGGATGGATGTGGGACAAGCAAGATTCCCACATGTTCACGCATAGCTCATGTATATTATCACACGTCCGGAACCATCGAGTGAGACAAGGGGTATCGCATGGCAAAGCATCAAACGCCAGCAAATTGCCCGCCTCAACAAAACTTTTATTCCCCCGCAAGAGGGTATATCCCTCATCAAATATGGAACTCCATAATCTCCGATGTAATGTCTTCGTCGTTACCCAGAGGACAACCAACATGTACGCAACTCACAGAATTTCTGGGTACGGGCATGAATCTCTTACAGAACCCACGTGTCGGGTACGGGTAATATCTGGGTAAATGTCCCGGTGCGGTTCCGTACGTACCCTACATAATAAAACCTTAAAATCATAGACTATAGCTACTGTGGCAAAGACAATTTATTAGTCTACAATAAAAATGGAACATACAGGAAAAAATATAGGGAGAGCTACAGTATGGCCAGCGCGGCCCCTAATATATATATATATATATTATAAACACAAAATATGCACTCCAGCTCTTAAGATCGTCGAAACTCATATTTGAAGGCTGTGTGCGATACTCCGATCGCGCGTGTTACTGGGGGTGTGTGTCCTCATTGAGGATACTGGTCGGCGACTCCCCTCGGAACTACAGTGTAGCTTGTATCACTGTCAACAGGGTGATGATGCTAACGAATCTGTGCGCGGGAACTATAAACCCATTTTTGAGGGGGGCAAACTATGACAGCTTTGGAAGGAAAAGCATCAGCTTATCAGTATATCCTGTAAGTCGTGCAACCGGTGAGGGGAGGACGGAGGTTTTAAGGGCGTGGGGGCCGGGGGCGGGGGGGGGTGGGGGGTTTGAGAGGAGGGGGGAGCGGGGGGGGGGGCGGAGGCGGGGTCAACTTAATATGTGCGCGGAAATTATAAACCCCTTAAGGGCTCAAATCTGACAGTTAGTTGTGGGAGGAATTCATCAGCTTATATGTAATGGATGGCATGGAGCACCCTGCTCTGAGTAAGGAAGACGTCTCCCCGAAAATACCTCCTCGAGGAGCATTCAGACTAGCTGCAACGCTTGAAAATAAACTTACGGCTCAAGAAACGACCATAATGCATGGTGGATAGGAGGTTTTAGCCCTTTGGAGACCCATTCATATCGACAAGTACAGCGCGACCTAGTCAAGTGCCGAGGAAGTGCGCGCGGCAATTCGAGTGTCAACACGCGGCGTACGTGTAGTACGCCTACGCACGTCGCACTTCGAACACAACGAACGTCCTCTACCCCATCGGTCGACTCAACTTCGCGTGGCCGACGCTCCAATAGGCACACCATTATTTCGACATGGTTTCCCGATGAAGTCCTAAAGCGGGTAATAACTATGGCCGAGGCTACGGTATGGTGGTAGGGGGTGTGATGATATTTTAGGACTGTGTTTGCAGCGGCTCGGGGATGCTCGCGCGAGTTACCCCCCCGGTTCCTTTGCGGTCTCACTCTTTGTTCGTGCCGTTATATTTTCGCGATATGACACAGCACCGCAATGGTAAGCTACGCTTAAAAAAAGCGAAACGCTTCAAGTATTTCAGTCTGCGAGTTGTAGAAAAAGTCGCTCGTGCGAGTGACTCAAATTTAGTGGTGAAAAAGAGGGTGCCCTCCCTACCGTAGACTTGGTGTTGTGTTGCTGCCTCCTCCAGTTCTCCCGATTGGGGCGGAGATTAAGGCGAACGACGTTTGGCTCCGATGAATGATCTCAGGTGCTCGGGCTCCAAGGAGTTGGGAACAACCTTGTTCCAATGCCGGATCTATCGTATTGGATCCCCATCATTTTGGGTGCATGGACCCCCAAGTTCGTACGGTAATTAGCGGAGGGTCAAACCCTCTCATTGCAGCGAGGATGCACCCTTTTTACTCGTCCCGCCTGGGTCTGCAAGTCCGTGCCCGCGACCAGGATGTGTCAGCCAGGATCAATTGCTTAGTGTAGTTTACCCCTTGAGACGTCGACACGAGCCTCCGCAATTGAAGCAAGACCGGGAGGAAGATTCGCCGAATTGCTTTTACACCAACCTTTGTATGCTGAAGTTCCTCCCGACTCCCAGATGTAGAGTGGGAAGCACGCCATACCAAGCGGCCAACCCACCAGGTATTCCACCAATCCAAAAGCCACACTAACACTGGAAGTCCGTAATTTTCTCGACATCCATCGCGCCAATGTCCTAAATTTTCCACAATCAACACTTGAATTAGCGTGTTGCTAGTTAAACGTGGATTGCGCTTGGTCGGCCCCCTTGGCAGTGTACGCGAGGCACCGTTGAATCGCGCGCAAATCACTCTCGGCACGTCCACCAAACGACGAATTTAAGGGAGCAACCGGGAAACACCCAGAGCAACGATATACTCGGATTTTTGGACCATGGGGCGTGTACCTTCATTCCAATTTTTTGTCGCACACCCTGTACAACTACAACTACTCGTAGCTGTCTGCCAGACAACTAGTCTAGTGTTTGAAAACCTTGTGCTTGTCTGTAAACAACAACTGTTTGAACAAGTTGTCTGCAGACAACTACTGTTTGAAAAGGTTGTGCAACTAGTTGTCTGTAGACATTGAAAAGGTTATACGACCTGTTATCTGAAGACAACTGCTGTTTAAAAAAGTTGTGCAAATAGTTGTCTGAAGATAACTACTGTTGAAAAGGTTGTGCAACTTGTGGTTTATAAACAACAACCGTTTGGAAAAGTTGTGCAACTAGTTTCTGTAGACAAATACTGTTTGAACAGACAACTACTGTTCGAAAAATGTGTGCAACTAGTTGTCTGTAGGCAATTGCTGTTTGGAAAAGTTGTGCAACTAGTTGTCTGTAGACAACTGCTGTTTGGAAAAGATGTGCAACTAGTTGTCTGCCGACAACTACTTGGTGAAAAACCTATGCAACTAGTTGTCTGTAGACAACTACTATTGTTTGAAAACCTTGTGTAACTTGTTGTCTGCAGACAACTACTGGGTGAAAAATCCATGCAACTAGTGGTTTAGGGACAACTACTAAGTAGTTGCGGCCGCGCACAATTATTAGTTGTCTGATTAGTTGTCTGCGGACAACCTGAACGTGTACATTGTTCGGTATGTGCTACTCCCGATCGATATGTGCTACTCCCGGTCGCCGCATCAAACGAAAACAATTGATATTCGCCTTTACATCTTCCACGTCATTGCATATCTTAAATTATTTTCGCGAGTGTGCCGTCACCGTTGCTGATGCCGACAAGACGGCTCCTCTGCCAGCCCCCTGCTCATTTGGTGGTTCGCTATTGATAGCTGACGTGTTGGCAGCATCGACTGTTATTAGTTGTGCGGACAACTGCCTGCCGTGCTGGTGTGTGTTGTGTGCAAACAGGACGGCGTGTGGCGCCGCAGCACCATTATACCCTGCTGGAACAGCTGTGGACAAAGAGTTCGGGACGCAACACCTTTCAACTTTTGACGGCGGTGTCACAGCTTACGGAATATAGCTGTTGTGCCTTGAGAACTATTGGTCCACAGCTTTCTCCGAGTAGTTGTCTGCAGACAGAACAGTTGTCTGTAGATAACTACTGTTTGAAAAGCTTGCGACAACTAGTTGTCTGTAGACAACTACTGTTTGGAAAAGTTACGCAACTACCGTAACTGACACAAGATATCACCAGTTCATAAGAAATCACACACCCCCCAGGATACGACACCCCGGTGATAATTTTGGGCGTTTCTGACAAACCATCAATTTATCACCCGGGGTACATAAGAGAACACACCGCGGTGATATCGTCGTGTAGATTTGTGGTTTGTGGCTTCGATTTTTGGTCGTGGTATCTCTGCGTAACTATTTCCTGGTCGTACCGATAGCGAGGTAGGTAGCAGCAGCCCACTTTTGTGGGGGGGCAGGACGGATGGCGCAGCCACCGCCTCGTATCATATCGGGCGAGGTACCTTCGATTTAGGTATTATATTTTTTCATGCTCCAATTCAAGCCCGTATTTTGTTTGAAGCTTTCTTCGGCGTTGAGGGGGTTGAGTCATCGCCGAGGTCATGTGCTGAGGAGTTTCGTCACCTAGGTTGGGCCCCTTTTTTTTACCACAACCCGGTATCACAGGTAGGTACCTACAGCAGGAGTGCGGGGCAGCTGCAAGTGTTCGTGCAGGCACACCACACTCCTTCAAGTGTGCGGCAGCAGCGGTTCAACTGTTATCATACCCGCTATTATCACACCCCCAAACACACCCTGTGGGTGTTCGGACGTGCTATCACACCCCCTTTTCATCACCCCCCTCATTAATCACACCCCCAAACACAACTTGTGGGTGTTCGGATGTCCTATCACACTCCCTGGTTTATCACACCCCCCTTGGGCCTGTTCGTAAATCAGTGGCTTCTGGAGAAAGGTATTATATTAGAGAGACCAATGTCTGGAGAGACAGGTCAGAAAGTGAAGTGGGTCATGTGGGCCAACTCTCCACAGCCCAGTAACAACCGCTCGTAGTCGAATACCTAAACCTCCTCGCATAGTGCCTACTCGTACATACCCGTGGGACTGCTCGTGGGTGATACCACGAGACGATCCCTGTAACTTACCTCCGTGACACAACGTATGTAACTGTGACTTATTGCTAGGCTGTTCGTTAAGACAAGCTATATCGTGTTAGCAACACTACAGGAACGTTCCTATTCGTCAATGTGTCCAACGTACCGACATACCAACGTACCGTACACACCACTACGGTCCGATGTATAACTCGTGCACATGTACAATCTACCGAAGTACCGTAGCACCACAAGAAGAGTATTCTGGTACACCAACATACAATCAACAGTTCTGCTATTCAAACCAACCAATCAGAGTTTCACCGCAGTACAGTTGATACATACATGCCGCTATCACGAACACCCTCTCTAGGGGCTGTTGTATCTACCAGACCAAATACATATCAAACAAAAACAAAAACAAAACGACTCAGACTTCTACTTCTTGATACCAAGTGCAAAGTCGCGGTGAACTTCAAAAAGATCTCTCGGCAACGCCTTCGTGAGGATGTCCGTGTGTTGTTTCTCGCTGGGGACGTGGGTGACTTCGATCACACCCTCCTCGGTCAGATTCCTGAGAAAGTGGTGCCTCACATCGATGTGCTTACTCCTACTCGAGCTCAGCGGGCTCTCTGCGAGCGCAATTGCCCCCTCGTTGTCTTCAAGGACATCTATCTTACGAGGCTTCGCACTAGGCCTCAGGAACTGAAGCATTCCGTTTACAAACAGAGCCTCCTTTACACCATCTCCCATCGCAAGATACTCTGCTTCTGAAGTTGACTGTGAAACGCATTTCTGCGTCCTAGAAATCCAAACTACAAGCATCGCCGCCACGAAAACCATCGCACCCGAAACTGATCTACGGTCAGTGGCCCTACTTGCAAAGTCAGCATCTACATACACCAACGTGCCTGCGTCTACCGAACTATCCTGCTTGAACTTCAAAGTCAGATGCGCCGTTTCCAGAAGATAATTGAGAATCTTCTGAGCTGCCTTCCAGTGGCTCCTCTTTGGTTCGTGAGAGTGCCTCGCCACCGCCCGCACAGCATTCGCGATGTCGGGCCTTGTCTGGCTGGCGATCCACATCAGGCTCCCCACCACCTCTCGGAACGGCACATCTCCTGCCCATCACGGACCTGTTATCATTGGCAAGGGAAGCAGGGATCGAGCTGGTGCGACATATATTGAATCTCTCGAGAACACTCCTGATATGACTTTCCTGAGAAATCTCAATCGTACCAGCCTCACGGTCGCGAATATATTCACAACCTAGAAAGAACTTGACCTCCCCCAAGTCCTTCGTAGGAAGAGAGTCACCTAGTGCTGCCACAACCACCTTGGCAAGGCTCTTACTTCCTGCATACAGAATGTCATCCACGTGGATCGCGACCATCCCCAATACCTCGTCTCCCATCATGAAACGCAGGACACAGGGGTCAGACATTGACTGCTCAAAACCAATCCTCTTCAGTTCCGACACCAGCCTCTTGTAAAATGTCCTAGAAGCCTGCTTCAATCCGTACAAACTCTTGTTCAAACGGACAACCTTTCCTGACATCGACCCGCAGCCAGGAGGCAACTTCATGAACACCTCGTGATCCAATTCCGACTGAACAAATGCTTGCTCAATATCCCAGTGGAGTAATTCCAAATTGTACAAACACGCCAACACTATCAGCAATCGTAAAGATGCAGCATTTGCGGTAGGCGAGAATGTCTCAAGATAATCCACACCATACTTCTGCTTGAAGCCCTTCGCTACAAGCCTAGCCTTGGCCTTCACTATCCTTCCTGTTTCGTCTGCTTTCCACTTGAAAACCCATCTAGCATCAATCACATTACAGCCTATCGGGACTTTTACTGCCAACGTGAACGTTCCTGCTCTTATCAAGCCTTCAATTTCGGCAGACCTGGCTCCTTCCCAAATCTTAGCGTACTTCGAACGCTGGGCTTCCTGATAACTACCAGGCTTCGATTCTACATCCTGAACCAGTTCTTTCGGCAATTCCGTCTCATCACCTGCTCTCTGCTCCGACAACAATGAGTACACGACCTCTGTCGCGAAGATGGGTCCTAGGGTGGCCATGAGGCCGGGTACACTCTGCTGGTTGACTGCACGAGTTTGCGCGCGAGTCCTACCTTCTCTCACTTCATCATTTTCACGCGCGGAAGTATTAAAGTCAGCAAGCTCGGCCACATGCCGCGGACGACGAGCGGCTGGAGGGGATGCCTCCGTCTCTACCAGTCCTCCCGACCCAATCGACTCTTCATCATCATGCCCTCCCTGCCCCATCGACTCTACCTCATCATCCCCTCCCAGATCCCCCATCTCTACCTCTCCTGATTCCTGCCCTCCCTGGCCCTCCCCGTCATTCACAGGCGAAGACACAGAAGGAGCTACACTACCAGAAGAAATGTTCACGGGGGCAGACGGTTCAGCAGGGGAAGATGGAACAGAAAAGGACGGGCCTATACTACCTGCGCCAACGCTCTCAACCTCCTCGACTCCCGCACCAGAGGGCACGGCATCACGTTTCAAAAGTGTGTGAGCTACTCCTCTTCCCACAAGCGGCCATATCTCGGTTTCAACATCGTCGTCACTATCCTCCCCTCCCTCCGCTGCTACCTCTATCGGCAAAGAAGGTTACTGCGGAGGGAGCTGTGACGGCAGCACCTCCCACGTCACATCCCCCGTTTCTTGAATAGTACCAGCCCTCGTAAGTACTCTATGACAATCACGCGGGTGGTCTCTCGAAGGACCGACATAGAAACAACTCTCACCCTTCGGCAGCAGCTTTGACGGTCGCTGCCACCTACAGTAGGCGGGCTTCAAAAACGGATACGGTCAAGCGGGACGAGGTTCACCATACCACATTTCATACGGCGATTTGGATTCAGGGTTAGCAGAACACGCAGTGTGGTTCATCGCTTCGCAAGCCCAGTGCATAGCCTCAGCCCAGAGTTTATCAGTCTTAGGTAACTGTACATGCCCAAAAAGAACTTTAGCTTGAATACGAGCCGTCATCGCGGCCTCCTCTATCAATCCCAGCCCACGCTCTGCAACACCATTATATTGCGAACTATAAGCCGGTGTGAACTCTTGTTTGATCAAAAGCTCGTTGCACACAGATGCAAACTCCCCCCCGAAAAACTCTCCATTGTCAGACCTAACAATCTCAACCAATGACGGGATACCATCAGCACGCACACTCGCAAGAAAACTCCGGAAAGCACTGCCAGCGTCTGATATATTTTTCAGGAAATACAGTCATGCACGTCTCGTGAAATCATCCTTCACAATCATGGGGTAATGTTTTCCCCCTACGGACGCAATGTCCTTCCTTCCTCCCAGGTCAACAAAAGCTCTGCCCAATTTTTTATCCGATCGAGTTTTAGTTTCCCGAACGATTCCTTTCCGAATAGCCTTCGACATCGAACACCCGCTCTCATTCTCGTCGGCCTCGGGCTTTCCAGTCTGGGAATGATGAGGGATGATGCGAGCCTTGCAGTCGAGCTTCATGTGACCCACCTCCCCACACTTGTAACACCTCCCCTGAAAAGACTTCTTCGAGGAATCAGACTCAGAGTTAGACTTCTGCTTGTTGTGCTTCTTGAAGTTACTCTTCTTCGCAGGCCTAGACACCAGAGCAACACTATTCTGCTTCTTAGAACCACCCTGTGCTTGCAAGTCTAGGTACTGCTCACGCACTTTGGTCTCGATGAAAGAGGGGTCATTCGAACAGAACACCACAAAAGTCTCACGTAAAGTCTTGTACTCGTGGGACAGTCCTTCCAGCATGAGATTGCACACTTCACGATCATCCTTCGTTACTTCAAGCATGGTCAACCCACCAAGCGTCTCTCTGATGGATGAACAGAAAGTTGTGGGATTCTCGTGGGGACGCATGCGCAGAGACTTCAGTTTTTCTTCCTGCACTCGAATTTGACTCTGACTCAACGGCAAAAAGTGATCCTTGAGCGCGCGAAAAGCCTTTTACGGGGAACCAGCTTGCCTTGCCATATTTTTGTGGCTGTCTTTCTTCAAGCAGTCGAACAGAAACCACCAAGCAATCTCATGCTGACGCAGTACACCAACGCTGTATCCCTTCTCTACCCAAGGGGTCAAGTCGAAATTAACGTCGGCGATTTTAATGTCGATATCACAGGTGAACGGCTCGCTCAGATTGTAGTGACGAGCTTTGAGCAGAAAATTCTGCGGCCATGAAGGATACGATACATCAGTACCGATAAATTCAAGAGCCTTGGGAACTTTCTTGAAAAGACCCCCACCCAAGCTCTCCCCCGAACTACTGTCGGCCGCTGGGATCAGTGTGTTCCCACTAGCGACTTTTCCCCACCACTCACTTGCTGAGGTAGTGGGCGGAACAGAGGACTGGCTACCTAAAGCCCCACCAACAGTCCCGTCAACCGAACCAAAGTTTACTGCAGGAACAGAGGAACGATTCTCATCAGAAACACGCGGGTTCAAGCCTGGGTCTACAACACCCCTACTCCCAACCCTCATGTCGGACACGCCAAAGCCTAGGGTATCGCCTGCCGTACTCCCCGCGGTCCTACCGGCAGCACCCGATTGGTGCACACCAGACTCTAGTTCGATGCCTCGCGGCGCAGCACGCGAACTAGAGGACTCCACATTCTCCCTCTGGTGTGTCTCAACAACTGTCTGGAGCATCTGCTGCTGGTTAGAAAACATATCCAGCATTTGAGACACTCGAGACTCTAAGGAATCCATTCTCTCACCAAAGCCCTGCGGGTCACCCTGTTGGTTTGCCGCAGGGTCACCTCCCTCCTGTTCAGCCATGACGAGGCCGGTTGATCAAGCCGCCCTCACAGTCTCGTCGAACACAGTCCAGGGGGACGTACAGCAGTCGACCGATAGCGCTATAGCGTGTTGGTAAATCAGTGGCTTTTGGAGAAAGGTATTATATTAGAGAGACCAATGTCTGGAGAGACAGGTCAGAAAGTGAAGTGGGTCATGTGGGCCAACTCTCCACAGCCCAGTAACAACCGCTCGTAGTCGAATACCTAAACCTCCTCGCATAGTGCCTACTCGTACATACCCGTGGGACTGCTCGTGGGTGATACCACGAGACGATCCCTGTAACTTACCTCCGTGACACAACGTACGTAACTGTAACTTATTGCTAGGCTGTTCGTTGAGACAAGCTATATCGTGTTAGCAACACTACAGGAATGTTCCTACTCGTCAATGTGTCCAACGTACCGACATACCAACGTACCGTACACACCACTACGGTCCGATGTATAACTCGTGCACATGTACAATCTACCGAAGTACCGTAGCACCACAAGAAGAGTATTCTGGTACACCAACATACAATCAACAGTTCTGCTATTCAAACCAACCAATCAGAGTTTCACCACAGTACAGTTGATACATACATGCCGCTATCACGAACAGGGCCCCCTGCGAGCTGCACTTTATCGCCCGGGATAAACAAGATATCACACACCCCACAGAACACCACACCCTGTTATAATACTTTTAAATCCCAAAATGTTATCACCGGGGTGTGTTTTCTTGTGTCAGTTACGGTAGTTGTCTGTAGACATCTAATTTTAGAAAAAAATGTGCAACTAGTTGTTTGTAGACAACTACTGTTTGAACAAGTTATGCAACTAGTTGTCTGCATGCAACTGCTGTTTGAAAACGTTGTGCAACTAGTTGCCTGCAGACAAGCACTGTTCGCAAAAGTTGTGCAGCTAGTTGTCTGTAAACAACTACTGTTTGCAAACGTTTTGCAACTAGTTGTCTGCAGACAACTAATGTTTGGCAAAGTTGTGCAACTAGTTGTCTGCAGACCACAACTATTCGAAAACTTTGTGCAACTAGTTGACTGTAGACAACTACTGTTAGGTAAAATGTGCGACTAGTTGCCTGCAAACAACAACTGTTCAAAAAAGTTCTGCAACTACTTGACTGTAGACAACTACTGTTAGGAAAAAATGTGCAATTAGTTGTCTGCAGACAACTACTGGGTGAAAAACCGAGGCAACTAGTTGTTTGTAGATAACTTCTGTTTGAAAAACTTGTTCAACTAGTTGTCTGCGGACAACTACTGGGTGAAAACCTATGCAACTAGTTGTTTAGGGACAACTACTGAGTAGTTGCGGCCGCGCACAACTATTATTTGTATGTAGTTGTTAGTTGTAATTATACAGGGTGTGCAACGTTTCCTCGAACAGATCTCTTGCATGCGTTCGGGCGGTCCTGATTCTCCGTCTGGTCGTTCCCCGTTCCCCCTTCCATCGCCCCAAGGGATTGCGGCCGGTATGCTGCCGTACTGCCTTCGTGCTGTTCGGCTTGTGATTTTTTACAATACAGACTACCGGCTGAAATACGCCCAATACGTCAAGAAGAAGAATCTCGTGAAGGTATCGGCGGTGGCAGGGACTGCGATTGCCACTGGCGCCTTCTGCGTATTGTACCACATGCCAGAACGCTACTCCAGGTATAACTATTCGGATGGTGTGTGGTTATGAAGAAAATTACTAGCTTTCTCCGTTGTTGCCCACGCGCACATGCCGGGAAAAACGACCTCAAAACGCATTCACGTCCCTAATGCTTGCGCGTCCTAAAATGCCTTCCGTCGGCCGTCACATAAGAACGCTGCTATTATGTTGACCGTCCTACGTATTCCCTGCTTGCGGAGGACAGGGGAAAATACGGCTGTTATTTCTTCAATGAAGGACGGGCGATTGAGATGACACTCGTTATAGGTGTCGTACCCACCGTCTTCGCCATGTTCAAGCTCATGGAAGGGAATGATGTGTTTGGTATTGGGAGGGAGATCGTCCACGTGACGGTACCCATGATGATTGGGGGAGGTACGTCGTAGGCGCTAATGCAAAGATCACAATCATGACACACCGCTGATGGAGAACCGTAGTTTGCATCAAACCGATCCAGTTGTTCGCGTTAGATTGTTACGACGCCGAACCAATTATAACAAGAAGGGCATACGGGTACTACGTGGAATCTTCCAATGTTTGCCTCGAAATGTGATACCTAGTATAGGTTTAGTCGTCTAACACCAATTTACGACAACCACATTGTTGTAGGGTTCACGCTCTTAGATCTTGGTTTCCTTGCTGCGAACGTTGGCTTGTGAAAACAACAACGTTTCTGCCCATGTTCTCTGGCGGCCATCACGTCGAAACGGTATGTTCTACACAGCAAACACGTGGCTTCTTAACTCGTTCGTCCGCCGTTTTGTCTGCACTTGGATCGATTGCCAAAAGTGATCAAATCTACAGTTCAGGAGCTGCTAAACACACACGTTCTTGAGAGCTCGCGCGGCCTTCATTTGTTTATGGAACTGGTGATATTCGTTTGCTTCTTCAACCTGCTTGTTTGGAGGTAAGTGGTGTAAAGTTGTTATTGTCGGAGTGAAGTTGTCAATTGGTCCTTACCCCTCGAACTCTGCATGCAACACGCGAACGATGTCCAAATGTGTGCCGTATGTGACATGGAGCAAAGACTAAAGACTTATGATACTGTTGTGGGGCGCTGAATCATGCCTCTCAACTCTTTTCTGGGGTTTTCTTTCAGCATGTCAATGACCGGCTATATTATTTTACTACTTTTGGTGACAGTCAATTGTCTCAGTTGGCGTCGAGCGAGATATATGTCAATAACTATTGTGGAGTTGCCGATCAACATGGGCGCCTTTCGCGAGAACGCTTCCGTCCGCACCTCGCACTTGGCGTCACCGCAAGCCGGCCTCGCTATTGTACCGAGTTACATGTATACATTGCTTGGTGCCAGTCGGTTTGCATATTAAAGGACGAGGCTCATAACCTGAAAAATAATGTGTGCAGAAGTTCGGTCTTTGTGATGAGAGAAGAAATGAGTGTCTGTAAAGAACACTTGCTATGAAGGAAAAACTAATTGTGGAAGGCGATTAACTGTCAATGGGTGGAAACCAAGAATGAAGGATAAGAGAAGATATTAGAACAAGACGAAAAGGATGATCGAGGTGGACGTGGCTGCCACCTGCTCAACTCACGGGACAATGCCCATGCTGCGGGAAGATGCAAACAACGGGCTGTTATACTGGTCAACAGTCGTCCTACAGTAACGGTCTTTGATGTGTGCGTACGGTGGCAAGCTAGATGCCTTACAGAAACATAATCGTTCCGATACAGGAAAGTTAATAGTATACCTGGTACAATGTACAGGATGGAGAGATGAGATAACATCGTGACTTCACCGCATATATCATGTGTGATATTCAAACTAAGACACCCAGTGTACTTCTGCATGGTGGCTGTGCATCAACAATATTACAATGACGTACTCAACACTTAATGTTGTCTCTCCCGAAATCACCCTGGTCGGCAAGTTCTCAAACCAGGAAACCTTTTTCAAGATAAACTTCATCTGGAGATTTCCTCGACATGGCTTACAGTTTACCGCTCAAAGTGTTGGTGCGTGTGATTTGAAAAGTAATCTGTCCATCGTTGGTCCTCTGTCTACCGCTACCGTCTTCTCGTTACGATAATGAGGTCATTTTTCCGTTTCTCCTTGCACAGTCCCCTCCACTTCCGCCGAGGCACGTCTGAGCTCCAATTGGACGGCGTATTGCACGCATGTACCTCGTTATCTGCAAAACCAATCGCTGCAGACTTTTATGTGTATTTTTTTCGCTCTTTCTTCAAATCGACTGGGCACGATCCTTGCGGTCTCTTGCCTAGATACGACCGTGGCTTCGGTAGGGGATTCATGTGTGGGGACTCTTTTCGCAGTGGCTCGGGGTCATCCGCGCGAGCGGCCCCCCTATTCAATGCAGACTTATGCATCCGTGCTGGGTTTTGTTCGCAATATGAAACCGCCATAGAATGGTTAGCTGCGCCGCGTCAAACAAGTCCCCTCAAGTCATTATTCATTGGGGTACAGAGTCACTCGGGCAAGCAGTGGAAACCCAATAGTGGGTAAGGGGGTACCCCTCTACCGCGGCCATGGTCCGATGTTGTGCGTGTTGGCTGACCCTCGAGCAAAGTCGTGTACCCTTGCCGTTGTACTCTGTTTATAAATGCAGTTCGTACAACAACGTCGTACACAGCTCCGCTGATATCTGGGCAGGTCCAATCGCAGGCTACACCAAACTGTTTAATGATCCCAGCAGACAGCCACAGATCAAAACCGCCACTGCTCAGATCTATATCAAGGCCCCGTTATGCGTCACACCATGTCGGCCAACACTACTCGCAGGCTCTACCATGCCGGCGTTTAGTGGTATATGTTGTTGCTTTCATGTGCGCGTTCCGCCGTTCGTTGGTACATACGTGTTTCAGGCATGATTGCCGACGCTGGGAGAACGCAACTCCGAGAGTGTTGCTCTTTCGTATGCGAGATGTATGAGTTTTGGCTTAAACAAAAGCATTTGTTTCATGAGAGTTGCGTCCTCGAGGTTGCTTCACGCGGTATATGAAGGGTCGAAGCATATCTCGCCCTTAGCGCGAGGAATGTGCGTATACTCCGCGTTAACGAGATATAGGCGTAGTTTGCGGCAGTCTCAAAGGGACGTGGCCGTCTTCGTCGCGAAGCCGAAAGTTCGTAACACCGCCTTTGCCTGGAAGTCAATTATTCGAGACACCAGACAGATCACGACCTAGATCATCGAGATCTCTCTTGTATCGATATTATATGTTGTGAAGATCTGTGTAGAACAGATCAAACCCAGGAAACATTTGCTAGATCATTCGCTTCCCACCCGGCAACATGATCTACAGGCCATGAAAAGCATATAGACCAGAGACCGTCTTCCCTGACACAGGTCGTGAATCAGGGGTCTGATTTGCGCGGCGTGTGAACTATACCCTCGTCTGTTCCCTCGTATTTTTAACCCTCCCGCGATTTTTCAACGATTGCGGTAGTGTCCTAGTCCCCGTCGGCGAGTACCATGGTGTCTGCGGCGCCAAGAAGATGTGCGTGGTGCCAATAGAGAGTTCGACCACCCGTTCCGTGGATGACCACGAAGGAGTCTTGGATTACGCTGAGGAGGGCGGGGAGGTTGCAGAAGTGTTCGGGGATTTCTGCCGCCAAAGTTTGTGCATGGAGAGCTGGGACTTCATCATGGACGTCGTGGCTTACAAGGTACGTTAAGGCTTCTCAGTGAACCAAGCACTCGAGGCAATCGTGTTCATAATAGACATATCGGCCTAACGAAAAATTCGAGCGCATCAAAGTGACATCCGAATGGCGGCTGTCCATATATCAGCACCCACTGGGGATATTTACGGTTGATACCAGCATGGAAACATTTCGACTAGATTTTGGTGGAAACGCGGGTGTCCTGCATTATCGTGTGAGGCGTTTGAGATCGACACGAAGAGCACGTCAAGAACTGTTGGGTTTAGCACTATCCACTAGCTTACTTACCTACGTAGTCACCCACCAGCCAAAGTTAATCACATGGAAATGTAGGCCATTGTGTAACCAACAAATAATCATCAACGAGCTTGGGAAATCTCGCAGGCTAGCAATGACCTCCATCGCCACACATACACTACCAAACAACATTGTTACCAGAACGGTAAAGGACCCATATATCGTCTAATGCCAAAATGTCGATCTGAATCATCTTGGAATTTCAAATCCCCGAAACAAAATTCAACGCCACAATCTCGAACCCAAGGGCGACTGCTCAACAGTCTGCCTACCAGGAATCCCTCAAATCAAGTTTACCGGCACTAAGAAAGCCATGATTGGCCAAATAGCGCTTGGATTTAACACCTTGAACGGCTAGCATGTTCAGTACCTAGCTGGTGGCAGGCCGGGATAGGTTCATAACTGGGGGGTCATGATGCTGAGACACCAAGGGTAGATGGATTTATTCAAGGAAAAATAAGCCTCATTAGGAAATCAAAACCTCAGGTCGTTCGAACAGCCCGGCTCTTCGGATATAGCCCAACTGATAGGCACTTAAGTTGGCGCGAGGCTGACGCACGACTTTAGTTTCCCGTGTATTTAGCTGTTCGTGTCGAACGTGCAGTCCAATACTCATTTGAGTGCTCAACAGTGCCCGAATCGGCATTTCTGCACCATCCCATCAAACTCTCGGCGCAACCCATGACAACCCAGGGGTAAGACTGTACATATGTTACACGCTCACAGCAGTACGCCTACCGGCGCCGCCTGTCTATCCGTCGGGTTCTTCGACACGAAGCGTGCTGTCACAGTTAAGAGTACAACAGTACTTACTTGTTGACACGTCTTTGCTGTGCTGCACTCTGCTCTCGTAGAAGCTACGGTTCAACTACTGTTCGCGTTGATGCTGCTGCTTGATGCTGCAACAAACAACCACGCACTGCTGCATTTAGCAAGTAGTCATTCATCAGGAGCACCCGGCCAATCGAATGAGAACAGGAACTACAGCCTGGTGAATTCATCTGGATTTGAAAACAGACGATTCGATGTGTGCCGTACTTTCGACAACACATCCAACTTTTAGGGTTGTTTTTCATGCTGCCGTTTTATCCCCACCAGAGATCTTGTGGTAGTTTTGTTGCTGGTGATCGGGGGTGGTAAACCTGCAGTTAGTTAGTTAGTTAGTTGACTATACGTCCGCAGCAGCTGTCGGTAACTTATTTCATAGTTCGTGCTGCTGTGGACTTCTAGCAGTACGAAGGTACTCGCGCGGTTGCATGCCGTCGGTACAAGTAGTACGATGCCTGTTTTTCATGTTTCTGGCATGTAAAATTGCCAGTGTGTACCGTACTCCTCCTATCTATGCAGAACACAGACCCAACTGTTTGGGGGGGGGGTTCTGGCTTTCGAATCCCCACCAGAGATCTGGCTGCAGTTTAGTTGCGGGCGATCGATGGTAGGACGCTGTGCAACCTTCCAAGTTACTATTTTATGAAGAAAAAACCAAGGACGTCAGCCGTGAGTTCGACGAATTTCAGGTCCATACTCATCTTTGCAAGCTGCGTTGTTGGTACTTGCAATATACAAAACAGGTGAGTTTTTATTGGGAGGGTCCTATTTTTTGTCCACTATCATGGTAAGTGTTGGTGTTTTTACTTCGGGTGGGGAATTTTGAGCTAGATCTAACATCACATCTATTTTATAAATAAATGTATTACTGTAGTTTCCACTATACTGCTCTATCATATGTATGGTAGGCGGTTTATTTTGTTTTTTCTCCCCCCCGGGCTTTAATATCGGGAAGAGTACGATTACAGAATATTATTAGTTATCTTATATACTACCAGTACTCTTAATACAGCATTCGATAATTAAAGTGGGCTACTCCCCCCCCAAAAGAAAATAAAATAAAATAAAATAAAATAAATACTCTGTACGCTGTCATTCTAACATTTTATAAAAATAATATTTTCAGGACTTGAGGTGTGATGAGTTCGACGAATTTCGAGTCAGTACTCATATTTCGAAGCTGCTTGCTGGTACTTGTACTATGCTATGTGGGTAAAAAAATATATATGGGAGGGGTCCTATTCTTTCATTGACAACGCTTTTCTCCACTCACTACAATGTTTGGTGTTGGTATTTTTACGTTAGGTGGGCAATTTTGAAGTAATCTAACATCATACCACCAGGTATCTATTTTATAAATGTATTTCAGCAGTTTTCACTATATTGCTCTACCATAATATATACCAGTATATTATAAAAATTAAAATACACTCCAGCTGTGAGATCGAAGATTTCGTCGAAACTCATCTTTGCAAGCTGTGTGTGATACTCCGATCGCGCGCATTACGAGTTGTGTGTCCTCATTAAGGATATAGGTCGGCGACTCCCCTTACAACTACAGTGTAGCTATCAGGGTCAACAGGATGATTTTAGTCAGTCTGTGCGCGGAAACTATAAAACCCGTTTCTGAGGGGGGCAAAATCTGACAGCTGTGAAGGGAAAGGGGGGCCTGGTTTTGATCAAAAGCGAGCGGGTTTGGAGGGGGGCGGGGGGGGGGGGGGGAAGGGGCAATTTGTGCATGTAAGCTATAAATCCTTTCGAGGGGATAAATCTGACGGTTTTGGCACCAGTATATTATTGGGGGCGGGGGGGGGGGGGGGGGGGGTGGGGCGGGGGGGGGGGGGGGGTTGGGCGGGGGGGGGGGGGGGGGGGGGGGGCAGCTCAATATGTGCCTGGAAACTATACATTATTTTGAGGGGATAAATGTGACAGTTTTGGAAATAATACATCAGTTTATCATGTATATCCTGGGGTAAGTCGTACAATCAGTGAGTAAAGAGAGGGTGGAGTGTTCGAGGGGGTGGGGTTGGGATGGGTTGGGGGGGGAGGGTGGGGGGTGGGGGCGGGGGGGGGGGCGGGGGGGGGGGGGGGGGGGCTTTAGGTGAGGGGTTTGTTATACGTGTTGTGCTAGGTCTAGGCGAAGGTGCGGGTGATGGGGAAGAAGGGGGCGTTCGAGGCGGGGGGGGGGGGGGGGGGGGGGGACACAGCGGCATGGATGGCTCTCGAAAGATAATGAGGTGATATCCTGTGCGTCAAGTGTTTATTAATGTGGCGGATTTCGATATTTGATGGGGCGTTTGAGTAAGGGAGAGCAAGAGGGGGGGGGGGGGGAGATTTTTTAGGAGGTTTAGGTCACAAATAATATTCAAATACACTTCGGCTGTGAGATCAAAGATATGTAGCAGCTTGTTATACGCGTGGTGCTAGGTCTAGGCGATCTATGTATGGTGGATGGTTTACGGATAGATGGCTTGGTAAGGGTTGTGGGTACTTGTGGTTGAGTGCGTAAGTAAGTTTTCTCTACCTGGGGGTGATTTATATTACGTAATATTGTTTTGTTTTACTCTTCACTATAATGGCGGGTTTTGGTATACATCGGGAGTATGAAGACGGTAGTAGTGATCTAATATATATGGTGTAAAAGTTCCACCCTAAAATATATAAAAAACAAATAAAACATAAATGAAAAATAAATAAATAAAAGAAAAAAAAAATGATTAAACAAAAATAAAATATACAGCAGTAGTCACCACAACATTTCACATGCAAAAGTCCCACCCTAAAAAAGAACGGGAGTCGGTGAGCCTCGGACCCACGGTTCTAAATTAATACGTTGTCACCCCAACATAAAAATTCCCACCCCTACAAAACTAAAACAGGAGTCGGTGAGCCTCGAACCCACGGTTCTAAAATAATGTACTGACAACCAACACATTGACTACAGCTATCAAGCATTCGTGGTAACAATTTATGTTTTTATAAATGAGCCTGATTTATAATCCGGCTCTCTCATTATTTCGGTTTAATTCAGATTTTTGTTTACAACAGTAGCTGATCGCACTAAATATAAATCTTCACATGATACCATTTACATCACTGAGTCATGTCATCATGCAAAAGTTGCGAAGTTGTTTCCCCGCACGGGGAATGAATTTGATCACATGTTAATTACACTTGCTATTTGTACTAGGTTACTGAGTCAGGTCATATATATGAAGAATCGATTAATTGGAAGTACACCTCGCACTCATCATGGCAAATCGACGAGTTGTGTGAGCATGGATTGCGAGCTGACGAATTTTGAGGATTTGAGCATGATTTCCGAGCATCATCGGCAAGTTGTGGTATACTCATGGTACTTCCCTTGTATAGGCAGTGCACAGCAGCCGTGTATATCCAGTCCGTCCCATCCTTCCTGGCTTGTTATGGTCGCTCCAATATAAATGCCTGTATCCCGTCCATGACGTGTCATCCTCGTTCTTCTTGGACCGCACTTCTTTTCAGTTATATCCACTCGTATACCAAACTCCTTCATCACCAAATAAATGTTCACCTGTATGTTCGCCGCAGGTAGGTGAAGGAAGTCTTTGAGTTTTTTAGCACGTGGACGGCTTAGCAATGCACTTGAACATATCCCTAAGGTTCCCTGGTTCCCCTCAGTCACTACCGGACGGTGCTGTAGCACGAAAGGCTGAGATCAAAGCCTTGATTCCGCACACAACGAAGGTTGAAGCAAGGAACCAATACCGACTGAAAGTACAAGTGCGTTGCTTATTTTTTGCGTAGATGTTTTTTCATGATCTTGATTGAAGTACCTGTATGCGAAACGGAAATACAAAAATATTAGTTAATCCGTTTCACGGCCATATTTCGTGGGTACGTACTAGAAAATAAAACGCAAATAACATGGGGCAACAGTCATAATCTAATAATGTTGTTACTTATTATTGAACTTTCCAAGTGTGAGGTTTGTTGTGTTGTTAAGCACAAACATTTAACAATCTTGAGTTTGGTTCTGTTGAGAAATGAATAAGTTAGAGTTTCATCTTAGATATTGGGAATGCATCCTTTTGTATTATTTGTTAACTATACGCGGAAGGGTGAAACTCCCAAAGCTACAACTAACTGTTTTTTTGCCTCGGCCGACATAATCCAAAACAGTACATGACATACCAAAAGGTATATGTTATTATTCAAGCATGGCACAAGACGCAATAATTCGCGTTTACTTTACTTTCTTTTGTCTGGTTGATTTACCCGTGCGCTCCTCCAATTGTTTTGGGTGGGCAGTGAGCATACCATGTAGTTGCTGCTGGCGTCGTTGTGCTGTTGTTATTGCTGCTGCTATGCCTTACACTGATGAACTCTGCAGCTGCCGAGAGAACCTTTACTTCCTGTGCCACCCTCACTATATAGTGTGAGCAATCCGAAGAAAATACTTATAGAGTACCAAGTAAGTGTAGACTATATGGTGAATTGAAAACACGTGGTTGAGGCATGGTATTATATCACCCCAGCAAAAATATGCCCGTTGTCCTTGTGCACTCAATGGCGACAACACTCCCGACAACACAGCCCCCCGACCCGTCATCGTATCCTCTCTCCGTCCAGAAATTGACCAACCCGCAAGAGCAGTTTGCGAGTTTCACCTACATCATGGACCAATACCTTCGGTCCACGTCTCCGCAAGGAATCAACCTTGGCTGCGAGATGCAGAGTAATCTATTGCGATTCGAGACAAGGTGAGGGAAGTGCTACTGCGAGCAAAGCGCCCAGCATTACATGACAACTCGTCCGGAAGTTTACTGCCCCTAATTCGTGTTTTAGCAGCTCTCCCGACGGCGACCCTTCCTCCCCTCGATATCGCGTGGCGCTTGGTGCAAACGATGCCTGCCTGGTCAGGGAGCACCCGACATGCTCCGTGCCAATATTGTAGGGGTACGAGGGTCTATGGTCCGACAGACTACGTCCAGGCACGACAATGATTGAACCCGCCCCCGGAGAAAAAACTCGTTGCCATGCTTAAATTTGCTACCACCGTCCGCACGCATGGAACGTCGCAGACCTTCCTTTACAAGCCTTCGTGAGGACACGAGACGCGACATTCTGAACGCGCCCATGAGGGAAATCGTGATGATGCTTGAACAGAACATATTGGCCAAGTTCAAGCTTACCCCGGCCATGAAACGACTATCGCGAAGGAAACGTCGGAGCAAGGGTGGGTCAAAATGCGTGCTGAATGTGATTGGGCAGCCCTTGTAGCGCAAAGGTTTTCACACTGACGGCGTTGATCAACTTGACCAATAAGCCACCTCCACCCAATATCGTTGGGATACCATGCTATTCGTACCGTGTTATTTTTCGTGATATGTATGCGGTTTGTTCGTAATGTGTAGTTTCTTCTCAATTTGTGGGCACGGTTTCACTTTCGTTTTCGACGCGTGCTACGATATAGGTGCTACCACTTTTTCTCCTAATACTACCCCTCACTTAAGGAGCTTGAGACATGTTCTTAACCCCAAAAAACTGATTTAGAGAAAAATAAACCTGCTGACCGGATCAAAAATTCCCCGGCATAGGTAAACAGCGAGTCATGAAAAAACAAAAAAAAGCCGGTTTCCGGCGATTTTGGGTCAAGTAGCCACATCATTCAGAAACACGTCAGACGAAAGTGCTGCCTCTATCGTAGCACGCGTCTTTCACCAGGTCGTGTGGTGTGCTTGCGTGTGTGGGGATGGAGAGGTCCTCAGGTGAGGAGTCTCAGAAACGCCAAGTGCTACCCCAGCCGTGCCGTTCGTCGGCGAGGAAGGAATGTCACCAGTGGTCTCCTACAGGCCGGGGTTCACGTTGAAAACCCCAAATGTATTCCCCGGCCAACGTCCAAGCTGGTTTTGCGATTCAGACCGTGAAAATTTGCACACGTCTTCTATGTGTTGCCCCTGCACAGACCTCACCTGTTGGGGGGGGGGGGGGGGGGGGGGGGTCTTTCTTTTTTTGCCTGAATTTTGGTTAGTTGAGATTTTTCGGAAAATGTAGACCACCTTACTTAGCCCAAATATTTTCAGCGGAAAAGAAAAAGGAAAAAAACCCGGGGGTCAGACCTCGAGATGGGCACGTAGAACACGTGCACAAAATTTCAGAGTATATCCCTAAAAAACGGCGTGGGCATTTGGACTTTTGTGCGCAAAAATGAGTAACATGCGTTAATTCCTTCAAATAACTTGGTTTTAGTGTAGGATCCAGTGTTTTCGCTAGACTCTACTTGATGTTGAACACAGGCAGGTCAGATATTCGATTCTTGCGCGAAATTTTGTCCACAGGTATGCCTTGAAGTACCTCCAACCGGTTCGTGCGAAATCCGGCGCAATTTTTTTCCCCGTCTTTGCCTAGAAAAAGCCTGAATATATTGAAAAAATCAAAGGTCTGTCATTGATCGATACCAGATTCGCTCCTAGAGACAGCCCGTGGCCGTTAAAAACAAAACTGGTCATGTCACTCTCTTCTATCGGTCATGGGGGTCAGTATGATACACAGTATTCGCTCTTCGACTAGCCTAGATGCTGCGAGCGGCATTCGTGGGGGAGGCAATTTTTTTTTTTTTTACTTGAACCAGCCTGTACAACGCGCGCGCGGCCGTGCGCCGGTGAGAGGCACCGGCCAGCATGTTCCCCCCCCCCACAGCGACCCATGTTTGATGCTAGGGGAGATTTGTGACGAACAGCAACAAGAACGTCACTAACTCGCAATAACATTTAAACGACATTGATTGTTTGCGATCTTGCTTTTTTGCCAGACAAATAGTTTTGAAACTAATCCGGTGTGAAAAGTTCACGAAGGGAGGATGGAGGTCACGATTCGTGACGATACCTTGGCAAGAAAAAAACAAAATCGGTGGTCGTGACAGAACGTTCACATGCCAACGTCACATTTAGTAGTGTTAGGTTCTGCCACCGCACGTCCTGCTGCCATTTTTTGTCGCGAAAGTTCTAAACGTATTTGTTGTGTTCGTTCGGGAAACACATCCAAGATGTCCCTGTGTTCGCATCGATAGCGAGAGATGGACCTATCCACAATCATACGACTTTACGCGACGGTAGTTCCTTTTCACGGGGTGTCACAGACATGGCCTGAAACATGTATTACAGTACGAGCTTCTCAACACCTGTCGATGCAGTTTTTTGCAAGAGAGCAGGTGCTGGCACCCCAACCCCTTCCCCCTTATTCTTCCCCGCCCTCTCCTCCTGTTCTCTCACCCTCCGCTTCTTCGACCTCTCCCGTCCCTCACCGGTATCCCGTCTACGTTCCGCCGAACGGTTTGAAATGGGGCACAAAAGAGGGAGATATGCAACTATCGAGGAACACGGGGCCGGAGAAAATACCAACGGGGACAAGCATTTCCACCGGGCTAATGGGGACGTCGATGAAATCGTTTTTCAACACTATAGGTTAGACACCCCACTAGTCATATATGTAACGCTACCGGCCTCGTTCAAGAACGTACGTATCGCCACAGGTGTCATCGGGTGTTCAAGCCACAGCCACTGACTCTTTGGGACTGCGAGGAGGCACTGAGAATAGGATGTGTATCTGTACCTATTTTCGTTTAGAGAATGTGCGCGAATGCTAGAGCTGGTTATCATTGAACGTTCACGGCTGTTTTGTGATGACTTACTACCGTAGCCTGAAGACGGGAGCACCTCAACGCGATGGTTCCTTTCCGCTCGTGACGCGCGGATATCCAAATGCATCTAGCAGTTTAGACCTCAAGTTTCGCCGGCAGTTTACAACTGAAACCATACAGCTTGACAGAATCGAACGGGGAGCAGTGTGTCGCGTACGCCATGAGTAATGTTCCATAAGTACTACTATGTCTCAAATCGCGAGATATCTTAAACGGCGCACTACAGTCTAGGTGCGACCCGAGCTACGGTGTTTTGGTACTGTACCTCCATTGTCCCGGCAGGAACTTAGACCACAAGCGCGAGATCGTCAGTGCCTCTTGGCAGCGTAGCGAAGTAGGCACGTCCATCATGGTGGTAAGCACGTCATAGTATTACCAGGTACCACTGAAGCACGTGAAGATGAACGGGTCAGCTCCACTCGTGTGTGGGGCGTTGCCGCCGAAGTACAAGACCCACAAAGATCCCCTTACCGTAGCCGTGCTTATGTCTTGGTTGACGCGCCACTTTACGGCGGCACCAGAACGTTGCTGATGCAGTGGCAAAGGCATGAGGTGCTTCATCGTACCTACAGTATCTCTCCGCACAAACGCTGCATTCTAATCGAAAGCAGCGCGCGCGGCTACATGAAAGTTGATTTCCTGGGGCAAGCGAAAGTCACTTCTTCCTCTCTTGGTTCCGCTCTGGGTTTTATTCGAACGCGCCGTGAACCGCGAGCAGAGGTGACGAGTGGAACTAATGTCGATGAAAGCCACTAGTAGTGTGTGTGCATTGCCAACGCAAATTCCACCGGTGCCCTTGCAGCACGTTAGCAAATCCTTAAGTGAGACGAGAACGCGTAGTAGCTCCATATAATCGGGGCTGTGCAGGTCCTTTCCTCGGCGTCCACTGTATGGGCAGGTGCAGAAAGCAAAGTTTGAATGTAGCGATAGTAGCGGCAATCGGTGGTGCGTCTCGTATTTCAGACCCTTTTGCGTCTCCTCGACAAGGCGGTCGTGTGCTCTGACCAGGTCGTAGGCACTGAAAATACCGGAGGACGACGGGGAAGGAGGCTGGGGGGGTGGACAGGGGGGCGTACTCAATAATTGCCTGCCTTACAGTAAAAGTTTAGCCAATAAACGACTGTGCATGCCTGTCGAGATGGAGCAGGAGGGGTGGTGGGCACTTAAATAAGACATTATGCGGATGATGCGCCGTTTATCACGCATCTCTGGACGTTGAAATATATGAGACAGGGTGAAAATACGTGGCTTTGGTATAACCTGAAAGAGTATAGAAAACGTACAAGTAGACCCTTCACGTGTGTTGTTTATCTTTCGAATCGCGTTGTCATTATTTTTTTCTGGGTCGTGGGTGGGAGATATTCTACCCTTGGCTAGATGCACCCATCGCAGCCTCCTTCAATATCCTATGTATCTCACCCACACATATACCGTTTGTCTCTCCCTAATCTGATACCGACCGGGTTCCTAACTAATACCGCCTACACTCGTCTCGGGTGGAAACCCTCCAAGTGGTACCGTACCCTTCCACTCATCCCATCTAATTTAACTATATCATCAACAACAACGAACATGTATGAAAAGGCAAGAAAGGTGGGAAACCCATACAGCTCTCCATCCCCCACCTCCCCTTCCCCCATTCTAAAGAAAAAAAGGGGCGGGTGGGTGGGAAAGAGCATACTCAAAATTCCTGGCTTTGCTAACCAATCCAGCGATTAACTCATGTTTGCCCACGTTATCAGCAAGCGCCTCAACTCGCTTGCGCTCGGCGTGCCTTTGCTAGCCAGCGCACGACGAGCTCTGCACTAGACTGATTCTAAGGTGCTCGTTTAGAATTTCTACAATACACTCTGACCCAGGTTCCCTACACAGGCATGCCTCGTGCTCACTATAATGCACAATAAGCATACTTTTGTCCGTTACCTTGTTTGCATATATTTACAAACAAACCTATGAGTTCTACGTGCGAATGTGATAAGTTTGTGCTCCAAATTATTTGTGAGTATTGTTTAAAAGAGTCCTAATTCACGTCACTGTCACCTTCATCGCCATAGCCTACGATAGTATAGCACCATTTTGAACGCCAAGCTAGCCAGCGTATCCTCCCCAGTCATACCACAGTAGACTAAGGCAAGGGGTTCCGCGCTAGGGCCAGCTATCGGTATCAAAGTGCCACGCATATCTTTTATTCGACTCCAGAATATATGTGCCTACAGTGCGTCCATGGCATCCAATTCGAACTCAATATAATTGCGTTTTTGGCTCGTATTGCTTCTTGTAATCTGTTTTGTTGTTTTACAGACGTCGGCCTCGTGTCTGGACACGCTTTTGGACTAGATCAGAACACCCTGACATACTCCGAAGAAACGTTTAGCTACTGCTGGCACTCTTGACCAAAACGGAACGACCTAGTAGTGGGTCGTCTAATAACGTGACATAACCTGTGTTGTAACCGAGGCTGGCTGCAAGGAGTGCTCCTTTCGAATATCTGGAAGAAGATGTCCACGTCTTGGTAATTATCATGCACAGTCAGATCCAGGCGTGTGACTTGACATGTCCAATTCGACATAACTCAAGGGATTTCATCCTCAACGAAACCGTGAGCGCAACGATGGTGCGCGTCGCACGGGGAAAATACGTGCTCAAAAGCGGTCTCCTCCACCACCTCGTGGTAACCGCTGCGTACCTCCCTCTGTCATTCCTTGCTGTCTTGGTGGATGTCCCACCTCACCCCTCTGCCGGCATCGCTCGCCGAGTAACCGTTAGTATCTACCACAGCCTCGTCGACTGTTGCGGTTATTCGAAGCACCGGACAACGATGGTTGGGCCCCGCCCTGACGTAAAGTGTGGCGTATCAATTCAGGTGGAATCGGCGAGTTCAACTTTTCAGACGGAGCATCGGAGGCTCCAAAATCCGGCGACACACACAGGCATGTTTCGATGCCTGCTCCTAGAGCCTCCTTCTCTCTGTAAGCGTCGGAGATGCCGGCAATGGTGGCGACGGCATCGGCTCGATTATCGAAGGTTTGTGTCAAATCTTCCTTCTCCTTCCGATGTCATTACCATGGTCAGCGGTGACGGCCTTCCTAACGGCAGCGTCTCCGACGTGGTCACTGACTGCGATGAAAAATTGAGGGAAGAGGCCATCTCCGGTGTCCGTAGGGCACCCCTGACAAAGTGTGAGCAGCCGTTGGCGACGGCGGCCGCGCCATCGTCGCAAGCGACGGCAGGGGTGGCCTAGCGATCGGTGATGTTGTCGTCGACGGGTGCGACGTCATCGATGGCGGCGGCCCGAACTCCGATATCGTCGATGGAGACCACCACAACGGTTAAGACTGCCCCGTTTACGGAGGCTGCCATGAGAGAGGGGTGGAGAACTACCGTCGCGCCGTTGGCGTCATGAAAGGTGCTGTCGCCGTCGGCTGCGGTGGCGGCTGTGGAAGCGTTGGGAGCTCGTTCTGGAGTTGAGCGGCAGTCTCCTTGGCGTAGGGGGCAGGAGGCGAGTCTTAATCGTAGTTGGTGGCGTCGGGAACCATGAGCCCAGCGTCTTCACCGGCAAAGGTGTGTACAGTGGCCGGGACGATGGTGTCGTCGACATCGGAGGGTTTGATCGAGCGCCTGCTCTCGACAACGTGCCCGTCTATGAAGAAGTTCGAAGCGATATCCTCGGCTGTACCGACGGTGTAGGGCTTAAGTCCTGGTGGCGTAGGCATCAGCTCCAGCGGCGACGAGGAAGGCTGCCAGATAGATACTATTAGCGTCCCCAGCGAAGGTAGAGGTGTCGGAGGTGGCCTTAGCCCCATTGTCGCCGGTGACGGCAAGGAGACCGGCCGCGGCTGTTATGGAACAGATGTTTCCTGAAGAGTATTCCGGCTAGAACGGCCCAGGCCCACACTGTAGCTCCGTTGATGTAATCCACGCCATCCCCTACAACGGAAGCGGGTCGTCGTATGATTGTGTGGTCGCTCGCTGCTGTAAACTCCTCCTTTCTGATATATATTCCCCCGTCCAGGTGGATGTCCGGGTGCACGGCCTCGCTCCGGTAGGGAAACGACCCTCTACACCAGCGCTCGTCACGACGAGCCGTCGCTTATGGCTCGCCGTGCCTTGCCTGGTGAACGACACGAATGGTGGGCCTCCTCCATCGGCACCTTTGCCTGGTGTAGCACTGCCACTGATGTGGCGACATTGCGCTCTTCTCCCCGCCCAACCTCGTCCCCGACGAAGCATACCAATCTCCCACGGCGCCTTCCCCCGAACAAGGTCAACTTCCATGCAGTTACCACGCTCTTGGTGATTCCAGCCGACGGCTTCTCCCATGGGAGGGAAGCAACAACGGACACAGTCCGACAGATTTCGAATCCCGGGAGCTTGGTAGAATGACAGGGGGAAAAAAAAGGTGAACACGATCTAAGGGTATCAATTCCGCAGGCAAGGATTGCCGTACTCCCGTAGTAGCTCCTTGCCAGTTTGGGCTCCCTCAACAGCCCCGTGCAAGCGACGTAGCTCACGGCACGACCGGCATCTTGAAACCCCGGAGCTTCGCTCGCCTGTTTGTTCTCTCTAGGCTCCGCCCCGCCCTCGCGGATTCTCCCGGGGAGGACCGGGCCCCCAACTCCTCACCCGCCTCCGACGAGACAAGCCTGTGCACACCGAAAACTCGGCGCAGCCCCGGATGGTAAGAAGGGGGCGTGGCTTCCATCCACGTCAATGAGCAAAGGATCTCGACCCCGGGAGGTTCTACTCTAGATCCAACGGGAGATACTCAACCAGCTGTCGCTCCTGCTGAGTCCGTTTCCGGCGTCAGACGTCCGGGTCGCGGGCGTTTCTTGCCCCCGGCCACGCGAGTCCCCCTCCGCTTCGGCAAGAAACCTGCCGATCACGCGGTTGGCCTCCACCGCACCACGGTAATAAAATAACCGCGATGTAGCCAAGTAGCGTCTGTAGTTGGTGCCGTGTGCGCACCTTTCCTCCTCCAACTAAACCTGCCTGCCGATTGTGCCGCGTTTACCCCTGTGCCTATATCTCCTCTCAACCAGAGCCTCTCCCCGAAGTCCCTCTTCTCACATCTCTGCCCTTACTATAGTTGCGCCCCTCCTCTGCCCATCTACTTCTCCCGCGCCTGCGACCTCCAACAACGGACAGCGGCAATCGCAGTAGAATCAGCAGCAACCGCAACAGCAGCACTAGGACCATATGCTGCGCCCCAAATTGCGGCACCAGGAGCATCCTCCGGCGCAGCAGCAGCGGAAATAGCGGCAGAAATAGTAGCGGGAGCAAAAGCAGCGGCCGCAGCAACACCAACAGCAGCAATGCCAGCGGCAGTGACATCAATAGCAGTGGCTAAAGCAGTAGAAGGTCGCCCCCCCTCCCCCCCGCCCCCCCTCACGCCGTCCCTGCGCGTCTTTGTGGTCCTCTTCGTCTGCTCTGTACACGTTCCACGCCAGCACCGTTTTGCTGAATACGCCATGTTTTCCAAATACGGGCTGGTTCACGTTCATAGTAGTGTCCAAGTTTGAACCCGGCGAGTCCTGTGTGACTCTAACCCTAACCCTGACCCTACTCCTAACGTCACATACCAAGGTAGCTGGTATCCCACCAACCTCTATGAAAAGAGAAAAGCGGGACATGGTCAGATGTCAAAACGAATAATTTGGGCAAAAGTTATGCCCAAAAATGTGTGAAAATGGCCGAAAAGTGGCATCTGATGAGTTTTGTTTAAATAGAATGTGTGTTTTTAATTAATTTCCAAATAGAAGAAATCTGCGTGGAATGTCTTCCTGTAATATCTCCTCAAACGTTCAAGCATGCCTCAGAGTTTTGCGCGATGGTAGGCATTGATATCGGGATTTTTTGTTTGGTTCTCCTGGTAGTGTTGAAATCACCGCTGCAGCAATAAGCCTCAATACATCGGCCTCGTTGGTCGTACATGTTTTTCGTGTGTTTTTTTCCTAAACCAAGCGGTATCAGGCACTCCAAGACACAGCTTTAGGTAGTTAATCACAAATAGTAGAAGAACTGCCAGACTTGCATCGACTTAGAGTCAAATTGAAGGACCAAACCCGATGCACATACGTATCAGATCCTTCGATACGATGTGAAAATTCAACTAGGGTACCCTTAACGAACGACGAGTACGTCACAAATCGTGACAAAAGTAGAAAGACGCGAACCGTGAAATTTTGCCACAAATCGTGACATTTTTTTTTTTTGTGAAATTGTTTCGAATACGTCAGCTGTGAGTTCGAATAATTAAGGTGGCCGATACTGGAACAATATCCCGAGAGGAGTGGCGTCACGGTGCGCGACGAAAACGTGACAAAAAAGAGAACAAATGGATTCGATCTTCGAGACATATCGGCTTGCAAAAAACCAAAACGCTACGTATGGCTTTCGTTTCGCGACATGATTCAGCGTGGCGTGTTGTTGACAGCAGGATTGTTGTGCTTCCTCGGAATCGCAGGCTAAACCGTTCTCTCCTAGTGGCGAAATTATTCATTCGACCGTTGCGAATGCCCGTGACCCCTTCCTGTTTTCACGGAGTGCAGCATCTCATGTAAAGCCCTTGTGATGTACACAGCGGTGCACAAGTGTCTCCTCCCCTGCCCTGCCGAAACCGTTACTGGTCAAAGACTAAGGCATGCAACAGATGAGTATGCCCCCCCCCCCCCCCCCCTCCCCAGTCGGTGAAAACCCAACGTGCTCCGTTCCGGGCATTGCAGGGTTACGAAGGTCTACTACCACGCACGGCAATGATGACAACCCCCCCGCGCAATGGCCAAACGATCAAGGCAAACCAACAAATGAGTACGCCCCACCCCCACCCCCCCTCCTTCTCCCGACATGCTCCATCGCTGCATTGTATGGATGCGAGGGCCTATCGTCTTAACACCGCGATCATGCAAGTCAATGAGTACCACCCCCCCCCACGTGCAATGTCCGAATGACTAAGGCAAAGCAACAAATGAGTACCCCTCCCCCCCCCCCTACCGGGTCATAAAAATAAAGATATGCACTGAATGGGTACGCCCCCCCCCCGCCCCCCCGCGCCCCTATATCTCCCCCTTCTCCGCCTTCTCCTCCCTCTCTCCCTCGCGAGCAGCCTTCTTACCCCTCCCCGCTTATTCCTCGCGAGGAGTCTTCGTACCCCTCCCCGCTTATTCGCCCCCGAAACCGCTCCAAACTACTCTCCTCGGATTGTTCGCGCAAAATTGTCACGCATGTCATATGCGGCACTACGGCGTGGCAGGTGTGCAAGTGCAAGCAGCGTGTGCCGTTGCGGACGGGGACAAGGACGCATTGGAAGCGATGGAAAACCTTTCCTTGAAGAAGACGGGGACGGCGAAAACAAGCGCCAACAGCCGCAGCAGCAGCAGCAGCAGCAGCAGCAGCAGCAGCTAGTAGCAGCTATCAGTCCTATCAGCAGCACGCTACCTCGGATGTTGGCGAGATTCGATTCGAGCGCCGTCTTGCCACCGACCAAAAACTGCAAAAAAATAAAAAAAAATAAAAATGATGCGTTGCTACTACGATAGAGGTGTACGAGTGGGGATACTAGCACTTTTTAGGCTGTTTTTCTCTTAATGACGGGGCTCTTAAAGCCCCAAATCGGAGGAGTTCTACTTTTTGGCGCCAAACGTTCGTGACCGGCTTAGCTTCTCGAGCGTGGAACTATCTGTTAGAAATGATGATTTTACTAGTATACTTTGGTTTAGGACTGCTGTTGTATCGCACAGGAAATGCTGACCGGGTTGCGCGAACGAGCGTCTTCGAAGGCATGTTTCGGGGGGGGTGAGATACTACGCTCCTCGTGTTAGGAGCTCAAAAACTTCTCAGAAATTTCTGCTCCACCCCTAGCATGGGACGACCCATCGTCGGAACGTCAATCTCGTTTTCGTGGCACATTATCATCATCATTTTGTCGGCCTCCCGACGACGCAACATTGTCGTGACTGCTATTATCATTGCCCTCCAGACAAAAATGCAGCGTAAGAAGAGGCCGTTGCGATATGCTACATCGAATATCCTTCCGCTGTATTTTATTCGTACTGCTGCATAGTGAGACATGAGATTTTTCGTCTCGGCTTGCACCGTCTTTCGTCATGTTTCGTCATTTTTGCGACTGTTCTTCGCCGTTGTGGGAGCTCCTTGAGTAAGCAGGCTCAGAAAAAAAGCGTACCCGCCGTCGTAGCTACGGCAGAGGGGTCCGTTGGGTCACTCGCGCGAGTGACCTCCCTATTCCTTTCGCGTATATTTCTGTCGTGCCGTTTTTTTCGCTTGAAGCCGCCGTGGAATGGTGCAGTTTGTGCGGCGCCAAACAAATCGCATGTCGTGTGTTTTTTTTTTCATAGAGATGCGGAGTCACTCGGGCGAGTAGCTCAAGCTTAGCAGTGAAAAAGGGACCGTAGCCACGGCCTCCCGCATTGCGGGGGAACACAGTAAAAACATGGGAATGTAGACTGTAGGTTTTGGTGCACACCGTGCATTTCGTGATTACAACCATGGTCCTCCGCAATAACATGCGTCAAATATAGAAACCCGCGTCTCGGAAACGCTTCGTACCTCCTGCGTTTTTTTACTGCTCTAGCGTGAGAGTTTTGGGCGTAAGGGTTCCTCAATGCGGCGGTCTGAGTACAAGGCGCCATATCCCCATACGAGGCGGTCAAAATCGATTGGCGCGAGTGGGGAATTGCACAATTGTTGCACTCATAACCTGGATTGAATAAGGCGGTTTCCCTCAATAAAGCGGTCGTATTGCTCTGGCACGCCACCGCTTTTACTGGGGGGGGGGCTAATATCTGTATATCCTGCGCCAGCGGTGTGTGTTTTTCGGATCACCAACGAATCATGCATTTAGTAGGTGTCCAGTACGTACTGTAGTAGTGTCCAGTACGGAGGGTACAGAGTACCGAAGCTTATTATCCCAATTACTTCGACAAAACTACTTCTTGGCTGTGGCTGATTTTGCCCGTGGCCGACCCTCGATTTTTGGTCAATGTGCGAGGGCGGGCGATCGGAACCCGAGCGGTTGTACATGCATTAACAGCATGTTAGGGTTTTCCCCATCTTCCCCGCCCGGGCCCCCTGCGGTCAGAATGCATCCGGCAAGCAAGAATGCACTGCTGTAGTGTACACGATTCAACACCCAAGCAAGCGATTTTGGGTCGATGTGCGAGGGCGGGCGATCGGAACCCGAGCGGTTGTACATGCACTAACAGCATGTTAGGGTTTTCCCCATCTTTCCCGCCCGGACCCCCTGCGGTCAGAATGCATCCAGCAAGCAAAAATGCACTGCTGTAGTGTACACGATTCAACACCCAAGCAAGCCGCCAAGCACCTTTGAGTGAGTGACTACGAACAGTAGAAGAGCAGAGCCAGAGCCATCCATGCATGTAGATGCAGTAGTAGTCGGTCGCTGGGTCCGTGTCGTGTCATACCTATGCATGCACATGTGGGAACGCGCACAACAAAACAACTAGCGCAAAATGCCTGGGGAAGACACCTCGTAGCTGGGCGGATGTACCGCCAGCAGCAAAGTCTACAGGGAAAAGACAGTATGTGCCCGCTCTTGCCCGTTCGCGCCTGCCGTGAAGTTCGCGGGCCCGGTCAATCGATGTCGCTGGCTAGAAAAACTCCCCGTCTTTGAGACTTACTTCTGTGAGGGAAGAATCGAAGAACCGATGAAAATAAAACGCCGATCGCTGCTCCCTCTGGCCATACTGTACCAAGCAGCCCAGACCGTGCTTGGGGTGGGGGATGTATCCGAAGCGCAGCGTTAGAAACGGATTGAGCGGCGCGGTACGACACAGGTAGCACATTTTGGATGTAACAGTGTCTGAACGACGGAGCTCACAAAATCGTCGGCAATCTCACTAGACTAGACTAATGTTTTTGGGCAAATATCCCACTGTGTAACCAAAAACCATGTGGGATTGCTCATCGGCGAGAGCTGTTACTTCTTTCTCATAATCAGTTTTTAGAGGTGGAGTATAGCACTAACTCAAAGCGAGGAAGAGCCTCAGAAAAAGAACGGTGTATGTCTATTGCAGCTCATGCGTCTCCGACACACCCGCAGCATGCTGATACTCGTACCACGGCACGCTCATCCTGGACAATATCGCACTTCTCGTGTTGTCGGCCACTATATCTTGGTCCACACACATGAATATCATCCGGTCGGGAAAATCGTGGTCACATTGTGGTGGCAGCACTGGCGAACTCTCTCGTCCTCTAAATGGTCCTCTGGTCCGATGCTGCTTCGTTGAGTCGGTTAGGCCTTCACAAGCAAGCGCGAGATCTGCAAGCACGAGCACGAGCAAGATCCAGATCCGGATCCTGATCGGATCCACCTCTCACAGGATTCTATAAAAATTGAAAAACGTCAGCTGTGAGTACAACCGCGATTGAATAGTTCAAACTCAACTTTGCAACAAGATTTGTGGATATTTTGGTGAAACTTCCCCTTGTCGAAAAGGCGAAAAACTCGTTTGGAACACCTTGCACTTGTGTATCGTATCTCGCATCGAAGGTAGACAACCTTGTTTTCCACTACCGCTGCTTTTTTAGTGTCATGGATATCCGATCATTCTTCGGCAAAGCTCCGGCAGGAGGGGGCGGAGGGGGGAGTGCCGCGAAGGCCAAGACGCCGCCGCCAGGAAAAAGCGATGCGGGCAAGTCTCCTGCCAAAGGGGGCGGCAAGTCTGCTGCTGCTAGTAAACGTCAAAGCGCCGCCAGCCCAAGCAGAAACAAGGCCGGTAGCAAGATGAGGTGAGGTGGAGTTCCGTAGCAGTGTACCCAGTATGCCCGGGGGTGTGCCCTTGCTGCTGCCGTGCCCTGTGCGCACTCTCCTGTCTGCTGTATGTTGGTATCTCTGTCCTTTGGGAGCTACCGATACAGCAGCGCACTGGTGGTGGCGCAGCCGTTGTTTTGCGAAGGTGTGCTGGGCGAAATTTTGAATTTTGCTTTTTTTGCATGTGATCGCCCGCGCTCCCCTTCCCTCACTATCTATGCGTTCCCCTGCTGTGCCAGGCGCGGCAGTGGGGTATTGGTGTCATTGCGTGTGCACGTCGCCCGTTGTCTCGGGATTGTCCTGGTCAAGCAATTGCGCTCAAATATGCATCAGCACCACCCACTGCTGTCGCTCTATGATAGTGCGATGCTTGACCCAAGCACGTGCCCGCATAGCGCCAGCCTGCTCGAGCGTGCATGAAATGTCGTTTCAAAAATTCAAAAAATACAAAATCCCAAAATTGACAATAATCACCAGGTACCAGGTCCAGGGCTTTCCGCGGGACCGGTTTTTGTCTTCGGGACCACGTACCGCAGGATTAAGCTACAACACGCCCTTACAGTGCCGTTGCGCTTCTAGTTCGTCCCCTATCATATCCCGGGAGCGCCAGGTTTGCTATACACGTAGTGATTCCCATGATCGATGCTGTAATTTGGTCATATACCAGGTACCTAGTACCTCTGGTACAGCAGTGCTACATACCAGATTATCATCTAACCTGTCAAGTGCCTGTGCTGCTGCTGTCCCAGCTATTCTGGCATAGCTTGGTGTGATAGATACCAGTGTACCAGGCACAAAATGCCTACGAGTATAACCCCCATTCCCACCCCCGCCCTCGCCCCCTCTCCCGTGCCCGTTCTCAACCTAAATCGTTTTTAGCGCGGAGAAAAGTTCGAAGAACAAATCGCCGACGAGAGGGAGAAGTTCCCGTCGTGGAAAAGGAAAAAACGATGAGAAGGACGACAACGACGAAGATGACGACGACGATGATGACGATGACGAATCCGTGGAAGTGGTCCCTAGCCCCGCAAAGAAAAAGGTGGCATCAAGCGCCGCCAAGAAACAGGGAAGAGGACCCAAATCTAAAGCTGGCGGTGGGGGCGGTGATAGCGATAGCGACAGCGATGGAGTTCAGGACGCCGTGCCGACGCGTTCGTCTCCCGGCCGTCGAGCGAAGCAGCGCGAGTCTAAAGCTGGGGAGGTTGGGTCGCCTTCAAGATCTTTGAGAGCGTCGTCGAGGGGTGGGGGGGCGAGTTCTCCGTCCCCGGTTTCCAAGAAGGGGAAAGCGTCTGCGCAGACTAGGGGTAAGGCGTCGCCACGGGGGGGAAGAGAGTCGTCGTCGCCGCCGTCGGCTAGGACAGGAACTAGAAGACGGGCTACCAAGGCGGTCGACTATAAGGAGGACGAGGAGGATAGCGATAGTGGAGGCGGTGGGGAGGGCGATGATGACGATGACGAGAAATACAGTGGGGAAGATTCTAGCGAGGAGGACGATGACGATGAGGAGGAGGAGGAGGAGGATAGCATGCCCCGCAAGCGCAAGCCAACTTCCTCCTCTTCTGCCGCGTCTTCTGGGTCGAAAAAGTCGTCATCCAAGAGGGGCGGCGTAACCGGTGCCGGTTCGAACGCCACCCCAGAGAAGAACAGCAGCAAAAAACGAGCGGTACTGATTGACAGCGACGACGACGACAACAGCGACGATGTCGCTGTCGTCGCCACCAGCAAAACCAACCCCCTAAAAGAAGAACCCACGAGGTCAAAGCATTTCTCCTCGCCTCAGGGAGGGGCCGGATCTAAGCGCAAATCACCCACCGGTGCCGGAGCCGGTAACGGCAAAAAAAACGAGGTCGTGGAGCTCGGTGGCACCTCTAGCGATGGGGAGGAGGAGGAGGAAGAGCACACGCCTCCTCCACGCAAAAAACCCGCTCCTACGCCTGCCACTATGGCCGCCGCTGCCGCTTCCGCTGCTCGTGCCAAGCTCTCCCCGGCATCGAGTGCCGGGGGGGACAGCGCTAAGAAAACACCGGGCAGTGGAGGTGGTGGTGGGTTTCGACCACCGTGGATGGGTGGAGGGAGAAAGTCGCCCCCGAATGAAGGGAAAAAAGAGGTTCCTGTTGGGGCGGAGGGCTGCCTATCGGGGAAGACGTTTGTCGTTAGCGGGGTGCTAGATTCGCTGGGAAGGGAGGCGGCGGAGGACCTCGTCAAACAGGTGGGTGGGTGTTCGTGTGTGTGCCGCGGGGGCTTGACAGCAGTGGCGCAGCGGCCAGGTATCGACCCTAGAGAGCGAATTATGAGGTGTGGGTGGGTGAATGGGCGGGTGGATGGGCAGGTGAGTGGGTGGGCGGGCGGGCGTTTTGCATCGCTGTTGTGTATACCTAGTAGGTTACATTTAGCTACTGTATCGTCGCTTGGGCACAGCCGTGAGAGAGAAAAAACAGCCATGTTTTGTTGTTTGGCAGGATCACAGATCGGGGAAGGAGGGCGGGCAAGGCGGGGAGGGGAGGGGCTCATTCTAAGACGCAGCAAAACGGGCAATCAAAATGGGGGGGGGGGGGGAAAGGAACGAGTACAGGGGCGGCGGCGGGGGGGCATTGAGAGCTGGCCCGAAGAGGTCACCTTGCGATCAAGAGCAACACACACAGCAGTGTTTTTCGTTTTATTTTTTGTCTTGCTGCAGCGTCTCATCGTTCGGCGGTGATCCCTTTTGGTCTTGTGTCCTTTCGTTTGTTTGTTTTTTTCTCGAGCAGTACGGGGGCAAGGTGACGGGCTCTGTGAGCAGCAGGACGACGTATCTGATGCTGGGATCTGTGCTGGACGACGGCCGACCCCCGGAGGAGGGCAGGTGAGCGCCGGACAAAAGCACAGGAGCGGTGCTTTGTTCTGCGAAGCGGCAACAGCGGCGCCGGTGGTGTTGCTTGTGCTCGTCGCACGGTGGTGGCCGTGACGGTCGTTTTGTGGATCGGGAGCATCGGGAGCATGGAGGTTGAGGGTCTCTGGTTGTGGTGGTCTTTTGCTGCAATCCGGCGTCGTGCGTTGCGTACGTAAAAACTACTACCTGGTAAAATTTGGCCATTTTCCAGCTGGTTTAGCGTCAATGCGCGTGGCAATCCACCTCGAAGAGACGCGTTTTTTGTGCGAACGGAACCAAGCACACACTTGTAAGTACGCCACAAGGTGCCACCCTTGGTTTTCAATATTATGGATGTTTTACCACTTTTTAACCGGTTACACAGGGTTTCGGTTAACCGGTTACAACCGACAGAAGAAAAAATGGTTCAACCGGTTATTTTTTCTTGTTAGAATAACGCCTCTTACTCAGTTTTCGGTTGTTCGATAATAGCATCCGGTGTCCATCTCTAATTAAGTCAAAGGTGGGACCTATAGGAGCGAATTTGTAGAGACTACTGCTGTAGGCAAGACTGTTAGGAAAGCGAGGTATTGGAAGGGAATCTGGCAGCAAGACGCCAGGTGGAGGTGTAGGCGATATGATATGCACAACTGTACGCGAGACTGCTGTGTGAGCGAGACTTGGAGCGAGATATCTAACGCGTGTACCCGATTTCTTCGCCGACGAAACAAAAAAAACAAAAATAAAAAACGAGCGCAGCAAGTACAGGAAGGCCAAGCAACTCAAGACCGCTATCATCGACGAAGACGGCTTATTCGAGATGCTCAGGAAGTCTAACCCTAAGGGAGCCGGATCGGGATCGGGGTCAGCCCTTAAAGAGGAGGCGGTGGCGACCGCAGGAGCAGGAGAAGGAGCAGGAGCATCGGGCGGGAGCAAGGTGGCGTTTTTTTATGGAAACCCGTGCTACGATAACCGTGGCTCTTTTTGGACCAAACATTTTTGGCTGACGTATCTCCTGATATAGGCTCTTAACAAGAAAAAAGTGCCCAATGTTGTTCAAATGCCGTTAGGGTTTCACTTTACTAAATATTCGTTGTACGGTACCGGTCCCCCAATGAGGCGGTCCGAGTGAGGCTGTATCCCGATATACGGCGGTGAAACTCACTTCGCGCGACAGAGGGATCGCGCTCGTAAGCTAGAATGAATGAGGCGGGTTCCCTCAATGTGGCAGGCTCCCCAGATAGACTAACGAAGTACCCAATACAGTGTAGAGTACAGTAGGGGTCCCTCCGTAAAGCAGCGGTGTGCCACCATAGAGCAATATGACCGCCTTATAGAGGGAAGCCGCCTTATTCATTCCACGTTATGAGTGCAATTCCTCGGTCACGCCAAGCGATTTTGACCGCCTTATAGGGATACCGCCTTACTCAGACCGCATTATTGGGGGACCCCCACTGCTGTACTGCAGTGTTGGCATACCTTTCGGGGTTTACTGCTGTGTGAAATATTGTATCCGTTATATACCTACTGTGGGACGATGGGATATATCCCATCGGGTCGAATTTTTCAGGGCTTTTCACGGGTCGGGTCAAATCTCGCGGGTCGGGTCGGGTCGGGTCGGGTCAGCTGACCCGACCCGACCCGCGAGATTTTCGAGATGTCTTGACCCGACCCGACCCGACCCGCGAGATTTTCGAGACGTCTTGACCCGACCCGACCCGACCCGCGATATTTTCGAGACGTCTTGACCCGACCCGACCCGACCCGCGATATTTTGAAATCGTCCTGACCCGACCCGACCCGACTCGCGACAATCCGGGTGACCCGCGAGATTCGGGTCGTCTGGCGGGTCACGTTAACTTGACCCGTGACATTTCTCACGGGTCAAAGTCAAAATTCACGGGTCAAAGCATGTATACCTCGGTCGGTTGGTTGGTCCTTGGTCCCTCGTACTTTTCCCAGTACGTCGTGTTCTCTGCGTTTTTTACCGGCATTGTTTGCTGCTGATGATTTTGTCATGTGGTGTGCGCGCGAGAAATAGGAAACAAACCGCAACCCACATGCATGGATATGCCCGTACCGTTTGACCACCGGGTCGACCCGACGAGCGACCCGACGAGCGAGCTAGTTATAAGTTACAAGTGCAATCTCCGGCCCCGGCAAGCAGCCTAGCTGAGCCGCCTCCGGCAGCAAGCCCACAACTGGGGCGGTGGATCTGTCAGCAGGGGCTGCGATCCGCGAGGATGCATTGTCTGCTACTGGTGCTTGCTGCTGCCAGTGCTGCTGCTGCTGCTGCTGCTGCTGTTGCTTCGACGACGACTGCCCTTCCTTGCCTTTTTTCCGTTTGGTCACATTTCGTACTGGTATGACCGTAATATTACTGCTGTTGTTACGGCTTCAGTAGGTACGGGATTCGCGTCACACTGCTGTATGCCTTGGTACGATTAGCTAGGGGTACTGCCTGGTGATTGTTCTGCACGCTGTGATGACATATGATCGGAGCATCGGCACGAGGGAGGCAGGAAGCCGAAATGTTTGTATTTTATTGGCGGACCCGCGGGCCCGACCCGCGGGGCGCCTGCACGGCGTCAACGTGGCTCTCAGCTGTAAGTTTGAAAAAGGCGGATCCGCCGGCTAGATCCGCGGGTTTGACCCGCGGGTCAGCCCAAAACAACTCACGGGTCATTATGGCTTGACCCGCGAAGTGAACCGTATCTCGCGGGTCATGACCCGACCCGACCCGCGAGATTTTGAAAACCTCTTGACCTGACCCGACCCGACCCGACCCGCGAGATTTTGAAGCCTTTTGACCCGACCCGACCCGACCCGCGAGATTTTGAAAACCTCTTGACCCGACCCGACCCGACCCGTGAGATTTTAAAACGTAATGACCCGACCCGACCCGACCCGCGAGATTTTGAAACCCCCTTGACCCGACCCGCGGGTCGGGTCATGACCCGTGAAAAGCCCTGGAATTTTTCACGGCGCTTCGCGGGATAGGTCGAACCTCGCGGGTCGAGTCGGGCCGGGTCACCCGGCCTCTTGACCCGACCCGACCCGACCCGACCCGACCTGACCCGACCCGACCCGACCCGACCCAACCCATTGTATTTGAAAACCTCCTGACCCGACCCGACCGGCGACCTTTGGAAGCCCTCTTGATCCATGAAGAGCCCTGAATGTTTCGGGATTTTTTTTTCTTTTTGTGATGATCTGTTTTTGCGGGTGAGCTATGGAGCTGCTCAAATCTGATCCTCGGAAATTTTAGGTGCCTCCCGTGCAGCAGTACCATGCCTCTGGGTGTGGATGGCATTCGGTGAACGGGATCTGGGAGTGCACGGCGAAACGCTCTGGGGGTGCATTAGGGAGCGGTTTGTATGTTCGTGTCTACGAGAACGGTTGTGGTAGATAAAAATTGGTGTAGCTCGCCTCTGTACCAGGCGGGACTGCGCTGCACGTCATGGAACCGCACCGCACGGGAAGGAAGGGAACTGTGTGCGCTTGGGCTCCCTCCGTGCGTGCGTATGGTCGTTCGTCCGCGCTTTTCCCCCATGTTGAATCCGGCCCCACGCCTCCCCCTGCCCCCTACCCACACACCCACCCTGCTTGGCCTGACCTGCCGTCATTTGCGTCCTTCCATAGTTTCGTCATATTCTCTCTTTTTCTTGTCTCGTTGCCGCCGCTGCTGCTGCTGCTGCTGCTGCTGGACAGGCGCCTGCTGTGGCTAACCCTTACATGGCCAAGGCTGTTGCGAACCCGTACGGAACGCCAGTAGCCAAAAAGCCTCAGGGGGCCGTTGCAAACCCGTACGGTGCGGCGGCGGTGGCGGGCGGGGGTTCGAGCAAGGCTAAAGCCAGCGGAAAGTCTCCGGCGAGGGTGAGTTGGTGTTGTGGTGATGTGTTGGCTCGGAGGAGATGGGGATGGGGGATAATCGATTTTGTTGCTGGTGATTTTCAGGCGCAGTCATCGCGCGGCAAGGGTGCAGGGGGAGTTTCCTAGCTCCTGACATCAGCTCACGATCCCACCCGAAACACGCCTTCGAAGGCAGTCGCTCGCGCAGTCCGACCAATGTTTCTATGCGCCATTCGTTCCCCTATGTATAAACGAATATACACGTGGAAGTATCGGAACAACCGGTAGTTGTGCTCACGTGGGGAGCTCGGCCAATCAGAAGGCCAGAAACGTTGGGCCCAAAAAAGTGCGACCCCTACCGTGGGATGGCTCTGCAAGCGCATGGCGCGGTAGGGCAGCATGCAGTTTTTTTTTGTGTGGAACTCCTCGCGTGAGGGCGCTATACTATACCTCACCCCCAAAAAAACTGCCGCAAGTGAAGCAGAAATATGTCAAGCCTTGAGCCAATCAGGCAGTCATGAAGCACGAGTTTTAGGTAGTGGTCCTGTCGGTAGGACCGCTCCAACTATTAATAACACCCCCGCAACAACAACAACAACAACAACAACAACAACAACAACCCCTCCCCTCCTCGTTCCCCTTCCCGCGTTCCCCTTTCCACGCCTGCTCCCTTTCGGAAGTCTTCACCGATGGCGGCGCCGATATCGAGCAAACCTGGACAGATGTGGGTCGACAAACACAAGCCGCGGAACTCATCCGAGGTTATCGGTCACGCGGGACAGGTGAAAAAGCTCAAGACTTGGCTCCAGAACTGGGAGAGGTGGCACCTTGGATCCGGCTTAAAGCCTCCTATGGTGAGAGGAAACCGTCGGGAGGCCGGCTGCTAAGGGGGGCAGGGGTATTTCATGTTGGTGTGAGTTGGCTTACTGTAAGTCGAGGTGGCATGTTTGATGCTCTGGATTAGCCTCCCATAGTGAGACGAAAACCTCGAGAAAGGCGGTAGCCATTTGGGGCGGGGAGTCTGCAATCGACTGAGTTCTAGTTTGGTGAGGGAACTGTATCTTGGATCCTCCAGATTAAGGCCTCCAATGGTAAATCAGAAAACCCTAGGGAAGGCGGTAGCGATTGGGGGGGAGGGCGGGGGCTGCAATTGCGTTCAACCTACTTGGCTCAAGTACTTGGAGAGGTGGGATTGGATCCGGCCTAAAGACTTCCATGGCGATAGGAAACCCTCATGAAGGTGGTAGTTATTTGGGAAGGGGGGTTGTCTGCAGTTAATGTGAGTGAAGGGTAGATTAGGGAGTTGTATGTTGACAGGTCACTTTGATGCTATTGGCCGGCCGACGAACGTTAGTTGTCTGTATTGTTCGTTTTTCCTGTCGATTTTGTTTGGTATTGCTTCGAGAATAATCTGTTGTTGCTGTTGCTGTTGCTGTTGTTGTTGTTGTCGTTGTTGTCGTTGATGATGTGTTGTTGTTGCTGTTGTTGATGATGTTGCTGCTGTTGCCGTTGTAGCTGTGGTTATGGTGCTGTTCTGCTGCAGCTTACGTCGTAACTGGTACATGTCGTCATTGCTGACGCTGTAGTGGACGCAATCCTTCCTCCTCCTAGCATCCCCCGAACACCTCATCTTACTCAAACACCAACGCCATTCAAGATTATGGTAACCCGGGCGTGCGCGCCGCCCGCCTCTTTGTGGTCCCAGGCTGTTTCTGCTGCTGCTGGTGGTCCTGCTGTTGCTACTGCTACTGGTGGTCCTGCTGTTGCTACTGCTACTGCTGTTGCTGCTGTTGATATATTCGCCGTCGGCGTCCTCCATTTCCTCCTCCTCCCCTTGACTTCCCCCAAACGCCTCATTTTCCCCGAAACGCCGACCCCTTTTTCATGAAACCTCAACACCTTCCAGGGCAAAGACAACCCGGGCGCGCGTGCGGCCCTCCTCTCGGGGGTCCCCGGCGTTGGCAAGTCTTCGACGGCAACCCTCGTGGCGAAGGAGATGGGCTATCACGTCACGGAGCTTAACGCCAGCGACACGCGCAACAAGAGCTCGCTCTCGGACGAGCTGGCCTCGGTCATCGGTAACAAGGCGAGTAGACGGGGGTTTGAAGGAGGAACAGCAAGGGCGGGGGGGTTGAGGGGGGACGGGGGGTGGGTTGGGGGGGTGAGGGGCTGGAGGAGAGAGGGTGTGGGGGGGGGGAGCTGGGGGTTGAGGAAGGGGGGGGTAACAGGGGGTGGGATTAGGGAGGCGGGGGTCGGTGGGTGGTGGTGGTGTGGTTTGTTTGGTGCTGATGTTGATTGTGGTGGTGGGTGGTGGTGATGATGGTGGCCCTAATCCTGGTCGTGGTGGTGCTCTTGCATGGACGCCGCAGCGTGAAGAGATGTATCTCGGCAGCCCTCGTGTTCGATCGTGATTTGTCGACCGGGGAAATGGGGCCTCTTGTCGACAAAATGTGTCACGTTTTTTTGTGTGACTTGCGCGGACACCGAAATTTAGTAGTTTACCGCCATCAAGAAGAAGCTATCGGCACCACCACCACCACCACCACCACCACCACCACCACCATCACCGCCACAAGTTTCGCGGGAGCTGGCCAAAGGGACCCGTTCGCATTCCTCTGTTTTTTGCGCGGCAGGTTCTGTCGTTCAAGCCTGACGGCGCTAATACCGGCGGTAAAAGCGGCGGCGGAGGCGGAGGCGGGTTCTTGAAGCAGCTGGTTATCATGGACGAGGTTGACGGGATGGGGGGGTCGGACCGGGGGGGTATTCAGGAGCTGATCGCGCTCATCAAGAAGACCAAGGTGCCGATCATTGCAATCTGCAACGACCGACAGCACCAGAAGATCAGGCGAGACTACTGCACGCATCGGACAGATCCCATAGATCACATATCTCGTATAGTTCATATACATAATATTCATGTAGATCACATGTACCATATAGATCACATATACCATATAGATCATAAATATCATATAGATCATATAGACTTACTTAATTTTGTCTTTCTCAGGGATTGCCCATCCCTGGCCTCTCAGAGCTCCAACTTCCATATTACTTGCGGAACCTTTCCAGCTTTTCTTTGCTTTCCAGCTTCGTTCGATATACGAAACGTCAATAGTACATACCGGTACTACTACGCTTTTCTTTGCTTTCCAGCTTCGTTCGATATACGAAACGTCAATAGTACATACCGGTACTACTACACCAGGTTTGTACGTACCATCAGATACTACGCTGTTGGATCACATGCACGCCCAGCTCAGATCAATCCGGCTATATATGGCCCAGCAGCGCAGCGTAGCGCCGTGCGGAGCCGTGCGGAGCCATGCGGTGCGGTGCCGTGCCCTTCGCTGCGGTGCTGTGTCGCTGCGCTGTGTGCTTTCTTTCGAACATAGAGCAGTACCGGGTATAATGCGTGTGTTGTTGTGTACGGAGTACTACTTTTCCTCTTTTTTCTTCTTCATTAGACTAAGTATTTGATCTTTCACGGCCCCCTGTTTTTCCCCCACGCAAATTACCCCCGTACTGCCGATCACAACGTAACACCGGTAACAAAAGCACACAGCACAGCTGAGCACAACCGGGCAATTTGCTCTGCACAAGCAGCTCTTGGCATTATCAAATCGCTGTTCGCACCAAATCGTGGGCCTCTTCTTTCTGCCCCCTTTACATAGTATATGTTTTTAGTTGCATTCTTCCTTGCCTTGCGCGAGCGTAGCGGGCGGCGTCAGCCGCCCGCGGAGCGGAGCCCTTGTATGTCATACAGACCATATGATCATACAGATTATATAGATCGTATAGATAATGTAGACCCAATTCTGTATCTGTACCAGTACGACTCCAGTACGAAAAAAAACAGAAAACAATCTTGTCGTATACTTGATGGGAACGATCACCAGCTGTAGCTTTGATATGAATGAGCAGGATCTGTGTGGGACAGATCCTACTCAGGAACCATGAGCTAAATCGTTCGGCTCTTACCCGTTAACCGTCCTTTGGGGGGGGGGAGCATGCCCGTGTACAGCGACCAAAACACGGCAATTACGACTTTTTCAATCGCCTACGAGTAGCGTGAGCGAGCGGTACGAGTAGGACTAGGCCGTGCACCCGTCCTGTATGACCCCTTATATTGTTGTACTTTCGGACACCAATGTTGCCACCCCACACTCAACAGTGCCCGATGCTGTGTTCGTCAATCTCCAAGGTCTTTGTTCCCCCCCCCGAAGCCCCCAAGAGGGGCTACCATGATCTATAAGGTCGGCCCTCCTATCCCTTCCTACCCCGGCCCCGTTCCCTCCTCGCCCTTGTCTCCCTCGTTAGCATATAAAACCGTCTGCCATGCCCATAGGTCGCTGGTGAACTACTGCCACGACTATGCATGAAATCGGGGCACCCCCCCCCCTAGCTCTTTCTACCCCCCCCCCCTCACAACAGTAGAGAGTAGGACCCACGTAGTAGGAGAAGGTGAAATATACAAGGAGAAACGGGGTATGTTACAGAGGAGGAGATGAGGAAATTCGGCGTATGTGACATGGAGGAGTTTGGTAGCCTAGAGAGTAGCGAGAAAACGATCGCTATCCTAGGAGATAGATGGTGGCCACAGACGGCGAAACAGGAATGGGATAAGATAAACAAACAGTTTCTATGTGGTATATATGGAAGAAGCGTAATGAGCGCCCAAATGTTGGAGGTGCCTATTAGGAGTAGGAACGGTGCTCCGTCTCGAAAGGGATGCGTGGTCAATGGTCACATGACTAAGGCACGCAACAAATGAGTACCCCCCCCCCCCCCCCCCCCCTCCGGTCCCCCCGTGTTCAGTCTCCCTTGGGCGTAAAAAAAGCCTTCCGCCCATAGGTCGCCGGTGAACTGTTGCTACGACTATGCATGAATGAGTACACACCCCCTTCTAACCCTTTCTACTCCCCCCCTCCCCCCTCTCCCCCTCTCCTCCTGCCCCGCCCCACCCTTCTCCACCCCAACGCGCTACCCTCTCTACCCCCCCCTGCCAATGCCTCTTTATACTGTCTCTTCGTCGGCGTGTAAAAACGCCTTCCGCCCATACCTGGTAGATCGCTGGTGAAGTATTGCTACGAGTATGCATGAAATGAGTACACCCCCCCCCCCTTCCTCTTCTCTTCTTGCACCTCTTCTCCCCACCCCAACCCACTACTCCCCGCCCCCCGTGTCCCGTGCCTCCCTCCGTCGGCGTACAAAACCGCCTGCCGTGCCCTTAGGTCGCTGGTGAACCACTGCTACGACCTAAGGTTCGCACGGCCGATGAAGGTCACCATCGCCAAACGGGTAAAGGCTGTGGCGAAGATGGAGGGCATGGATGTCGACGACAACGCCGCCGAGATGCTGGTAGAGGCCAACGGGAACGACATCCGACAGGCGAGAGACCGGGGGGGGGAGCAGGAGGAGGCTAGTAATGAATGAGGCGGGGAGGGGGTTGTATATCATGTCATGCACCACCGGTGGTGCGAGAAGGGGGGGGGGGGGCGGGGTACTCATATCATGCATAGCCGTAGTGACATCGCGTGCACCAAGCGCGAAGCTCCGTGAGTTGTTTGACGAATAGCGAGGAGGCATACTCATTTGTTGCTTACCTCAGCCATGCGACCATTTACCACGCATCCCTTGCGAGACGGATAGTAATGGGCTTGGGGGAGGGAGGGGTAGAGGGGGGCGGGAAGGGTGAAGAGATGGGGGGGGGTGTAGGGTTGTTTCGTGGCGCTCTGTTATATACGAAGTATATGATACATATGATGTGTGCTTGCTTGGCTTCATGTCATGTCAATGCGGAGGCGGTGCGCCTTGTTGTTTTTGCTGCCCTCGCTCAATCGTTGTTTTGTGTCCTAGACATGGAAAAAAAAAAAAAAACTCGTCTTCACATTGGGTGGCGATAAGCGTTGTTTTTGTTGTTTTTTTGCGTGATCCGACCACGCATGGCCCCCATTTTGATATTGCTTGATCTTCGCACACACACACCCCTGTCCACCTCGTTTGATTGTTTCGTACTTGTTCTTGCCCCCCACTCTCGACCAAAGCAATAGGAGATAATGTAGCGAAATAACGTTCATGTACTAATAATATATGGAAGAAACGTAGTGAGCGCCCAAACATTGGAGGTGTCTGTATTAGGAAGTAGAAAGGGATGCATGGTCAATGGTCAAATGACTAGGGCAAGCAACAAACATGCACACCCTGCCCCCCTCATAGGCGGTCCTTAATAGGATGCTGCTCACCTTTCGTGCGACTCTCGCCGAACACCTCACGGCGCTTCGCGCTTGGTGCAAGCAATGCCTGCCTGGTCGGTGAAAACCCGACATGCTCCGTCCCGACATTGTGGGGATGCGAGGGACTAATAGCTATGGTAACACTACTACGGCTATGCATGAAATGAGTGCCCCCACCCCACCCCACCCCTCCGCTCGCCCTCTACTCGCCCCGTCTGAATGTGTTTATGTTTTTCCCCTCAGGTGTTGCACGCGCTCCAGATGTGGAGCCGCAAGTCGTCGAAGATGACGTACCTTAGCCTCAAGGGTGGGTTGGATGCGATCGAAAAAGACAAGGTGATAAACAAGACGCGTTTTCTGCTTGTGCCACACCCTGGATACAAGCCCGTTTCTCCTGTTCGTGCACGGGGGGGGGGGACTTTGCGCGGAGCCCTTACTATGTTGTGGTACGATACGGTAGGCGTTGGTTGTTTCGCTTCGTTGTGTAGTGCACAGCCGACCTGGTGTGCTGGGTTGTTCTCGGTTTGCGCCATTACGGGGGACCCTAGTAAATAGGACCTACGGTCGACACAAGAACCTATATAGTAATATATTTTTACCAACAATATTTGGTCCTATTTACTATCGTCCTCCGCAATAAGACCCCGCAAGAGGCTCATGAACCCCTCCCTACCCACTCACCCCTGCCCGCGCCTCCCTCCTTCCCCAACCCCCGAAAATACACACACAAAAAAAAACGGAGGACATTAGAGCCAACGCATGGGGCCCTTCGACGCGGCGCGAAGCATCCTCGGGGGGGCGGCCAGGACCCCCCTGCGCGAGCGCTACGAGGCGTTTTTCACGGACTACAGCCTGCTGCCGCTGCTTGTGCACCAGAACTACCTATCGAGTCTCATGAGTGTTCCGGCTGACACGAGGGTGGAGGTGACGGCGTCCGCCTCGGCTGCTGTGAGCGATGCTGACATGATCAGCGGGAAGATGAGGTGGGGGAAATTAGGGAGGGGTGGGCTTCTGGTTTTGGTTCTGGAAGTAGGTTTTGGTTTCTAGGTCTGTATTCTGGGGGTGTTGAACGTGGGTTTTTTGTTTTGGTTTTGTGAGTCCATCTGCTTTTGTTTTGCCCGGGCTTTTTTGAGCCGTTATCGACCCCTGCGATCATCAATCGAGTAAACCGGATACTTTGATGAATCGACAATCAAATCAGCCACTGCTATTCCAACCAATCAAACCGATCGATCAAAAAAACACAAAACCAACACAACAATGACGGCACTGCTCGCTGCGTACCTTCATCACCCCCCCCCCCCCCCCACCGCCCCCATTCTCCCATCCCCTCTCCCCTCTCCCCAAGAAACCCACAATCACGCCAAATATTACCACAATGAAAGGGGTGACGTACTGCACTGGGAATCCTGCCCACCCAAGCGGCCCCCGACGTGCGTGTGGGGTCCGTGGTAACCTTGCGTTCCCCGATTTCCTTGCAAGGCAATACAAGCGATACCTTTGTATAGAGTAAATAGAACAAACAGAACATTGACTGCGCTCCTTGCAAGTTGTACTCATCAAGATCAACCCTCCCCTCTCCTCTCCGCCCCCCCCCCCCCCCCCCCTCTCCCCCCCTCTCCCATCCCCCATCCCCTCTTCCGTACCCCCAAAACACCCAAAATCACGCTATGAATGCCACAAATAAAGGGGCGACGTTCAGCACTGGGAACTCCTTCCGACCCAGGCGGCCCTCAACGTCCGCGTGGGGTCCGTGGGTGGGGGTAGCCTGGGGTTCCCAGAGTTCCCGAAGTGGCTGGGCAATTACAGCCGTGAGAATAAGCGGCGGAGAATGCTTGCGGAGCTATCTACACACTTGAACGCAACCATCAGCGGCGGGAGCGAGGTATGATAGGACGCTTGCTATTGGTAACGAGTCATGAGGAGGGGAGGAGGGGGGGGTGGGGTAAACATTTTCATGCGTGGCCGTAGTCTGTGAGACGTACAGACCTCGCATCCCTACAATGCCGGGACAGAGGGGGGGGGGCAGCGGGGGAGCAGAGCTGGAAGAGGGGAGGGGGGATTGTACGGGTGGGTGGATGGATGGGTCGGTGGTGGTGGGGGTGGGCAGCTCGCGTATCTGTATGTCCCCACGCAGGCAGGAACCTTGGTTGCGCCCGCGTATCGACAGCTTTAACTGCTCCGGTCCAAGTAGAAATCATGCTTACCGGCGCCCAAATACGCCCGCGGTTTGGTGAGTCGGTGGATGGGTGGGTGGGCGGCGATATGGAGTGGGTGGGCGGGTGGCGGTATGGGACAGGTAGGCGGGTGTTGCGAGTGGATGGACGGGTGGGTAGGTAGGTCGGCGGGTGGTGGTACGGATGAAGGGGTGGGTTTTGCGGACGGGTAGACAGGTAGATGGGTGGGTGAGTGGGTTGGTGGGTAGGCGGGAGGGGCTGGTGGGTAAATTAGTGGGTGGATGGGTGGGTGGATGCCTACAAACGTTGCCACCGCAAATGCTACCACCGCAAATGCTACCGCCACAAACGCCACCGCTACACACGCCACAAGCGCAAACACCGCGGAAGTGCGACAAAGATATCAATACCACGACTACCGCCCCACTGTTTTCCTACCGCCGCGTCCCCTATCCCCTCTCTGAACGGACCAGGCGGTACGACTGTCGTACATCCACTTCTTGAAGACGTTGCTGACGAAGCCGCTCAGGGACGACGGCCCGGAGGGCGCGCCGGCGTGCGTCGCCCTCCTGGAGGAGTACGGCCTGTCAAGGGACGATCTGTTCGAGGTATGATATGAGACACCTGGATAGACGAATCGCCCTTCCGGCAAACTATATTTTCATCCGCCTCCCCCCATGCCGTCTCTTTCCAGATGCCGTACCATATCATCAAATCCCATTCCATGCCGTCCCATATGGTACCATACCATCCCACATAATCCCGTCCGACTCCATTACATCCCATCTTGAATATCCCTATGCCATACCATTTCCATCCCGCCCCGTCTCTTACCATGTCATACCATACCATGCCATCCCACATAAGCCCGTCCCATCCTATCCCACATGATCCCATTCCACGCTATGGATAGTTCCGCCGGATAATGCCGGGGTTCCAGGTGAGCTTTTTAGGGCACGAGGAAAGCCGCCCGACGTTTTGGCTATGCCATACCATACCCCGTCCCATGCCTTCTCATAGTATCCCATGCCATGACATAATCCTATCCCTTCCCCCACAGTCCCAACCCGCCTCAGCCCACGTATTCCACGTCATGCCATCCCATAAGTTCCCACCCACCGTTGCCATTCTAGCTGAGCTCGAGGGCATGAAGCACCATTGCATTCAATCCCATACACTCGCATACAATCCCATCCCATCCCACAACACCCAATCCCATCATCCCATCCCATGCCATATCGTATGATATCATACCATACCATGCCATACCATACCACATATTCCTATCCAATCCCATATCATCCTACGCTATATCATACCGTCCCATACCATCCCACGTAATCTCGTCCCATTCCATCCCATCCCATCCCCGATGACCCCATACCATACCTTCCCATCCCATCCCATGCCATCCCGTTTCATCCCACATAATCCCATCCCATCCCATCCTATCCCACAGAATCACATCCCATGCCATCCCGCGTAATCCCAATCCGTCGTGTGTTGCCAGATAATGCCGGAGTTCCAGCTGAGCTCCAAAGGCATGAAGAGGCCCTTTCCCAACGTGTTCGCTGGGTTGGACTCTAAAACCAAGTCTTCGGTGACCCGCTGCTACAACGCCCTGTCGCACAAGTCCCAGGCGTTGGTGGAGACCCTGCAGGCCCCAAAGAAGGCCAAGAAGAGGAAAGCGCCTCCCAAATCCATCGCCATGATGAACGAGGTATCTTTGGGTTGGGCTGAGTCGGGGTGGGTTGGGTTGGGTTGGGTTTGGTTGGGTTGGGTTGGGTTGGGTTGGGTTGGATTGGATTGGGTTGGATGGTCGTGAGGTAGGGTTGGATTAGGGTGTGATGGGGTGGGTCGGGGTGGGTTGGGTTAGGTCGGGTTAGGTTGGATGATCGGGGGTTTGGGTTGGATGGGCGTGGGCGGAGGCCCTGCAGGCCCCGAAGAAGACCAAGAAGTGGAAGTCGCCTCCCAAATCGACCGCGATGATGGTGGAGGCATGTGTTTCGTGTTTGTTTTTTGGGAAGCGGGGGCTCGGGGGGGAGGGGAGTAGAGGGATTGGGGCAGGTGGGGTGGGATAGTGTGGGGTGGGGTCACAGGGCAGGAAGGAAGGGGGGGGGGGGGGGGGGGGTGAAGTCGAATGTCCTAACTCTCTAGAAAAAAAATTTGGAGCGTGTTGTTTTTGGGGTGGGAGGGAGGGGGGGTTGCACGCTAAAGGGGGGAAGGAGGAGGGGAGGGGGGGGGGGCAAGTCTCGCGCGATGGTAGCGGAGGTATTCCGTCGTGGGGAGGTATGGGGGGGGGAAGGCTTGGTCCTAGACGGGGAAATTTTCAACGCGTTCGTGTGAAGATTTTTGTTTCAAGCGGTGTGGCGTGGAAGCGTAGTGAATGCAACCGTGACGATCGCTGAGCCCGTTCTTTTGTTTGCCTCTTTTCGCATTCTCCTTCTCAATACCGCGCGCGGTCGGCGGTCGGCAGGGCGGAGACGAAGAGGACGAGGAGGACGAAGAGGAGGAGGAGGACGAGGAGGAAGACTTGTCGGCCTTCATGAAGAAGGTGTGTGTTTTCGCGCTGCTATAATGTCATTTTTGGTGCATGCGCCTTTCTCCCGGTGTGTAGTGTCTGTATTTCTTGTCTGTCGCCCTGTCAGCCTGCCTGCCTGCCTGCTTGCCTGCCTGCCCGTCTGTCTGCCTGCCTGCCTGCCTGCTTGCCTGCCCGTCTGTCTGCCTGTCTGCCTTTCTTTCTGTCTGCCTGTCTATGTTGTCTATATCTGCTTGCATGCTTCTCTTGCATTTTTTTTAGTCATTATCCCGTCGTTTTGTCTGTCCTGTCTGTTTGGTTGGTCTGTTTAAATGTTCGTATGGTCTGCTACATACCACTGTATGCACCCACCCAGTGTGTTTTTTCCTCTTCCCCTGTTTCCGCATCTCCCGCCCGACGTTCGCGCAGGGGAAGCCGCGCAAGCCTGCAGCGCCCTCGAAGGGCAAAGCAGCGGCGAAACCACGTGCGAAAAAGACGAAAAAATAACCACGGTAGGGTAGAGTAAGGGCATGGTTAGGTATGTCTGGGCGGGGTTTGTGGTTGGGTAGCGTACGATTGGGTAGGGTGGGATAAGGGTAGGGTACGATTGAATTGGGTAGGGTACGATTGAAATGGGTACGGTAGGGTAGGGTAGGGTAAAGGTGGGGTAGAGTAGGGTAAGGACAAGTATCGCAGCAGGGATACCCCCTCGCTTTCGGCCTGACGGAGCCCCTCACCCGAACAGCTATCCATTGTCGCTGGAATCCCAAAAATTGTGTTTCGCAAAATATTTTGTTAGAATAATAGGCGATGGGCTTGTTTTTGGGTTTCGACGGAGACTTCGCTAGGGGGGGGGTGTACTCAGTTCGTGTATGGCCGTAGTCGTATGACTATAGACCCTCGCATCCCTACTATGCCAGGACGGAGCACGTCGGGTTTTCACACGACCAGGCAGGCATTGCTTGCACCAAGCGCGAAGTGCCGTGAGGGGGGTTACTCCCTTTTTCTCTGATGGATTTGAGCTATAATAGTCGCACGAATGACTTCTGTACCTCGCGGACTCTTTCGGGCGATGTTTTGGACGCAGCGTAGCTTACCACTCCGTTGAGGATTTGCATCGCAAAGTTATGACAGCACGAAAGCTTGAGACCGCGAAGGACCAAGAGCCGCTGCAAAAAAAAAAGGGTCCCCAGAGTGACCCCCCCTTCGGCAGCCTTGGTTTTGTACCGTTTTCTCGGAGGTTTTTTTATCCGGAGTTTAGGTATAGACCTGCTCAAGTGAAGAGCCCCAAGAAGCTCTTTTTGTGTTGTGCACCCCCGCTGTAGCATGCGACTCGTGTTGTACTATAGAGGTAGTCCCTTGGGGGGGGGGGGGGGGGGGGGGGGGCTGCTTTGTTTTTTGCTGCATGCCGGGGACGCTCAATATGTATCCCGAAATCGTCGGAGAAATAATTTTGTTGTTGTTTTGCAATGATGTGATTTTTGTTTTTCATACCCAGGCTATGGCTTATGGGAACCATCGGGTTGCCCTTCTCAGTTTACTTTAAGGCAAGTTTTCGGGTGAGATAAGGGAGGTCCTGAAATGGGTGAGTAGCCTCAGCAAAGAAAAAGGTGGTTCGCCTCTGCCGTGGCGACCGCCATCGGCATAAACGTGGGGAAGGGTAAACTTGAGGTACACGGTAAGGGCAGGTTGGGATGCGTTGTCTGTAGCCGGTGATCCGTAACGAGGAAGTGACGGAAACCGGACGGCCTATGTAGCGCGCTCGTTCGTTTTGGTGCAGGGTGCGATTTTCTCCGTAAGCGGGACGCCCGAGCCAGCGCTTCTTGTCGAGTAAGAGCGGGGTATGTGACGGTGGAAACACCCCCCCCCGCGCGCGCGCGCTACTACCATAGGGTCGGTGCTGCTGCCACCCCACCCGGTTGCAAATAGGAAAGGATGCACCGGTGAGACCGGAAAGTGTTTCGCGATAACTCTCGACGGAGTGTTTTTTTGTGTTATCTTCGACGGTGTAATGTCGGGTAACGGTGTATCGAGGTCCGTACCGATCTTACCCATGTGTCGGGTACATGCTGGTATCGAGGCCGTACCGAACTTGCCGATTGTAGGGAGAAGAACTTGGATCGTTAAACTTTGTCTCTGAAAAAGTCAGCTGGTGGAGTGATGATGACCCTCTGCTTGCGCTGGCTGGGCCATTTATGTGATGCATGTAGGCTGTACCGGTAAGGGCCGCGAGAGAAGTCGACGAAGGTCGAACGGTGTTTCTGAGAGAACTGAGAAACGGGGAGTCTACACTAACCTCTACACCCGCATGTGGAACATTGAGGGCGAGGGGGGGGGAGGGGGAGGGGGGGGGAGAGGGGGAGGGGGAGGGGGAACCGGTCCTTTTGTTGGCGCGACACAGGAATGGCTCTTGAGTTGGCGCTAAACAGAAACGGTTTTTGAGGTGGCGAAAAAAAAGAGGACGATCCTTGAGGTACCGAGTAAAAACGAAATGTCCGTACGAGTAAACCTCGCGCTTGGGACGTGGCATTCCCCCAGTCGAGGGGAAAGGAAGATGCGCGCGATGTTTGCGGGCGCGTCTCTGCCGAAGTTGAAACCTCCGCGAGTGCACTGGAAACTCGCCCGTACTCGCACAGCCACGGCTACACGTCGGACAGATCAGATCACGATCATCAGTAGATGGTCTATTAATGGGTCCTAGATATATCTGCAGCTATGGTATGTTGTGTAGGAGCTGTGTGGGGCACAGATCCAAGGGAAAATGTGTTGTGCTACTGTTGATCATCTGGCTCTCACCCGGCTGCATGATCTATGGGTCAAGCAGATCATACAGACCAGGGACCTTTCTCCCCTGACGGCATACGACACGTGCTACGGTAAAAGGTGCGCACCCCTTTTTGCCTTCTGAGGGTGGCTGCTCAACCCCTTTAGAGCCCCCAAACCCCTACCCATCCTAATTCCGAGTAATTTTGTCCCCAAAAACAGGTTTCCAGAGTTGTACAGCTGTTTACCTCACCCGGAAACAATCATCGTTTAAGTGCACTGGTAAAGTGCAACCCGATCGATGGATAACCCCTTGGCCTAGGTATACGTAAACGCATATTCGTATGGCGGGGATGACATCCCGACGATTTTGGGTTATTAACCCATCTAGAGCCCCAAAATCCCTCCCCGTGTACTAACTCGAAGTGTTTTATCCCCAAATTAAGGGTTTCCAGTTGTGTAAACGCGTCGTGCAGATTTGTTTTTGGCGAAAAGTGCTACCTGTATCATAGAACGGGTCATAGGGAAATCATGAAAAAATAGGGATTACGCCTTACGGGTGGATTTTGTTTTGTTAAGGTTGGTCGGCAGGGGAGGCGCTGCCGTCCATCTCCAAAAGCATGATGGAGCCGGTGCTGTATACCGCTATTAACGTACCTGGTGCTTTGTACAACCGACACAAACGCCCGGGCTTAAGCTTTTGTTTTCATGTTCCAGACTCGCACGCGGGCACCCAATTTTGTCTCGTGTACCTTTGCTTATCGTACCTTACCCTGTTGCCCTCTGCTTTTGCCCTCGACGCCTTCCTACGCTACCGGACCCTACCCTACCTACCATACCCTACCCCCTTACCTTCCTCTACCCTACCCTACCCTACCCTACCCTACCATCATACATACCATACCCCACCGCCAGTGGCGCACGATAAACTTGCCGTTGGTTGCACTCTGCGGTACTGTGGTGCCGGCTCGTTTTGGGAGGGGGCGCGTAATCGTTGTCATGCATGACCGTAGTCTGACGGACCATGGCCCCTCGCATCCCCGAAATGCCGGGACGGAGCACGGCGGGTTTTCACCGACCAGGCATTCATACATTGCGTGCACCAAGCGCCGCACGCGTCGTGATGCGTTCGCTGAGTTGCGTGAAGGGTGAGCCACATCCTACTAAGAGCTGCATGCGTGAAGCGGACTTCGGCCCCGTGTGTATACTTGGTTGCATGTGGATGCTCGCGCTGTCGCTTCCACGGAAACTGAAGGTTAAGCCAGCTAGCACGGGCTTGGAAATGCATTTGAGTTTAATTGACACGACGTGAATGAAAGCACTTGGAAGCATTGGTGAGCTCAAGCTTTATGTTTCACCATCCGTTGGCGAGGATAAGAAAAAAAGGGGGGGCGGGCGGGAAGGGTGACAACGTTTTGTGGAGGGAAGGGCGGGTGTCGAGGATCTGCGGGCAACATGTATGTGTCGGTGACGAGCACACAGACAGTAGAAAGAAGCGAATCCATACATGCTGGTAAAAAACAAAGCAAACCTCGGGACAGATCACGATCTACTGTGGATCATCTACATAAAGATTCTACAGCTACTTGTCGTTATGAAATGCTGCGCAGGATCTGTATGTTGTGTAGAGTACGGATAGATCCAGCCCAGAAAACATGTGCTAGATCATGGACGACCGTACGGCTCCCACCCGGTAACATGAGCTAGACCTTTAGACTACAGATCTTCCAATCCAAAATAAATGGGGAGCGGGGTGATCTGCCCGACGCGTAAAATGCCAGCCCTTCCTTTTGGTTTCTGCCGCAAATTTTTGTCGCACACTGTTTGCCCCCATAGTTCCCCACGCGGTACAAGAGCGTCACTTGCTGGTGCTGGTAGAAGGCGTTACACGCACCTCGGGCCTCATCACGATCCAGATCACCTACGAAAACATCCTGTTATAGGTAGCTGCCGTTATAAAATGTTGTGCACAGGATCTGTGTATGATATGTTACGTAGAGTGCAGATAGACCTAACCCAGGAAACATGTATGTGGTGGGTCATGGCAGATCGTACGGCTCCCACCCGGTAGCGTGAGCTATCTAGACCACTATGCAGCAGTTCCTCCTGGAAGATCCGGATGATAGTCAAGTACACGGGGGATCGATGATCTGTCCTCGGGACGCGTGTGAAACGTTAGCCCTGCCAGTAGTGTGTCTGCCGCAATCTGTTGTCGTAACACTGTTTTCAGCATAGGTTGTCCCAACAGAGCGTGGACGCAGTCGATGGCGCGCGCTACGGTAGCAGTAGTAGGTAGTGACGCATGCTACGGTAGAGGAGGTATACCTTTTTTTGGCTATTTTTTTTTTAATGACGGGGCAGCGGCTCCTAATAAACCCAAAATCGTCAGGAATTTCGGGCCTTTTTTTTTGTTTTTTAGCATCGTGATGATGGTTCTCGCCGTGTACCTAGGCCATGGAATTTTTCATCCGCGATATTTAAACAAGCAGTTTTATTTATTCTACAAAAATTGGATGTTTCTTGGGAGAGGTCTTATTAAGCTCCAAAACTGAGGGGTAGTGTTAAGAAAAGAAGTGGCTGCACCTCTATCGTAGCACGCGTCGAAATTACTACAGTATGCAACACTTTATCTTGGGAGGAAAATGCTTTATTATCTGGATGGCGGAGCTCACTTTCTTGGGGGGTGGAGGGCGAGGGATGCTGTTTGTGAATGACGGGGCTCCTTAGGAAGGTATACCTTTTTTTCTTGGCCTTAATATTTTGTGGGTGACGGGGCTTCTTAACCCGTAGTCGTCGGAATGCCGCGTGCTACGATAGAGGTGCACCGCTTTTTTTTCTGAGGTTCCTCGATTTGGGAGCTTAAGCAAGACCTCAAGACCTCTCCCAGAAATTGATTTAGACGAGAAAGAATATAACTTACTATTATACCGGATGAAAGCATCAAACGTCCGAGAATCATGCAAAAAAAGAATTGCGACTTTTTTCGTCGATTTTGGGTTATTAGGTGGAGTAGTACCATCATTCGGAAGCCGTTTGAGAAGAAAAGTGCTACCTCTGCCATAGCACGCGTCCGGAATGTCATTGTTTTTTTTTGCGGTGTTGGTTTTTTGTGGGTACGTGCCTAAACCATATCATCGGGTCCGCTCATCTGGTTGCATTTTTTGTTTACTCCAAATCAGTATTTTTGCAACTCGTAGAGGGGTAGAGAGCTCCTCACGTGCGAAGGTTCACAGAAGAAAAAAAATGGTGTACCGACTGATTCTACGATACCCCCCCCCCCCCCCCCCCCTCCAAAACCGGCGATGTTTTTTTAACGAACGCTTCATAGCTGAGCACTCCACACGACAAAGGATATTCTATTAAAAAACTACCTTCACATATTTTTTTCTTGTTCGCGAAGGAAGGCCTATCGAGCGATGACTTCGGGGTGGCAAGGGAGGCACACCTTAGTTCAGAAGATGATAGATGCGGCCGGGTGGGAGCTGGTTTCAAAACCCGCGATTTCGTGATAAAGAAAAGTTTGGAGGGGGGGCTACCGTAGGACGACACAGTGTTCCTGCAATTGCACCGCTACCGTGTAGCTTGTGTCGGCGATGCCGTTGCCATTCTTGTTTTGGTCATGGCTCGGTAGGACGGGGGGGGAGGGGTACCCATCTTTTTCGGCCCTTTTTTTAATGGTCTGTTTGAGCCACCCGCCCGAGGAGTCGCCGCGTGCTACGATATATGAAGGTGGACATCACCAGTTTTTTTCTTAGTACTACCCCTCAATTTGGGAGCTCAAGACCCCTCTAAGGCAAAAAAAAGCAGATTTGGACAAGAAAATAAAACCACTTGCCGGATGAAAAACGCCGTCCGTCGTCGCCTCGAGGTACAAAACGAGAATTTCATGAAAAAAAAGTGGTGTGTTTCCCCGAACCCCTCCCTCTACTAAATCCAAGTAATTTTGTCCCCATAAAACGGGTTTCCAGTTGTAAAAGGGTCAAGACACGTATCAAGTTCCCAAACTGAGGAACCTCAGAAAAAAACGTGGCGCACCTCTACAGGTTTGTGGTCCCTGTTCAGCGTCGCTCTACGGTACCCCCCCCCCCCGCAATTTTTGTTGAACGAAATCGCCGGTGTTGAAACCACCTCCCTCCTGGCCGTATCTCCTGGGGAGTGCGATGTCCTTTGCCACCCCGACGTTATCGTTCGATGCTCCCCTTCGGAAACGAAACGATACACGAACATACTAGTTTCGTAGCTCATTCTTCCTCGTGTAGAGCAGCCTTGAAACGTTTGCTAAAGAAAAAGTCCCTGGTTTTGGGTGGTTGGCTATCGTAGAATCTGTCTTCAGACATACATGACGTATGTTCAGGCCTCCACATACAACTAAAATATCTTCAGGCCTCTTCAAATAATCAACAACAACAACAAAAAAAGCCTCGACGCGCGTGCTACACTAACACTATAGATACAGGGGTAGCACTTTATGAGGCGAGAACCGTTTTCTGAAAAAAAAAAATGCCGGACTCTCCAACCCTTTTCCAGCTCCTAATAAAATGCCTTTTTAATTTTCCTAGTCTAGCTCCAAGTGTTTTGTCCCCCGTGACGGCGGGACCGAGGCGCTAAAAGGGTTAATCCACCCAATAATATCATGAGAACGACATTGTTTTTTCTCTTTGTGTGTTTTGGAAATAGTTTTCGTTGCATGCCTACGTCGGCCATGGGATAGATAGTTCATCGTGTTGCGTTTTCTTTCAGGCCAAGACCTTCCCAACTTTCTTTTGGTGCACGTGAGTTTGAGAGTATGTACGGTGCGCACCATGGAGCTCCTCAGGCAATCACCCAGGTACTAGTTTGTGATAAGCCTTAGTTTGGGTAAGCTACCGGCCAACCTTTTGCTCTCAAGTGGTCAAACGCACTACTACCCCACTACTAACACCTTCACAAATGGCGTCGTCGACAGACCATGGGTTTTTGGTAGTTTTGGGGTCGTAGGCTGACTATAGTATTTTTACGACAACCCCCCCCCAAACCAGCGATTTTTTCCTTAACGAACGTTTGATGGCTGCTCGACACGAGGAAGAATGCCCTGGAAAAAAATACCTGCAGGGTTTATTTCTTGTTACGATGGACTATTAAACGATGACGCCGGGGAGGCAAGGGGGCGCACCGTATTTCAGGAGACACGGCAGGCCGTGGGCTGTTTTCAAAACCGACGATCCCGTTGAAGAAAAGTTGGTCCCGGGGACTACACCGTAGAACTCGACTTAGTTGGGATAAGCTACAATATCGGCTAACTTTTTGCAAGAGTGGTCAAACGGACTAATACCCCACTAATACCCCACTTCGTAGTGAATACCTTAACGCCTTCACTACTGGAAACCCTTTTTGGGAACAAAGTTATTTGAAGTGAGCATAAGGGTTTGGGGGCTCCAAAGGGGTTAACAGCACCAGTAGGTAGTGATAATACCCCTACCGTCTCTCTTCAGACCTCTTCGACACTATCTTCGACCATATCCAGGTCCGTTCAAAACTACTGCATGAAGATATACAATATAGTCTACAAAATAAAAAATAAAAAAACGTGAGCCGTGAGTTCGACGAATTTCGGGTCAATTGACTCGTATATATACATGTATCTCCATTATACATTCAGGTCCCCTCGTCGATAATATTCATAGGCATAATCAAGTCTCTCCAAAAATATACAGGCCTCTCCAGGCATATTCAGGTCTCTTCAGGTCTCTTCAACTATGTTGAGGGATTCTCAGCTTTCGCTTCTCTTTAGAGACTCGTATCTCAAACTCCGCGTACGCTGATATTTAGGTATTTGGCGCTTTTTTATTCTATATCGCGATATTTGTGTGGGCGCTTTGTGCTGTCTACAACTGAATTTGGCGTTTTATCCACACTCGAGACATCAAGGGCCCAAGGCTCGAAACGAGACGAAGCAAGATTATATGCCCCGTCCCGTCCGAGACCCAGAGCAGCGTAGGGCACCAGCTGCCAGGGGTGTGAGACGAGGCATGCACAGCATGGGCTAGAAAACGTTGCCTGCAACAACTGCCTGCCCGCACAGTATAAATGCGCGGAAGCCGCGATGGGTCGTGCTTTGAGTTTTGCTTTACGTGGTTGCTGTTGGGGTAGCTTGGGGATAGACACAATCTAAAAGCGATCGACGCCGAGGAACGAACGCAGGCAAGCGAGTTGACACAACAAAGGAATAACTGACTGCTGTGCTCCAGCTAGCTACTGCTGTGGAGTGCCCTCATCAACTAAAACCAAGCAACAGACACACATCTTGCCCGGGCTCGAGAGCAGGGGCGCCGGTCTGTCAAAGGGCTAATCCAGCCGTCGCGGTCGTTCGTTACTCATGGTGCCGCGCTGTGCGCTTCATACGTGCAGCGGTTGGTTGCTTGTGTGCTGTTGGGCTGTCATGTGCTGTGTGCGTGCTGGTCATGTGGCTGCAGGTGGGTCTCTCCCAGGCACGAACAACGAGTAAACCGCATCTTTCCTGCAACAAAAATCACAAAATATCGCGAAGGTGGGAATTCCCACCTACGCGATATTTTGGTACGTGCGAACCACGTATGGGGAAAATATTCCAACAGCCCGGGGTCATCTAAAACTCCAGACGCACATAATTCGGCTCAAAACGACCAATATCGCGATATTTCCGAGTTTTAGATATCTCTTTTAAAAGCTACAGGCCTCTTCAGGTCTCTTCAATAATATCCAAGAGGTCTGTTCAGGTCTCTTCAACTACGTTTAGGGGTTCTCAGCGTTCATTCTTGGGGGGCTTACACGTTCTACGCCGCTGCTGCTATAATAGCCATGGCATGCATGGTAACATAACCCTCTAAGTGATCCAATTGTAGCTTCAAAAAAAAAAGGAGGGCGGTCTCACCAATCGTCTATCGATAGGATGGGCGATCTACAGTACTAACAGTATCATGCAGCGAGTGCCTTGCACAGCTCCTTCCGGTGTATAGATCCGACACCACATGTAACGCATGCTATGTTTCATCCCTAGGCTTGACCCAATAAGCCAAGCTTGTTGTCGTGTTTACTGCGAGTCGTACATAAAAAGAGTATACATTTGCACCAAAACGCCTATCTGTTTCTGCGAAATTACTTGAAACTCACCAAGAAGTGAGTACTACTCTAAAATCTGTAACACGAAAACAAGGTCAATATAAGCAAAAATAAACAAGTTACGTTGCGAGTGCATCGTATACACATCTCCCTGCGTTGCACTCCAGACATCCCCCCCAACTCCCAACTCTATTAATAGCCCGAGCTCCTTCGTGTGGCGAATGCTAAAACTGACATTTGCATTCGTCATGTTTCCGCTCCGAATTCTCGAAAGGCGTGTCGCACACGTGAGAATCGGCGACGGCCACTATCGAAGTTTACGTATTAGATAGGGACAAAGATGTTGGCCTTTTTATACGTCAGGTTTTATGGTTTTCACTCGTTGGATAGCTCAAAAGCAGGGGATCGGCAATACAACTCCCCTGCAGCATCTCCTACGTAATAGATTTACTTGGTAGCAGAGTCAAACGTGTCCGACAACCCATTCACACAACCCCTCTCAAAAAGCAGCAGCTCTCTGCAATCGCCGCCGCCGCTGATCTCTCGCGCCACCTTTCGGCCCCGACGGCACCAAACATGCCTCTCTCCGTTTCTTGCCGCTACTGCGGTCCTTCCCGCCCCGAACCCCCACCCCATCCCTCGCCGCCTCCACCCCTATATCCAACTCCCTGGCGGCCTGGCTTGCTGCTAAGGTGGCGACTCTCCTAGCATTGTCTTCGTCTGTTCCTGCTAAGCGCGCTCCGGCCCCCCCGCGCTCCGCGCCGAGATGCTTTGCCTCGCCAAGCGTGGCGCCGAGAGCGGCCCGGAGCATGTCGCGACGGTATGTCTCGAGGTGTTGGTGATGGTCGTGGGGGTTGGGGCGGGAGGGGGGGTGGTGTGATCGACCTTTCCCCTCACCCCCGTTAGGCGAGTGTTGTGTCCCCACTGCGGGTGTGAAGTCTTGCGGCAGCCGTTCTTTTATCTGATGGGGGGGGGGGGGGGGAGGGGGGGAAGGAGGGGGGGGGGGGGAGGAGGGGGGAGGGGGAGGAAGGAGAGGGGGGGGGGGGGAAGGACGTTTGTGCATTGCCGTAGTCGTATGACCATAGACCCTCGCATCCCTACTATGCCGGGACGGACCACGTCGGGTTTTCACCAACCAGGCAGATATTGCTTGCACCAAGCGCGAAGCGCCGTGAGGTGTTCGGCGAGTCGCATGAAGGGTGAACTGCATCCTTCCAAGAACCGCTCGTAAGACGGAATTCGACACCTTGTGACTACTTTCTTGCTTATGGATGACAGCGCCAACGAGTTACCGTGTTTTCTGGTGTGGCCACTCCAGAGACAACAATGGGTATTACTGTATATCTGCCTCGTGGGTGCCTTACCATATTCACATTACGTGATGCGACCATTCCCCTTGTGCTGAGTTAGGGTTTTCCACCCCGCACAATATTATCTACTCGATAACCATGATGGTGACCGCCAAAAAAAAAAAAAAAGTACCCTGGTTGTCTAGCTCACGCAGTGATTGGCATGTTTTACAGTATCGCTGCCAACCAACGCCAACCCCAATATACATACAATTTTTTACAGCGTCGGTGCCAACCGAGGCCGACTATTATATGTATATCTTAAGGGGGATGAATGTAGGGGGGGGGTGTCCTCATTATGCGATCATACCTAGGACCCTCCCATCACCACAAGGGGAGGGGGTGCACCCACTTTTTGCTTGCCTTGGTCATTTCGACCACTGACCACACACCCCTCGAAACGGGGCACCTACAAGGGAAGGTGCATGGAGGAAAGGAATGCGGAGAGAGGGGGGGGGGTTATATGCCATGCATGGGCTTGTCGAAACTATAGAACAAAAACAGCTCACCTTCCCCAGCACCTCGGCGACACTGCAGCCCGGCTTCAACACCACCATCAAGTCGTTTGGAGAAAAGCCCACGTCCCCACCACCATCGTCACCACCCTCGTTCCTTCCCCTCAAGACCGGAACACTGTACGGCGAATAAGGCTCGGAAGACCCTAGCCCCTCGCCCGAACGGCCAACAGCCAAATCTCTCCCCCCCTTCGTCTTAAACCTTCCCAATATTGACGGTGGTCGAAGAGTGGGTGGGAATAGGGAGGAGGCGGGAGTGCAGAGGGGTGGGAAGGGGGTTCATGTTCGTATCAGATACATACGTTGCAAAATCGTCCGGAAAGGGAGAGGGGTGGGTACCGCTGCGGCCGCCGGCGCCCCCATCGCAACAGAAAAAATCAATATCTCGGCCGGCGCGCGGAGAGGAGGGCAGCAGCCCCTCGGTCAACGACGTTCTTTTCTCTGGGCGCACTCACCCCCCCACCCACCCGTCCACACCCCCACACACCCATCCGACCCGGCCAGATCCGACCCGATTCAACCCCAACCCCAACCCCAACAAATGCAATACGTTTGGCGTGTCTCTAATGGACCCAACCCACCCACCCACCCACCCACCCACCCTCCCAACCCGACCTGACCCAACCCAATCCCACTATAACAACTATGTGTCTTATGTCCCCAGCGGATCCAACCCATCTACCACCCACCCACCCACCCACCCACCCACCCACCCACCCACCCAACCATTCAACTACCCACCAACCCAGTGTCCCAACCCGACCCAACGCAACCCTAGGCAGTGTGCATATTACCGGACCCGACCCAACCCTACCCAACCCAACCCAACCCCAACGTAAGCAGCACACGTTTGTCATGTCTCCGGCTGACCCTATCTACCTACCCACCTAGCCACCCCTCCCCGCCCCCCCCCAACCCCCATCCACCGCCCACCGCCCACCACCCACCCCACCCACGCACCAACCCAGTAATCCCGCGGGTGAACTCACTTGATGCAGAAACGCCGTCGATCTGGGTCGAGCGTCCCGTCCTCCTTCACGTGGTACCTCATCATCACCTGTTGCATCGGCGATAAACCCCGCGCAAAAGGGGGGGGGGGGGGGGGGGGGGGGGGAGGAACACGCCGTCGGAGAAAGGCAAGCACGCGGAAGTCTCAACTCCCAATAGCACTGCATGCACTATTTTTTATTCTCCGAGGGGGGGGGGGAGTATTTTACTTGGAATTAGTGTAGACTGATTATTTTTATTTGCACTTGTAAATTGGCAACAAAAAAAAAACGGTTTTGAACAAAAACAACAAAAATATTACCACACACCGCGTAACGCTCGGCAGAAAACTCACGTGGTGGAAGTCGATGCCCCTCAAGAAGTACCTCAGGTCCGACACATGCCCAGTGTAGTCATCATGGTTGTAGCAACCATACACCCAAGCCGTCAGGGGGTCCCGTTCTCTAAAAATAGTACTCCCACCCGCCTCCCCGCCCCGGCGTCCTCCCTCCCCCACCCCCGAAGGCGATCGAGGCCTCCTTCGGTCACCTCGCTTCCCCCCGCCCACCTCCGCCCCCATACCGCCGGGCTCCTGGAACTCCTGTCCGACTGCGAGTAGCGGCACTTGGCTTGCTGGGATGGGGATCGACTCCGCAGCGGCCAGCATCTCTTCCTGGTCTTCCATGACCACCATTTTCTTTTTGGCGTGTTTTTCGGCTCGGTCTATTTCGTCGTTTCGGGCCCTGATTTCGGCCCGCTTTGTCTCCGTCAGAACCTTGAGAGGCCGGGGGAGGGGGGGGGGAGGCGTGTACTCGATATTTATGCATGACCGTAGTCGTATGACCATATGATATAGACCCTCGCATCCCTACAATGGCGGGACGGAGCATGTCGGGTTTTCACCGACCAGACAGGCATTGCTACGCACGAGGGGGGGGAGGGGGGGGGTTCTCATTTTTGCGTTGCCTTAGGGGGGCGGGCGTACTCTGTTTTTGGCTTGCCTTAGCCATTTGATCATTCACAGCACGCATGCTTTTCGTGACGGCAGAGCACCGTTCCTACTCCTAATAGGGGTATCTCAGGTTGTGAATGGCCGTAGTCGCATGGCCACAAGACCCTCGCATGCCTACTATCCCGGTACGGAGCACGCCGGGCATTCACGGATCATGCAGAAACCGGGCGCACCAAGCGCGAAGCGCGCCGTGAGATGTTCGGCCGATGGCAGGAACGGTGAACTGCATCCTACTAAGAGAACCCCTTGTGAGGCGGACTTTGGCACCTTGTGGGTACTTTTTTTCGTATGGATGACAGCTTCGAATCGAATTATTTTGGTTTTCTAGGGTGGAGGGGACGGAGGGAGGGGGTAGGGGTCAGGAATGTCGCGAAAACAACGAACACCGAAACCTCTCACGACGTCGCGGAGTCATGGAGCGCACCGCTCTTCCCACTGTCCATGAGATACGACCTACGACCTATACGTGAAAAAAAAACTTTCAAAAATTATACATACCAGGCATTTAGTACTTCCAAATATATACTTGGGGGAGCACACAAACAAAGAGGAACTAGAGCCACACACCTACAGAAGTCAAAAACGGAGAAAAAAAATGTAGCGTTGTGATTTCTGTACGAATCGAGAAAATGACCTTATACATACCTGGTACAACTTTTTGTTACTTGGGTGTATTTAGTAACTCTCTCCAGTCTGGCTCCTCTAAATACAAACTATGGGTAATGTATATATACACATTTTTTTTGGTGCTCCCCTGATATACCAGGGGTGTTTTTTTGGCTGCATTTGTCTTTGCTCCGGCGCTCTCCCTCTGCCCGGACTAGTACTACTCAAAACAAAACATTGAAAACAACACACACGGATTGTTTTACCGGGGATAGTCTTGACCCCATCCATTGTTCACTCTGAAGTTGCTGATACCACCGCCCCTCAACCCCTCCCCAACTGGAAACCCGTTTTCGGTTACATTCTGCTCGAAAATAGGGTAAGGAGGGGCTTGGGGGCTCCACGGAGGGTTTTGCCTTCTCCGGCGGAGAACAATAGCGCCATTGCAATTCAATCTATGTCCCCACCTGCTGAACGATGAGCTTGCGGTGCAGGGAAGCAAACATCGACAAGCCTGGGGGAACTGATTTCCCCTCGCCCCCCCTATCTGGCGCCTTCACCCCCTCCCCCCAACCACCACCACCGCTGCTCTTGGCAGGTTCAGTTCTCGCCAACGCGTGAACCTCGGACCCGACCGCCATCTTGTGGGCGTTGGTGTTGTATTGCACCCCTCCAACAACCAGGACGGGCCCACCTATCAACGGCCATACGCACGCGAGGGCAAGAAAATAAACAGGCAAATAAATAGAGCGCGGGGAGTTGGATGGAGGCGGAAGGCGGGAGAGTTTTTTCTTGGGGAGGGGTGTACTCAGTTTGTGTATGGCCGTAGTCGTGTGACGATAGACCCTCGCATCCCTACTATGCCGGGACGGAGCACGTCGGGTTTTCACCCACCAGGCAGACATTGCTTGCACCAAGCGCGAAGCGCCGTGAGGTGTTCGGCGAGTCGCATGAAGGGTGGACTGCCTCCTTCCAAGAACCGCGCTCGAAAAGACGGACTTCGGCACCTTGTGACTACTTTCTTGCCTATGGATGACAGCGCCAACGAGTTACTGTGCTTTCCGGTGTGGCCACTCCAGAGACAGCAATGGGCATTACTATGTAACTGCCTCGTGGGTGCCTTACCATATTCACACTACGTGTTGGGGGGGGGGGGGGGTGTACTCATTTGAAGCTTAGCCGACCACAGACCACTCATTTGTTGCTTGCCTTGGTTATGTGACCATTGGTCACGAATCCCTTTTGAGACGGAGAAGCACCGTTCCTACTACTACTACTACTACTACTACTACCAGAGACACTTCCAACACTTGGGCACTCGTTACGTTCTTCCATATATTACATAATAAGGCAGGAGAAGAGGGGGTTGGGGGTGGGTTATAGCAGCGATCATTTCGACCGGAAGGCAGAAACAGGCACGTGAATAGAGCGCGGGGAGTTGGACAGAGGTGGAAATCGGGAGGGGGGAGGGGGGGGGGGGGGGGGGGCGGGGGGGGGATCAGCCTTAAAAGCTACCAGATACATCTGGTTCAAATTCCTGGATGTCTCATGTTTCGCACCATCCAGGTCGTAAGGCAAGAGACACTGCTTCTACGATAGCCCCCACAATTCCAGAAGAGTAATTAAAAAAAAATAATAATAATAATAATAATAAAATGCCCGGAGCCGGTTTCGAAACCGGCGAGTTCGTTTAAGAAAAGTTGGGGCGGGGCGGCTACCCTGGAACGGCTTGAGGCAGGGATTTACCAAAAGAACCACGGGGAGTTGGGGTACAGCTGCGCGGCGATAGAGGTAGGAGGTATTAAAAGCAATTCTAGTCCGTTTTTTTTTTTTCTCGTCTTTTTCTTCTGAAAAGCAGGGGGCTTCCTTAACCCAACCTGTCGTTTGATTTTTTTCACCATATTTTGTTGGATACCTAGGCTAGGCCATGGGATTTTGCTTGTGCAGGGAAAACTTATCGCTTTCTCCAGAAACCAGTTTTCGGGTTACAGAAGATAGAGAGCTCCCTGAAGCGACGACCTTTAGAAAAAGCATGGTGCACAGTGCAGCCCTACCGCACTATGGGTCAGAGGCCGAACGTGGGAGGCAGGAAGCGCGCGGGGGGGGGGGGGGGGGGGGGGGGGGTACTCATATCATGCGCACGACCGTAGCCGTGGTCGAGTCATCCCACCCTAAGGGCGCAACAGAAGTTTCTGGCTTCCTAGCCACCAGGAGCTCAACAGTTCCCCCGACAGATGGCTTCGAAAGACATTCGTTCGCCCAACCCGGCCAAGACTCACCCCGCGACAGGCGCGCGGCAGAGGTTTCTGAGTTTCCTGACACTAGGAGCTATATAGTTCCCCTTAAAAGACGGAAAAGCCCTTCGAAGAACATTCGTTCGCGCGGCCCGGGCAACACATTCTAAACGCACGCCACAACACGAGTAGTCCCAAAAAAAACAAATACACTCGCAAAGTTATCCTACCATAGCCGATGGCTCTACGCTTGAGGAAGGAGGTCCACCGATCACAACAGCTCGGCCCCAAAAAGTGCAGCCCCCCACCGCGAAACGACTCAGTCGCACGCATGAACCTACTCGACCTCGCATCCCTACCACACCGGGCAGGAGCACGTCGGAACGCATGCTACGATAGAGGTGGACATGACCGTTTTTTTTCTTAATATTACCCCTCAATTCGGGAGCTTTCAAGACCTCTCTTAACCGAAAAACTGACTTGGAGAAAAACAAAGCTGCTATCGTACCGGATGAAAAATCCCCATGGTCTAGGTATACAACGAGAACATCATTGCCCCCCCCCCCCCAAAAAAAAAAAAAACATGGCGAATTTCCGACCATTTCGGGCAAAGGAGCTCTCCGTCATTTCAGAAAACATTCATTTCAGACCAAAAGTGCTACGTCTATCGCAGCATTCGTCTCGGGTTTTCGCCGACCACGCAAGACATCGCGTGCACCAAGCGAAGAGAAAAAGCACAGTCGAGTGTTCGGCGAGTAGCACGAGCGGTGTGCTGCATCATACTACTGTGAGAACCACTTGAAAGGTGGGGCTTACTTCGTATTAGTAAATAAACCTTGAATGCTGCGGGACAAATACCGGGTGCCTCGTGTTTCCGCACTTGGCGGCCCACGGCTAAGGATGAGGAGGACGAGGGGTGCTTGCGGGCTTCCGCGCGCTTGGTATGGTCAGCGCTTGCGGAGTGCGGGCGAGATGTCTCTGACGCGCACTTTGAGGACTCAGGGTTACCGCCTCCAGAGAGAGGTTCGAGATTGCAAGAGCGGAAGATTGATGGCGAGATTGGCAGATATAGAGATACCAATAGCGTGAGAAGTAGATTGCCGGGAGGTCGAAATTGAGATATCAATATTGAGACTTGAGGTTTTGAGACTTGAGGCTCGAGATTTGACAGTGGAATTGAGAAGTTGAATTTTGAGATTGAGATTGACATTGTGATTGAGATTAGAGAGGGAGTTAGATTCAAGTTGAGCTTGGGATTGGGATTGAGGGGTGGAGAATGAGAGTGAGATTAGGGGTGGAGAATGAGAGTGAGATTAGGGGCGGAGAATGAGAGTGAGATTGAGATTGAGATTGAGATATTGAGATTGAGATTGAGAGATTGAGACTTGAGATTGAGACAGATATGTAAATTGAGATTGAGACTGATAGATTCAAAGAGGTGTTGACATTGAGACTGATATGGAGAGGCGGAGAGTTTGCCAGAGACTGAGACTGAGATTGATATCGAAATAGATATGAAGACATTGCGATATTGAGATTGAGATCGAGAGATGGAGATTTGGGGTTGACATCTTGATATTAAGACTAACGTTTAATACGTGAATTGAGGTTGAGAGCGAGAGAGACAGAGCTACAGAGAGAAAGAGACAGACAGGCAGAGACAGAGGCGGAGAGGGCTAGAAGATCGCCGCCCCGACTACCCAGCTGGTCGTCTGCTCCGCCAACAAAAAAAAACATGGTCGGTTCCCCGTGTACATGTGCCAGTGCTACTGCTACTGCTACCGCTACGACTGCTGTGCACGACCAGTAGTGTGTACGTGGAGTGTGATGTGGATTACGCCTTGAGTGTTCTCTATTCCTGTTCGCCAGGTGTATTTCACCAGACAAGATGAAGTTTGCGTATCATGTATAATCGTGATAATCTTGTAGTCTACCGTATAACAATGTGCTTTATGTGAATACATCTGCAAAAAAACTGTTCACGGGGAAACCTCACGTGTCGACAACGAATGTCATAGCTCTGCAAGTGCCGAGGAACCTGAAAACACAAGACACGCTTCCAACAAACTGCCGAACGATATGATTGGCCGGGGACGGCGGCTCGGTTCGAAACCGCCAATGATATTGTCTCGTGCTCACAGGTTGAAGGGGAACTCTGCTGACGCAGTGAATGTGTACACGCAGAACAACAACAGCAGTATCACGAGAAATGTATTGAATATCGCATTCGAATCTCAACGAATCTATTCAGGTGGGGGTGTCGAAACGTCGGCTGCGCACGATGTTGGTCTACCCCTCAATTCTGCTAGTTCTGTTTCAGTCGCCAAATTGGTTTCGGTAAGTTGGTCCATTCGGCTGGCCGGCTGCTTCAACTTCCCCCAACAATGAAAAGCCGCAGCAATTTTTTGTGTTTTGTATTTTCGTATCCTCCGGCAGATGGGGAAAAACAGAGCCGACGCGCCCAGGGAAAAAAACACAAGCAAACCAAAGGCGTTACACGCATATATTATAGCTGGCGGTATTTCATGTCTCCGCCAAAAAAAACAAAAAACTGCTGGATACAACGGCAGCTGCTGGGGTAAAAACGGTGACCGCAGGTAGGGACAGCTCACGCTTTGGCTACCACGGGAACAGACAAAAGATACGCCAGCTACGAAGCACTGCTGTATTGCGAATACAATTGAGTTGAAGTGACACGCGACATGTATGAAAATACGTGGGAAGTGTGGTGATAGCAACTACTAATAATAGGCACTTACCGTACAAGAGAAGATACTTACTACATCGACTGCTATCATACGGATATATATACCAGGTATGCGACACTGCGGAACTGCTATATGACACCGCCAAAAACGTCAACGGCACTGCTGCCGAGCACTCAAAGTGTCACATCAGTAGCAGTCGACGCAGCACCATAGGGTAGCAGATTCGGCGCAACTACTACCTCAGTACCTCAGCAGTTGCCGGTGGCATCCATACTGCTACGCTAGCTTCTATGCTACTGCCGCCTTTCATCTGTACGCAAAAAATATGCGAACCTCGTATGTTACACATGAACACCAACTGCCATACGGCGGTACGAAGCATACCGGGGAAAATTCGAGCATATTCGTGGCAGCGCCTGAGAGAGGGGTGGTCTAGTATAAACAATACCATCTCCAGGCAAGTATGTCAGGAGACAGCCCTTTGACTGCTTGACCGACGGCAATTTTCCAACAATTACCTTGAGACCGACGCTTACTATAATAGGTGTTAGTATGGAAGGATCGATTTGACACCCTTGAGGACCGCTGGACGTTTTCTCTTGACTGACCGTCTCCTGGCATATTTTTCGTTTCCAGGGAATATACATACCAGGTCAAGCGCAGCAGTGACAGCAAGCAGTTCCCTCGTACAGTAGGGGTCGTACTGCAAGGCGGTGGTGTGCAGGAGCAATATGACCGTCTTGTTGGGGAAAGCCGCCATCCCGGGTTATGAGTGCAATTTCCCTGTCACGCCAAGGGACCTTGAGCGCCTTGTGTCGGGATACAGCCGCACCCACACCGACTAGTTGGGGAGGGCTATTTTAGTACCTGTTACTGCTGTTGTTGTTGTTCTCACATTAACTCGCATAATCAAGTCCGTGGTCACAGAACAGGCTCCAGTCACTCTGGAGCTCAGGAACACCCCAGGGCAAAAACACCACTCAACACGACCATTTCCCATCAACAGCTTCTCACGGATATTTCGATCATATCACACGAAAATAAGTGGAAGCGCGGTGAGCTTAAGCGTATTGTTTCCCCATTCGCCGAAAGGATTTGAAAACAAAACGAAAACATGCCATACCATACGGCCGGACATTCACACCAATACCTGGTAGATGACGCAACAAGCAGTAGCATACACATTTCCACAGATAGACGCTCCCAGTGTAATTCACACTCCCGAGTTAGTGTACACTTCAAGCACTTCAAGCATTCTGAAAAAAAAACAAAACATCTAAGCGCGGCAGATGTGAGTTCGATAAGTTTAGGGTCGATATTCATAAGTACTTGGCACTGCGCGAGTAGTACTCTTGACTATCACCGTATGAAATGTGATACGATACGATTGTCACGATTCCTGCTGTTGTTGTTGATCTCGTGTTGGGACCCAGGTCATCCCGTACTACAGTCTATACAGTATAGTCAGCGAACCCAAGAAGGCGGTACGCAGCGAGCAGTGCAAGGTGCAAGCACCACCACACCCACTGCGGGACACGTATCGTAAACCTCCCTTCGTTGCACTTGCGACACACTCGACCGTCCGCAACCCGAGCTCCTTCTTCGTGTTGCCGAAGCTGTTCGTCGATAATCATGTCTTCTTTAAAATTTCAATCACCACTCATACTCTCCACCTCAACTCGTGACAAGTGTAAGAGGTTTTGTTTACCCTCAACGACCTTCTGGACAAGCCGTGGTCACAGGTGTCTTCCCTTCTCGCCCCCCCCCCCCCCCCCCCCCCCCCCTGTGCGCGCCTTCATTTTTATCACGCATATAAAACGGTCCAGCATTATGCCCACTTTTTCAGCGTTCAAGTTATCGTCAATGTTCATCGATCTTCGCTACATGGTTATTATACTCATGATGTGTTCTCCACACGTTTTCCTTCTGGAGTTTCACAAGGGGTAGTTACCGTACAACAAGAAAAAAGACACACTCACCGACCCTCGGGCGAAACGCAAAGCTATTTTTCCGACAACAACCAGAGCCAGTGCAAACGCCGAGCGATGCGTTTGTACATGGACTAAGGCTACAGATAGCAGGGCTTTTCACGGATCGGGTGGAGTCAGGGTAACCCGTCCCGACTCGCGAGACTTGAAATCCTCCTGGCCCGACCCGACCCGACCCGACCCGACCCGACACGTCCCGTCCCGTGATCCTTCAAACACCTTCCGACCCGACCATACTCGACCCGCGAGATCTTGATAACCTCCTGACATGATCCATAGGTCGGACCATGACCCACGAAAAGCCCGAACAGATAGCAACAGAGGAACGCCTAGTTTCATTACCGAGATTAAAACACCATCGCAGCTGGAAACCGGTTTTGGGGGGACAAAATTACCTGGAATTAGTATAGGGAAGGGATTGGGGGCTCTTAGGTGGTGTTACCGGGTTCTTCTGCGCGCCCCATTCATTCAGAACCGGACTTTCAAGTCAACTTTGGCCGCAGCACGACAAGAAAAAATGTCCATAAGGCCGTCGTTCGTGGGGTGTTGCGAAAAAGAAAAAGAAAACGAAAAAAGCACAGAGAAATTCGGTACGAGGCTCTTGCCGCGCAAGGCCCTAAACAAAGCCACAGAAGAAAAAAAATCAGCCCTCGGAAAAAAAAAAACGAAAACTCAAGGAGAATTTCAGTACGAAGCCCCTTCTCGCGCGAGGCTCTTGAAAAAAAAAAACATATAAAAAAAACGCCGTCAAAGCATGCCCTCGGTTTTGTTCCAAAAATATTTCCAGCGAGATCTCGATGGCATCTTCTGTAAGGCATGATCATTCATTACACAATTCGATGCGAGTCGACGAGGGAAGAAATAGCTGGAATCTCCCCGCGAAAAAAAACAAAGAAGGCGCGTACCGTGGTGGGGAAGGGGGAAAAGAGTCTGCTTAGTGACCCGTGACCCAAGTTGCCTCTAGGGAGGGAGAAGGGGAAAGGAAAAAGTGCGAAGAGAACAAAAGGGATGAGAAGAAAAAAAAAAAGAACGTCTGATTTTCGAGGGCTGCGGAGAAAGTCAGCCCTGAACTTCATCGGAGGGGGTGTGTTATCTTGCGTGCTGAGGTATGCTTCGAAGCATGCCCTGGCACCCCGTGCGGCAAAAGCTTACTGCTGCATCACAAATCACAAAATCACAATACTCTTGACCCTCGTGGGCACGAAAAGGCACACGGGGTCTACAGGCAGTATAATGTATCACAAAAAAATATATATATACTCCAGCTGTGAGCTCGAAGATTTTCGTCAAAACTCGTCTTCGTAAGCTGTGTGTGTATTGCTCCGGTATCACACACCATAGAAAATTATCACAATACTCTCAGCGGTTGGTCACGGAAGGGCGCAAAGAGTCTTCCAGGTAGTATTATACATAAAAGCTTCATCACCGTACTCTAGTCCGTGATCACCCAACCGTGCACGGAGTCTATAGCTACTATAGTGTTATGCGTCTCCCACTTTGTCGCAAAAAGACACAAGGAGTCCACAGGTCGCCTTCTATATCTAGCCCGTTACCGAAAAAAGCCGCAACAAGTCTACAGGTAATACAACACATCTAGTCCTTTGTCGCGAGAAGGCACAAGGAGTCTGCAGGTAACATAATATATCAAGCCCATTGTCGCGAAAAGGCACAAGGAGCCTAGACAGGTGGTACATTACATATCTAGCCCGTCGTCGCGAAAAGGCACAACAAGGAGTCTACAGGTAAGCATATTATATATTCAACCCATTGTCGCGAAAAGGCACAAAAAATTTAGAGGTAGTAATATTTGTATGTATCTCCCTTTGTCGCGAAAAGACACAATGGAGTCCACAGGTTGTCTTCTTTATTTAGCCGGATATCGAGAAAAGGGACGAGAAGTCTACAGGTCGCCTTCTATATCTAGTCCGTTGTCGTGAGAACGCACAAAGAGTCTACAGCAGGGTTTATAACCAGTGCTCCAGCAAGTGGGGCGCGGGGGGCGACAAATTTGGGTATATACGCGCGTAAACTTACTCAAAACGCGCGCCTCATTCGCTCGTCTTGCAAAGAACACAGAAACACGCACAGAGAGAGAACCTGCTGCACACAACTGCATGGATGCCAGCGCGCAGGTCAACCCTAAGGAATCTTCGAAATGTTGAAATCAATTCATTCGCCCCCTTAGCAACCGCAATCTTCGTAGCAGCCTGCAGCAACTCGCCTTCGCTATCTCACATGCTATACAACAGCTGCTATACAACTGCTATACGACGCTATCAGCGCAGCCCGAAACGAAACATCTTGCTCGTTTGTTCCATGGCGTTTGTTGCTTGCGCCTTGCAAAGGGCATCGTCGAAAGAACAACAGCCGCTTCACGAAAGGATGTCGAGTCGCTTTTTGTCAGATCAACGCATTGTTTCCTTTCGACAAAGACAGCCGCGTCAAGAGTTCAACGCGCGCCCTCCCCAAAAGCTTGCTGTTGCCAGGATTCCTAATCTTGTTTTGGGCCGAGAACCCGCGCTCCCTCAAAAACGAAAGGCACAAAGAAATTCAGAATGAAATCGTCGAAATTATAAATTATCACAAAAAAAGGCCCCAAAAATGTTTCGCCTTTCGGCGAAAAGAGACCCCCAAACGACATTCGCCTTCCGCGAAATAGACCCGCACATATCTTTTGGGCCTGCGGCCGAAAAAAGGTGCGGGGGGCGAAAAAAGGTGCGGGGGGCGAAAACGGATGTGCGGCAAGCCGCACATCTACTTTTTGTGGTGCGCTAAGCCGATTTATCAGGAAAATGGTGCAACTGCGCAACGTTTCACTGCCTAATTACATATAACCCTGGTCTACAGGCATTATTACATTCCAGGTATCTCCCACGAGGTCATGAAAAGGCACAAGGAGTCTACAGGTAGTATAATATATCCAGCCCGCGGCCACGAAAGGGCACAAGGAGTCTAAATGTAGCATTGTACATCTAGCCCACTGTCGCGAAAAGGCACCAGGAGTCTACACGTTGCATTGCCTATATATCTAGCCTATGGCCACGAAAGGCACAAGGAGAATCTACAGGTAGTATTACAGTATTATACATCTAGACTAATGAGGACACACACCTCGTAATACGGGCGATCGGAGCACCACACACAGCTTGCAAAGATGAGCTTCCACGAAATCCTCGATCTCACAGCTGGAGTGTATTTCAATTTTTTGTATAATAGCCCGTCGTCGCGAAAAGGCCCAACACGTTTACAGGGAGTAGTAGGATTACATACCGGCATCAAGCCCGTTGCTGCGAAAGGGCACAAGGAGTCTAGAGGCAGCATGATGTATTCAGCTTTTGTCACGAACGACAGCCCACAAGCTTAGGTATACAGCAAAACAAAGCACACCTATTGGGCTCTCCCGAATCAATTCGCGGTAATTCCGGTGCCACATCCGCGATATCGTGATATCCTGTCTCTGGTGGTATCTTTACGTTTTTTTTGCGGCCCATCCGCTGGAAGCCCCTCAGTTTAGTTGAAGTTACGCCATCGGCGGCTTACAACATTGTTCTTGCATGCAGACTGGCTGTCTTTGCCGAACCATCCTGCTGATCTTGGTACTGCACTACTACCCTGGCGAGTCACCGATCGATATCTTGGGTTCGCTGGGTGGCATGTGGTGAAGTCGGCTTTCAGATGCGAGCGTTGAGACATATCATATGTACCAGCATGGGCCTGGCACGTAGGTAGGCTGACTTCCGATTCCATGTGTTCACATTTTTCGGCGGATGCGTGAATCGCTTCAGCTATGATGTTTGCGTGCACCACTGTTGGTTTGCTTGTGTATTTTCCCTGGGGCATTCGTCCACTCCAGAGTGACTGGAGCGCTGTCCTGTGACCACGGACTTGACTATGCGAGTTCATGTGAGATCAACAACAACGACAACAACAACAACAACAACAACAACAACAACGACGACGACGACGACGACGACGACGACGACGACGACGACGACGACGACAACAACAACAACAACAACAACAACAACAACGATGGTCTAGTAACCCCATGCGGGCTCGAAAGGGAAAAGTTGACCATGAAAATCGAGGATCACAGCATCGGGCACTGCTAATTGATTGGGGGGGGGGGGGGGGGGGGCGGCGTACTCACTTGTTGCTTGCCTTAGTCGTTCGACCATTGACCACGCGTCCCTTTCGAGACGGAGCACCGTTCCTACTCCTAATAGAGACACCCCCAACATTTGGGCGCTCATTACGCTTCTTCCATATACTACACAGAAACTGTTTGCTTATCCTATCCCCGTCCGTCTGCGGCCATCATCTATCTACCTGATCGGGGGATGACAAAATTGGTGTCTGGCAGTACAGCAATACAAGCGGTCATGCAGGAAGGGTGCACCGCCCAACCCTACTCGTGGGCGCTTGAAAACGTCGCAATCATCAACATTTTTTTTTGTCGCTGCACACGGGCCCCCGAAACGGGCATATAGCAGCGGCTTCACCTCGTAACCACAAAGAAAGTAAGGCCACGGTGGGGGGGGGGGGGGGGTATACCCGCTTTTCTCACCACCGAACTTGATTTGAGTCACTCGGAAGAGGGAATCTGTACCTCACCGAGCAAAACATTTTACGACAACAGGCGACTTGTTAAGGCGCAGCGCAGCGTGGCAAGGTCCTGTTTTCGGCAAACTTAACATCGCAACATTACAACCGCTCGAAAACTTCTCAAGACCGCAAAAAAAAAAAAACAGAGCGTTGCTTTGGCGCAGCGGTCGGTGGCAAGGTACTTGCTTTGCACAAAAAAAAATCATATCGCAAAATCACAAACCACTCGAAAACTTTTCAAGACCGAAAAATATCAGGGGGGGGGGGGGGACCACTGCAGAAGAAAAAAGAAGAGAAAAAAAAAAGCCCGAAAAGTGCCCTCCACCGTCCCACGGTCAAAGAAGGCCGATTTTCACCGGTTCGAGCCCCCCCGAGTGCATGCATACCCGTACGTACTCCAAAGTTATTTTTCCCGTGCAAAAAACTGACTCGCAGAAAGCGCGAGAGCGCAAGTGAGCAAAACTCGATGAAAGTCGACGAGGGTTGGGAACGCTGAACTCTCCTTGCGATCAAAATGAAGGCACGTACCGGGGGGGGAATGGAGAGGGGGGGGGGGGGGGGGGGGCGAGAAGGGACGACACTTTGTGACCACGGCCTGTCCAGAAGCTAGAAAGTATAACTGAGATTCATCAAAAAAATAAAAATGAAAATGAAGTGTTCCTTTTGAGACCCATTATCTCGACCAAAAACGCGGTAAGTATTATCTCATCGAAACCCGTCGAGGAAGAGAGCGCCCGGCAGTACGAGTATCGTATGAGCGTGTCGTATATCCCCTGACATCGCGATTCAGACGTGCCCCTTATCGTACCCAGAAGCCCCGACTGCTTCCTGTGACCGACTCCGCAATCATCATTTTCACATTGTTCCTGTGGGCTCAGTGTCATTATTCCAGTCCGTGGTAACGAAAAAAGAAAAAGGAAAATAGACGCCTGCAGACGCATACGTACACAAAGCCAAACAACAAAACACCACTCAAACATGGCACAGCAGTACCAGCGTGGAACGAATGGCTCGACTTGTTTTCCGCTCCGCTCGTGGCCACTTCCAGAGACAGCAACGGGTATACGACGAACGCTACCGTTGACGTGCACCCTTTTTTCTTCCAAGGCTCCTCAAACGAGGACCCCTAGACCCCCCCCCCCCCCCCAACCTAAAGAATGATTCCGAGAAAACCAAAACTGTAACCCCATAGCTAATCCCATGGCCTATCAGTAGGTAAAAAAAAAAGTAAGGTACTGCAAAACAATAATGACACTCGGACGATTTTGGGTTAACGTCTTTACAACTGGAAACCCTTTTATTTTACAAGTTTACTTGAATTTAGTAAAAGGAGGGATTGGGGGGGGCGCTCTAAAGGGGTTAAGAACCCCCATCATCCAGAAAAAAAAGTTGGCCAAATATGATACTGCAAACAAGAATGACATTCAGACGATTTTGGGTCATTATAACGCCTTCACAACTGGACAGCCATTTTTTTCACAAATTTTACTTAAAATTAGTATAGGGAGGGATTTTTGGGGGGGGGCGCTCTAGAGGGGGTTAAGAACCCCCCATCATTCAGAAAAAAAAGTTCGCCGAAAAACGGTACATCTTTTTCACCTCTATCGTAGGACGCGTCATATATACCATGGAAACTGCCCCTCCAAGGGAAGCGCTGTATTTAGTCATCCCTTCAGAACGACGCCCATGTCTTGGGGGACAGCATACCTTGGCATCGGACAGATCATCGAACCCCACTTGTCGATCTAGATATTTCAGGGAGATCTGTATACCATGGTCTAGCTCCTGCTGCCGGGTGGAAGCCGTACGACCTGCATACCTAACATCTGGCACATGCTTCCGAGCCTGGATCTGTCGTCCACATACAAATATCCTGCAAAACATCTCAAAACGGGCAGCTACATGTACTTGCTGTTTTTTTTTAATGCCCACCGGAGATATAGAGGCGTCATCATTGCGGGCGACTTACTCGGCGGTACAACCCCCAGTTAGTTGACTGCAAGTCGGCCGCTGTCGTTTTACTTACTGGTACGTTTTTCATAACGACGGAAGCTGTAGTATCAATATTAATAGTATCTATTGCTGTGGACGATCTGGATCGTGATCTGTCCGAGCTATAAAACGCTTGAAATTAGCGTTGGATTTCGTTCCCAGCAGTACGAGGGTAGAAGGGAAGAACTGCAGTTCCGAGGAGCGTTTCATGTTGCCACAATTTCTCCTTCCATTTTACTGTTAAGAAAATCGAGCCACGGAGTTTCCGAAAGAGAGTGCTATTGTTGAAAGTCCTGCGGTATGTGCCGTGGAACTGGAAATACAAGCGGCCGCCATAACGGCAGCAGGCGACCTCGGTTCTGCAGACGATCACGACTCCTACAGAGCCGAGATCGCCATAACGAGGTTTTAGACGAACGTACATACAGACGAAGGGATATTCGGCCATGTCAGAAGCGTGGTCATATGTGGCATCCATCGCACTACACCTTGCGTGTTCCGGGTGTGAGTGGCCACGATGCGACAACGATGGTAGCATGCCCCTAGGGTCGAATTTCCAAGCCAGTGTTCTCGACACCACGGGAGATGCAAGACGCCGAGCGAGGCGTCTATGGACAGGTGTCAACGAGACACTTTCAACATGACCGTTTCCATTGTCACGAAAAAGATGTGTATCATCAGCCGTCGACGCACTGCAGTCAAAAACCTGAGCGTTTTATTTTCGAATCGCACGCAACTAAAACGTTACCATATCTCGGTATAAAAGTGGATAGGGTGGCGCCCATCGCGCGTGCGCCTCCCTCGTTTCCTAGAAAACTCAATCGGATAAACTCAACCCAGGAGGCGTAATACCACGCGAGTGTTACACGGTACACGCTACACGTGCCAGGTGTGACCATGACTTTTCTTGTGCATAAACTGACTTGCGGAAAGCGCGAGAGCGTGAGTTAGCAACACTCCTCGATGAAAAATCGACGAGCAGTGGGATTGCTGAACCTATGCGCGATAAAAATTGAAGACAAGAACCGGGGGGGAGAAGGGACGACACCTGTGGCCACGGCTTGTTCAGAAGCTGGAAAGTAGATGTGTGTGAAAAAAGAAAAAGAAAAAGAAAAAAATGATGTGACTCTGGTATGTTATACACGATGCACAAGTACACGAGCCAACCAAATGTCGCTATTAAATAGCAGCTTGTCTCTACGCAAGAGCTGCAGGTTTCTCAAACGGTGCTTGGGTATCACAACAAGTTTTGGTTTCTGATTCCGGGTTTCCGACCAGGTGCAATCCGAACCACCGTACACCGAAACAGCGGCGTTCAAAATTTTCTGCCTTTCCGACGTCGGACGAATGCAGCGTAGAACTCCTCTCACACACCACACAGCGTTGTGGGGGGGGGGGGGGATCCCAATACTGCCGGAAAAAAATAGGACTACTGCTCTCTATAATGCCGGTAAACTCGCGTGGCACGAACCCAACTCTTAAGAGACTATGTACGGCAACCATAGTCTTCCCATTAGTGCCGGATTCCTGAATAATGCCGGTGCAATGGGCTTGCACATACCAGCAATAATGGGACCCCCCCGCTGTACAAGATGCCAGGAGACACGTCAAGCAATGGAGAATGTGCGCTGTCAAGGGTGTCAAGCCGACTGCTCCACACTAAAACCTAGCAGTTTGGCGTCAGTCAAGCCACACTAAACCTTTCGAGGCCCAGAAAACGCGACTACCGATATCAGTAACACAAATCATCGACATGTGCGGTCTGATTAACCGCACAGCGTGAACGCGCTGCAGCATGCGCGGTCACAGCATGCATGCTGCGGGCGTGTCGTAAAACGCTTTCGCGTTTGTAGGTTGGGAAGAAAACCAACCGTCCCTAGCGCAGCAGACGGCGTTGCTTCTTGTGGTCAACGCGGTACTCAGCGGCTTCTTTTGTATGCTTTTTCGACATTTTTTTTTCGTTGCAGTTCCCAAATGGGCTGACAACCCTTGTTGTTTTTGCTCATCCCTTCTATTATCTTCGCACTCTTCTTTCCCCTTCTCCCTCCCCAGAAGTAACCCAGATCCGGAGTCTCTACGCAGGCTCTTCTCCCTCCTCCTTTCTAAGACACGCGCCTTCGTCAAGGCTCCAGCTACTTCGTCCCTCGTCGACTTGGATCGAACTGGAGCCCATTCTTAGCGACAAATTGAGTGAGAAGCGCGGTCTTATCGTAGCGTAACCGCGCAACACACGGCATTTCATGCCACGCGGGTGCCGTGCAACTCTTTCACTGGAGTCAGATATCAAAACCAACACCCGGTCACCTAGCAGCACGCGTTGAATCGTCGGGTTGACTGACCTTGTGGTGAGTTTACCCGTCAGTTTTTCCCTATACTATAATCAAGATAAAACCAAGCCCCAAAAATATTTCAAGGGAATTTTCGGTCAACGCCAAGGGGTGGAGTGCTGTCTGCTCGACATTTCTTACGTACAGCAGTGCACGACACCCAAAAAAGAAACAGGATAACCATGAACAACAAACACGGTAATAAGAACGACAGGAAAATTTGGACCCGAAGGACCCGAAGGGTGCGCCAGCTAGCGTTGGGCTGCGAAAGCAACTGAGTTAAATCGACACACGACGCGTATGTGAATACGTGGAAGTGTGGTGAGCTAGAGCTTTATTTTTCCCCATCCGCCGGGGGATGAAAAAAAAAAAAAAAAAGACAGGCCGAGGTTTTGCAGGAAAACCAAGAAAGTAAGGAACCTTCGTACTGAAACCGGTGTAGAACGCACCGCTTCCCAAGGAAGAAACCCAGCCGGGGTCAGAGTTTCTGTTCCTTATTAGGTGTCCCGTACTGTGATGAGGTTAGTGTAGAAAGCACCGTCTCCAAACTAAGAAAACTACCCTGGGTAAGCGTTGTATAAAACTATTTTAAACACGCCAGCTGTGATCTCGATAAAATTTAAGGACCGATATTCCTCTTAGCAAGCTGTATTTTTGTTTCTTATTATGTGTACAGTAATGCACTGTACTGTACATGGCAGTGCTCCGTTTCGCGGCCTTGTTGGTCGTTGTTGTTGTATGCGCGTCAGTCTCTTATGTGCTCTTCACCTCAGCCCCTTTTGAGACCTTCAGACGAAAAAATTGGACGATTCCGGCATCGGCCACTGCTGGATGGCGATGATCAAATTGGTGTCCCAACGACAAAAAAAAAAACACAAGACTCGGACGGGACGGGCGCACGATGATCCTACTCGCACTGCTGCGCACTTACGCTATTGGCAGACGCTTGGAAACATCGCAATCGATCGTCGTTTTCTTGGGCTCGCTATACTATAATCAAGATATAAACGGCCCCTAAAAGGGGTACACTGCTGGTAAAAGGGGTACACTGCTGCTATACCCACCCATCGACACCCAGCGCATCCAGCGTCCGTACTGAGGTCTCATCGTAGAGAGCGGCTTTTTCGTTTGTGGTCACAAACAAGGGCTCGTCGACAAGCCACATGTCCGTGCCTGAAACACGCCTCATCCCAGGCAGAGACAAGCCGCGTGCTCACAAACTAGTTGTGGTGGCTCGTCGACAATACATACGCCCGTCCCCATCCTGGGCAGAGACAAGCCCGGTGCTCACAAACTAGTTGTGGTGGCTCGTCGACAAGCGATATGTCCGTGCCTGAAATACGCCTCATGCCAGGCAGAGACAAGCCCCGTGCTCACAAACTAGTTGTGGTGGCTCGTCGACAATACATACGCCCACGCCTGTACACACCCCATCCTAGGCAGAGACAAGCCCGGCGCTCACAAACTAGATGTGGTTCGGGGGCAAAAAATCCGTGGCATCAGGTCATTCTCACACAGGTTTGCGTTTGTGTTTCGTGCATTTACCCGCCCCCCCCCCCCCGGCCCCCGTTTCGTTTCGCCAAGAAACGACCTCGAGCCAAAGAGCGCTCCAGCTCACCAGCCACTGGGGGCCAGAACTTCCATACGTCTTTGGATTACAAACGCTGAAAGAAAGCTATACAAAGCGCCCATAGGGGCGCATCTAAGCCATACACCCCTACCCATAGTACATACTAATGTATTTTAAATGCACACCCTCATCCCACCCCGTATGATTTTGGGGCTAGGTAAGGGCTTAGCCTTCTGGTCGGGTTGGGACCTGGCGCCAAGCACATCGGTACATCACCGGGTGCGAATACCTGGCATGTGTTTTTTTTTACAAACGCGGAGAGATGCGCCTACTGACAAAATCTCGACGGCGAATCATATTTCCAAAGCGACCGTTTTGATTGTGTGCCCGCATCATCTTGGGGGGGGGGGGGGGGTCGAGGAATTATATCCAAGGAGGGGATGGCTGTGCTATCTCTTCGTCCAAAGCGACTGTTTTCGCTGCTTATGGCCCCCATTGACTACGCGAAAAGGCTGAAACTATGGTTTCGTGTAGGGGACCTGGACCTGCCAGGAAGAAGAAATAAGTATACCAGTAGTCGGGTGGACGAGGAAGGAGGCGCACAGAAGTGCCCTTGCGGCAACGCAGACGACAGTAGAGTCCACACGGTGGGAAAACGTGAACTGTACAAGAAGGAACGGAATGTGTTAGAGGAAGAGATGAGGAAAACAGACCGACTTGTCATGGAGAAGCTTGGCACATTACACAGCAGTAGCGAGAAAACGATCGCGATCCTAGGAAACAGATGGATTTGTGGCCACAGACGGCCAGAGAGGAAGGCGGAAAAATAGGCAAAAACGGTTTATGGAGTATACGAAATAAAACGTGAGAAAAGTAGTAAGCGCCCAAATGTTGGAGGTGTCTCTACTAGGAGTAGGAACGGTGCTCCGTCTCGAAAGAGATGCCTGGTCAATGGTCAAACGACTAAGGCAAGCAACAAATGAGCACCTCCCCTACCCCCCCAGATATCGTGGAGAAAATAGGTTCGGAGCTTTTACTCCAGGGGAGGGTTATCATGCATGTTATATAATACAGTACAAAAGTCGTGGCCCTTGATTAGTGCGGTGGCTTGCCAGCTGACAAAACTCGCACTAACGTGGGTCTCCGAACTATCGCGGGTTAATAGTGTATTAGCACTACTACCCTGTTGTAAGACGACATCGTGGCAAAACAATTTTCACCGCCTTAAACTGGGCCCCCGCACTAAAGGTACCGCACTAAAGTGGAACCCCGACTTGTCACGAGATAGTGTATTACCAGAAACCTGTAGGGCGAGCTCGTGGCATAGCATTTCCCCCCACATTAAACTGGGATCCCGCACTAAAAGGGACGGCACCAAAACGTTATACACCACCGACCGCACAGTATATTAGTATATTATATTAGTCGTGTTTCGGAAACACGAAACCACCCTCTTCCCGCCAAAACACCAAGCATGATGAGCCCATTCTAAAACCCACGACAAAATACAAAACGCGGGGATCGGCTGGAAGCAAGCTCGCTCTAAACACTCCTTTCGTACTCAGGTTTTTAAAAAAGACGGGAGAGGGGGGAGGGGGGGGGGTCAGACCCGCGACCCTGACTCCTTCAGACTGCGCCCGCGACTGTTGTGACGATAAGCGGCTTGGGCACCATGTGAGATTTTCGTTGCAGTAGCAAAAAGGGTTCTGAAATTTTACGTGCAGTACGTAATGCCTGACGTAGGGGCCCGACACCCGACAGGCTTTTACGAGCATCCATCAGCCCTGAAAAGTACATGCACCCCGCGGTGTATCTAAGACCATGCAGCCAATTCAATATGTACTATACAGTTAGTTCAAATGTATATCGATGTACCTGGTACCAGGCCCCAACCCAACCACAAGCTTAACCCCTTCACAACTGGAAACCCGTTTTGGGGGACATAATTACTTGGGTTTAGTATACGGAGGGGTTCGGGGGCTCTAAAGGGGTTAACCCATAACGTAGCCCGAAAAAAAAAGCGTATCACACGAGGGTGTGTGTTGTCTTCTGTCTTCACATTAAACCGTCCTTTCTACCCACAGCCCAACGAAATTATCATCAGTACACCCAGAGTCCGAGCGGATTCTTCATCCTAGAGATACAAGTTCTGTGGTCACAGACTACTTTGAAACGGAGTAAACCATACAGTAGCTATTTATCAAGGTAAAAGAGCAAGTGAAATGCTAGCGTACCGGGCACGAGAACACAATAAAATAAGCCAGAACAAGCGTACCAGCGTACCGGGCACGAGAACACAATGAAACAAGCCAGAACATACGATGTAGGGTGTACATGTATTTATGGATATACAGTAGCCTGCTACACTATGAGTAGGTGTGCTTCACATGGTCCTTGTGCGTTGTGCCTGTGTACAGCTTTTCCACGTCACGCAACGGCCGCATGAAAGCATCAGCGTCAAACTTGATATTTATTATCTGTCCGTGATCTTCCGGCCTTCTTCTGTGTTGTTGATGTTCACCACGCTTCGAAGTTCATGTCAAAAGAGAAAATAATGAATAAAAAAAAACATTGGGTACGAGAAGGGGTGCATGGGTTACCTTCACCCTTTTCCAACTCCTCATTTTTGTCGTTTAATTCCATGTGTTCTCTCCCCATGTCAGGTCTGCGGTGCTAAAAGGGTTTGAACGTTTCACTCATCAGTGGGTATGTAGCACCATCCATCACATTTTTGTCGTCAAGGGTACGGGTTCGAACCGTCCTCTCACTTCGAATGTTCCTTCTGCTGCTGTAACGCATACTACAGAAGAAACGCCTGCGCCTGCGTGCATTAAAAAAAAAAAAAAAACGTGCTTCCCGTTGGTCCCCAGGAAACTCGAACGAACATCGGGTCTGCACGTACTACAAGCATACACCTACAAGTGCTGTCTGTACACGGCAATGCATCCATTGATACGAGCGTAACATGGTACGTACGTAAGTTAACTGCACTCTAACTTCTTCTGCTGTTACATGTATTGAATCTCTACCGCTACTGCTAGATTCCGTTTTAAACCGTTTCAACACGAATTTTACGTACGTATTCGTATCGACATATGAACGAAATCTCGGGCAATCTCAGCGGTTGTTTTTCCAACCATTTTCGATTCGCAGTTCACCCCCAAACCGGTGAAACACGCCTGTTTCTCTTTAAGCATCTCCAGCAACACGCGCGTTTCTCTCCAAGTATCTCCAGCGGACGCCGACCCAACACACGGCGGCAGCAGTTATCACAGCAGCAGCCGCAAGAAGATATTGCCATCCGAACAAAGTACCAGAGGGCATGTTATCATAGCAGCAGCCGCAAGCAGCAAGTTTCATTCCAACAAAGTACAGAGAAGCAGTGGTATACCTACGATAAAAATAGCAATATTCGCGTACAGAGTAGACTCCTATCGTGTTGACGTGTAATAGTTATTTGTTGAGTGATACTCTGTTGCTGCTGCTACAGGGTTGGTATTGCTGTTGTTGATGCTGCGCCTTCCAACTTCTCTTTTGATGCGATACTTTAGTCTAGTGCTGCTGTTGCAAGCACCACCCTTACGCTTAGAACAGCGGTGTATCATAGCTCGTAGATACCCTCGCAATGGTTTTGGTTGTATGAGCAGCTGCTGCAGCTGATGCTGGTGTTGCGTTGTTGCTGTTGCTGCTGCCTCTGCTCGTTTGATACGACATTGATTGCTAGTGCAGGCACCACGTTTGTAGTACAAAGAGAGTAGCGCTTCGTGATTGCTGCTGCTGCTGTCATGCTATGAAGGTCATGTAGATGGTAGAGCGGCCAGACTCTATTCGCCATTCATGCAGACTGAAGACGGCAGAATATCGCCACACTGCATTCGCGATGCTTCCACAACTTTGGCTAAACAAGACAAGTGCAAATTCAACCCGTTCGTCGTACGGGGAGACTACACTACACGACGATGTCCTGCCGTACGCAACGTTCGTTGTTCACACATGCTCGTACCGGGTACGACTACTCCGGCTACTATCAATACTGCTGTGCGAGTACATACTGCGTACTGGGTGCATTTTACACATACTCTTCAAAATTGAAACCCTTCGCGTCCGATGAACGATGCAGGATGATACCATATACTTACAAAAAAAATCGGTGCCTTCGGCAACGGCCCTCGGCAGTGCTCTGGCCTCGCAGACTCTTACTACCCTCAGCTCTTAATAGCCAACAGGGAAATTGTTCTTTCGGGATCGATCCATGGCCTCTACTTTCCCCCCTCTTTTTCCTTTTTAGCTGTGTTGCTTTGTTCTTGCGCCTGCTTCCTTCGCGCAAAGCACGACGACGGCACAACCCAAGCTCCGATAGCCATAGAGTCTACGTACCGCAAGCACAGCGGAGCAGCCTGCTATCGTTCCTGCACAAGAGCGCCAGAATACACGGTACAGCAGTAGGTTCGTGTCGACCAGAGGGCGACAACGCAAGCAAAAACAGACAAAAGCAAAAGTGTTGCCGAGAGCAACATTGTCTCTTCCTTTCCCCTACTGGTTATTGCTCTTTTGCTCTTTATAAAATGCGTTACAGAGATACCAATAATCAATTTGTGTTTAGTCCATGTACCGCTGACACTCAGCCTTAAGACGGACCGCTGGCCGGCCGAATTAGCCTGAAAGCCCCCTTCTGTTGGAGAACCGAGGTTAACGACTCGAGCCCCTGCACTGCTGAAGTCCCTCCCGAGCCCGACAGTCGTTGTAGACCTCTTAGCCGTCTTCTCAACTTGGTGGTACACCTTCTTCCTTCTTCACGGCCTTCAGGATACCATTGTTGGTTTCTCGGTGACGAGTTTCACTCTGAACCTTGACTCGTGCTACTATTCCACAGCACCTCGAGTGCTCGTCTTCGTAGCTTTGCTCCTAGTTGCTACCGTCGATATAGTCTGCCTACTTTCGTGCACAACGATAAACCGCGGTGTTACCGTCCTCTACTATGGTTTCCATCGCCTCGTTTTCCCCTTGCCCTACCAGCCAGTATGCGCTGGGTGGAAGCATTGATAGTCCCAGGGCTCTTTTCGTTTTAGCGGTGTACGCTTTTTTCTTCTTGCCCTTGTGTTGCATTTAGGGGCCCTAACGAACGCAAAAAAAAAAGCACGATTCCTGACATATCGAAATTCTGAAATGCCACGCTTTCAAAAAATAAACACGTTTTTTTTTGTCAAGAATCCTGACATCAATTTTTATGGAAAAAGGTCAAAACAAATCCAAAGTCCGGATTTCTGACAAATATCTCATTTCGCGAACATAGTCACGTTTCTATGTCACGATTCCCGATTTTTGTTTGTGTTCGTTAGGCATGCCTTCTTGTCCACGAAGGTCAACGCTGCGCGTCTGCCTCAACTAGCAACGCTTCGAAGCCGTTAATAGCGCAATACGGTCCGACGTTGCCGACCTCTGACTTCTCGTTTACAGTCCCATAACCCCAACGTTACGGACCCCGTGCTGACTCTTCAGACCACCGCCCGGTTTTGATTGACCCCCCCCCCCTTCTGCCTGGTTGGTGAAAACCCGATGTGCTCTGTCCCGGCATAGTAGGGATGCGAGGGTCTTATGGTCATACGACTACGGCCATGCACGAACTGAGTACACCCCGCTTCTTGTTGTTGTTCCGTTGTATATACCCGTGTTCAAGGGTTCCCCCGTAAACGACCCTTGTTCTGGCCTTGCCGCCAACGGGTATTTTTACTTTTACTCTCGACTCATTGCCCCTCTCTTTTCGTCGCGTACGCCTCTACGGTCTCACGATACAGGCCTCCGTCCTGGCTTTGCAGCCCACGGGCCGTTTCCTCATGACCTTCCCTTTTTGTTTTTCTTGTCTCCTTCGGCGTACCGTCCTCTAAAGGTCCCACCTTTTCGACCCCGTGTAGGCTTCGCAGCCCGCATATATCATACGCCGGGTCTCGTAGACCCCCAGCCTATCAGGGTCCTTAGTTATCGATGCCGTGATCCATGTTCCTGCACTCCTTGCATAATTTCCTGTACTCCCTAATTTCTCGCTTAGCCTCCCAGGGCTGTCATCAACCCCCCGTTTCCGCTGCAGTCCCCGACGACGGGGTTGTTTATTTTATCTGTGCCCTATCTGTTCAACCAGAAACATTGACACTTCCGGCCATGCATTGAGCGGCACGAGTATGTTTTCTCGGCCACTCCATCTTTGGGCATGCTTGATTTTGGTTGAACAGTCTTGCCATGCTTGCCGGTAATCTTCCCGCTATAAGCTTGCCTCCCAAGGTGTCGCGTTTTCGACTCTCCTTCCGGCTCCTGTTGCCCTCTGTGTCGACGCTTCAGTTTGGTGTTTCTTTGCGTATTGCTTTGGTCGAGCGACTTCAAGTGATATTTTCCCGTGAACTGCAGTCTACCGAGCTAGCTTTTCAGGTTACCCTGTTGTTGACCCCCGCTCCAGCGTTATGGCGCATCTCACGCCTCTAGTGCCACCATTTCGGTGTTGTCCTTCTCCTTCTTGCTCACGACTTGCTTTTGACAGCCCCATTTTCCGTGTGGCGATTCGGCCAAAGGTCCTATGCTGGCCTCTCAGGCCCCACGTTTCGGACCCTACTTCCATAGCTTCGCAGCGTGCTTTCGGATCCCCTTTTGTCCACGTTTCCACGTGTATCCCTTCCTTTTGTATTATTTCGCTCTGCTGTCTTTGCCCTTCGTACCTTCGTAGCCCCATTGCTGTTGATACGTCGCACCAACACTCCCCGATGTCGCCCTCCCACTGACGTGAGTTCCATCACAGGGCCATCATGGGGTACTAACTCTTGCAAGACGCGCCTTAGCCTCTTATGGAGGTGTGGGGGAATATATAGCCTCATTTATGCTGGGTTCGAATAGCCGCATCTTCGGTCTCCCTTCCGATTCTGGATGTTTCGTTGACATCTTCCGATGGTTGTGTGATCTGCATCTGCGATTTTTCAGGGTGGGCAATTGTCATGGAGTCCCATACGGTATATGTATTCGTAGCTATGTACATGAAGATAGGTCATTCATGCCACGGGTTCGTAGATCAGGTGCTGTAACGTTTCTGACAGGCGTACGGGAATATAACGAACGTTCGAGACGCACCTCGAGCATTCCATCATCTCCCACTGCCTCGCTCCCCGTTTTCTAATGTTTGCTCATGGAGCTGAACTATGTACCTGGAGATGAACGAGATATAGCGAACCATGAGGACAGAGCTATCCAGCACCGACTACTCTTCATCCCTTGGGCACTCCTTCACACCGCCTTCTAGACGTGATATCATATTTTCAGTCTGGGGTTTCTTAAGATGTATCTGACGTGACCAAAATGGGCGTTTTTTTTACTGACACTACAACCACACTGCTGTTGTGTGTGTTTATTAAAACTGTTTTTTTTCCACCCATCGACGCCCAGCACACCCACTGTCCGTGCCGATTTTTCATCCTAGAGAGACAAAAAAAAACCTGAAGTAGTCACAACTTCGAGACAGACATACGGATGACATCGCAACTACTACAGCAAGATATCAAGTACCATAGCCTCCCTTGTCGTTGTCTTGTTCCCGAACGGGCTCGGTTGGTACACCCCTGGCCTCTCAGACCTCCCACTTGAACACCGCCTCCTTCCACTACTTGGGGAATGGTTCGGCTTATCTTTGGTTTTTTCCTTCACCTTTTGTTGGTTTTTCAGCGGTTTGTTGTATGGTTTTTGCCAAATAGATTGAGGATTTTTTTACTTTTTATTTACTCTGCAGGCCAGTTCTTATGCAGTCGGATATTGTCAGTCGAAAACGAGCGTTTTCGACTGAAGCCCACATCGGGCTTTCTTACACCGTTGAAAAAAAGCTCTTTCGACTCAACTTTCTTTCATTGCCTTTTTAGACTGGCACACCCAGTCGAAGAAGTTGGAAAAAAAGTCGGCCGAAACGTTTTTCTTAACCCTTCGCATCGCTCACCCCACCACAAAACACACCCACAAGCATTCATACCCATATCACGTACCGCGCAGCCGTATCATACAACAGCGCCGACGCTGGCTTGGTTGCTGTCACTGCTGCTGCTTCTCGCCGCAAGCCAGGGTGGCGCATTCCTAGCTCCGCACACCAACAGTGTGTATCACAAGCGCGCGGTATCGATGTAATCTTGCCAACAACGGCTACGTCTGCTGTAGCTTTGGCGGCTCTCGGTCGAGTGCAACGCCACGAACGTTGCTTTGGCGGCTTTCGGCTAAGTCCAAACGACACCAACCCGCTTGGACGAGGGCTAGTCGCGCGCAAAGCACACATTGCTTGCGAAACGCACGAAGCACAGAACTTCCAAACGACTTTCGACTGCCATACAGCTGTACTCCCTCACCAACCGCCTCTTGAAAGAGCCCTACGAAATCGACTCGGCTGACGATAAGGAGGTCCAGAAGAATTCAATTGAAAAAAAATCCAGTCGAAAAGGGCCGTTTTCGACTGACGGAATCCGACCGTATAAGAATAGGCATTATCCTAATTTATTGTTGTTCCTGGAACTTGATACTTGAGTGGTTTCTTGACTTTTCAACTATTTTCTTCAAATTTGGTTTATGCCAAATCGATTTTGGAGTTTTTTTCTCATTGTCTACTGTATACGTTTTCTTTTCATTGAATACGAAGCATCATCACAAAAGGTCCCAGCCGGGCTCAGCTTCGTTTATCAGCTCAGCTCAGCAGCGCAGCGCCATGCGGTGCGGTACGGAGCCCTGCCGTGCTGTGCCGTGCTGCGTGCTGTGCTGTACTTACTCTTTCGTAGATGCAAGGTATCGTTCGAAGAGTCATAACAGGCACCGATGCACCAGGTTTGAACGTACTGCATTGTCGAATCACCAAAAACGCACTTCTCAGCTCAGCTATAGCTCAGCAGCGAAGCGCAGCGCGGTGCCGTGAGGTGCCGTGCCCTACCCTGTGGTGCAGTGCTGTGCAGTGCTGCGCCGTGCTATATTTCGTGCATGCAGTACCAGGTATGCGAAGTACCAAGTACCAAGTACCAGCTACCGGCATGTACGTGTGTACTCGTCTTTTTGTTTTTTTGGTTGATTTTCCTCTTTCGGTTCTCTAGATTACACCCGTACTGCCGATCAGAACGTGATATCTCCAGCAAGCACACAGCGCAGCACAGGGCAATCAGCTCCGCACAAGTAGCTCTTGGCAGTATGAAATCGCTAGTTGCAATAAATCATGTGCCTCTTTCTGTGCCCTTCACATATTGTTGTATTTTTCCTTGCGCGAGCGTAGCGGAGCGGAGTCCTCGCATATACATGCGTACGGTATACTCGTGCGTATAACGTCGAGGTTGTTTATGGAACCGCTTATCACGATTACGGGGGCGTTTAGAAGCCGTCCCCGGGTTTCGCGCCTTACATTTCGCATGTTTCTGCTGCATCCGTCTTCTCCAGGGCACCAGCAAACTCAAACAGGCCGACTTACAACGACAGCGAAGCCCTGCAGCATCATGTTTATACCCTTACCCGAGGTGCATATCACGCCCAACACTCGGCAAACTTCGTCGCTGCCGCTCACACTGCCCTCGAGACCGGCACCAATAGCCTCATAACCCCAACCTTCCCCATCCCTAACCCCAACCCAAAGTCAAAACACAAGGCCTGAAACCCGGGGAAGGCTCCTAAACTCCCCCGTAGTCGTACTGTAATTTGAATCACGACTACAAACAAGTACGTAGTCGTGATTATCAGTTCCCGTATGAAGTCGCAATTATCAGTTTCCGTTAACCCGGAGATGGCTCCTAAACCCTAAACGCCCCCCCAGCAGTTGCCCCGTATGAGTAGTCGTAATTTAAATCACGGCAATGTAGTCGTGAGGGCCCAGATTTACGAAGAACACGGACAATCGTAATTAGATTTTTTAGTTTGATTTCATGAAAAAAACACAAAAAAAAATCAACTCTGCTTCTTATCAAGGAACGGCGTAGTGCGTTCTAGAACTAAAAAAACGCAAAAGGGTCAACGAACACCCGTGGGCAACGAGCGAGGCGAGCGATGGCGGCGTCCTCCCCGGAGCGCCGCGGCTAGGGGCAGATTGTTTCGGCCGGCAGCGGCTTGAAGGCTATGGCCCTACGCGTCTCTTGGATGGGCTGGCGCCACCCCGCCGCCCGACACGGGCAGCAGCGACGGGGATACAGCGGTCAAATTTCTGAGCGAAGCCGTCAAGTGGTAGTTGGTCGTGTAACTTTCGAGGTGCAGGGCGACGAAAAACTGGGTTTGCGGCGGTCTCGATTGTTCTCGATGCGTTGCAGGCGGTCTACGCTGTGCTAAGGACCTTTGGAGGCCACGCTGCGGCTGATCCGGTGGTCGTACCTCTCGCAATGGTGGCTTCTCGCCTCTCAATCAGCCAACGACATGGCACCAATTCGCGTGGCCGGCTTCAGTTACATAGAACATGCCGTGTCCAGGTGGACAAACTCCCCAAATTAAATTTCGATTTTCGACTAAATTCCACCGAGAAAGTATTTTTTTGCTTCTATGATGAATTTGATTTTTCGTACTAAGTCTGAGAATGCCTGCTTGGTGATTCATCTTTCGACCAATCAGATGCAAATTAAATTCAATTCTATTACGAAAAACCGAAATTCGGCAAGTTCCTCGTTAACTCGGGCCCTTAATTTGCATCTGATTGGTCGAAAGATGAATCACCAAGCAGGCATTCTCAGAATTAGTACGAAAACTCAAATTCAACAAAGAAGTAAAAAAAGGCTTTCTCGGTCGAATTTAGCCGAAAATCGAAATTCAATTTGGGGAGTTTGTCCACCTAGACAAGGCTTGTTCTGTGTAACCGAAGCCGGCCACGCGAATTGGTGCCATGTCGTCGGCTGATTGAGAGGCGAGAAGCCACCATTGCGAGAGGTAGGACCGCCGGAGCAGCCGCAGCGCGGCCTCCAAAGGTCCTTCACACAGCGTAGACCGCCTGCAACGCTTCGAAAACAATCGAGACCGCCGCAAACCCAGTTTTTCGTCGCCCTGCACCTCGAAAGTTACACGACCAACTACCACATGATGACTTCGCTCAGGAGTTCGACCGCTATATCCCCGTCGCTGCTGCCCGTGTCGGGCGGCGGGGTGGCGCTAGCCCCTCCAACAGACGCGTAGAGCCATAGCCTTCAAGCCGCTGCCGGCCAAAACAATCTGCCGCTAGCCGCGGCGCTCCGGGGAGGACGCGAGCCATCGCCCGCCTCGGTCGTTGCCCACGGGTGTTCGTTGACCCTTTAGCGTTTTTTTTTATTTATTTTTTCTCTAGAACGCACTACGCCGTCCCTTGATGAAAAGCAGAGTTGATTTTTTTGTGTATTTTTCATCAAGTAAAACAAAAAAAAATCTAATTACGATTGTCCATGCTCTTCTTTAATCTGGGCCCTAAATTCAATTCCCCCCAAAAAAACGAAATTCGATTTGGCAAGTTCCTCGTTAATTCGGGCCCTGCTTATGTGCTCCCGTTTTTTCTGGGACATATGGCGGCCGGGCCCTTGGCATTTCAAGTCGCCAGTTTGCACCACAAGCAATCAACAATCAATCCAGGGACCTCTGTCCGCTGTCCGCCTCACATAATTTGTTCTGTTCTTCGTAAATAATAAGGACACGGCGCGAGCTAATCCTGCTGTCCTGACAAGCGTAGCGGGCAGCGAATGCCGCCGTCGGAGCGAAGCGCCTTGTATGTCATACCACAGACCACGAGACCTGCGCGCTCATGTATACTCAGCGACACACATACACCTCCTATACCCTCCTGCATACCTGTGCCAGCAGCAGTAGCAGCAAGTCTGCAGTCGTCGTGGCTGGTAGATACCTGGTACCAGGTGTTGCAAAATAAAATGAAATGTTTCTGTTTCAACGTTTCATGATCCTCTGCGAAACTCCGACCGCCTCTCGCGTAACGCTAACAATAAAAGCTGCTCTCCGGTGGTACACTCAGGAAGTGAAATGGAAACCGAACTGAACTAACCTTCCGCAGCGCTCCTCAGCACCAGCTCTATTTCCGGCTTGGGTCCCGGCTGTTGCAGGCGACCCAGCAGCTCCGGCGTGAGTCTTATGGTCATCCCTGTGTACGGCTTTTGAATCGTTTCTTGGCCCGCATGGGATGTTCCGGCACGCGGCGTGACCTTGACCTCTGAAGCATGCGGGCCGAAACTCGCAGAAGATATGTCAGTAGCAGATGCGGTATCGGCAGGACCAGCCCGTCCGGGAGGGACGCCGAAGGTACTCGGCGCTCCTCGTGGTTTCATTGCCGGGCTTGGACCCCAACGTGCACAACGTCACGATGCGAGGAACGAGTTGCGCTTGTAGTTGTAGTTTCGTTTCTTCAAAGCTTGGAGAACAAACCAAAATTCGAGTCGAAAACTCAAACCGGGTCGGGTGCTTGCTTGTTTGCAGACTTGCAGATCGTCGGGTAGGCCTGTGGTTGTGTCCCAGGCAAATTAGCGATGGTGGGCTCTCTCCACGACCCTGGCACTATATAATGGGCGCAAGCTAAGCACTGGTAGGGGCAATGTGTTGCCGACCACGCGCCACATGGCGCAGGACAGGGCGCGCACTCCACACGGCATGAAAATATACCAGAATAAATGGCCCCGGTTCCCTCATCCAAGAAACGCCTACACACTTCGTAGAAATATTTTTTACACAAAATGCAAATCAAAATCATTTTCAGTTTTCAAGCCAACAGGCCCACGCCGACAAGCCCACAACAGAGCGAAAGGATTTCTTTTGTACGTCCAGATTATTTAATACAATATTGTAAGGACGTCAGATTTTTGCATCGTGCAAGGGGCTTGTCCACGACGGTGCTGTGTGTTGTGTTGGACGGAACGATGAACAGCAAGACAGAAGTGACCAACAAGGTGGTGGAGCAGCAGCAGCAGCCCGCGACGAACACGGCCCCTCGCCGAATCCAGCGCGGACTGCCTGCAGGTATTTCGTCGACAATCGGCTTTTTTACACTTTTTTCAAGAGCTGGTGTAGCAGCAGCAGCAGTCTCGCAGACGGGAAAAAAATCGCGCTTTCACGGAGCAGCGAGATTAGTCCTCTCTTCGCCTGCTTACGCATATCTCACCCCCCCTCCTAGCTGGTCGGTGGCGATAGAGCGAAGTCGCCCTTGTTGCGTCATCGAGAGGCCGGTGTTCCGCTTAAAGAATGCTTGGGCGCCCTTTCCTCTCAATATGCGTCCTGCTGTCCCAGGCTGTTTGTTTGCTTTCGCCAAAACATGTTCAACTTAGAAATAAAAAAGTAAGAACAAAGGAAGCAAGGGATAGCTTTCGCTCTGTCTATAGATACAAGCCACGCCAGCCCAGCACCTCGACATCTCGCCGCTTATGATACTCGCACAATGCAGACCCCGTGTTCTCCCATGACCCCGCCCCCCCCCTCCCCCATGGAACAGATGGCCCGCCCCTGCGGCTTTGCATATCTGCCACGGTGGTGAAGGGTTTCGGACGAGGGTCGAAGCTCCTTGGGATCCCTACGGCAAACATGGACATGAAAGAGGTGGGAGAGAGGGTGCACGATACTAGTACGGGGATCTACTACGGGTATACGATGCTGAAGGGGACTGTGTATCCCGCAGTGGTCTCGGTGGGCTGGAACCCGTACTTCGACAACAAGGAGAAGACTGTGGTGAGCTTGCTTTGGGGGGACGGGGCGTGCCCGTGTGTCTCAGATGGTTAGTCTCGGCAGCTGTTGTAGCGAAGCATTGATTGCGCACCCCTTATCATGGCGTAGCATAGCTAGCTGTTATAGAAGAGCAGAGCAGAGTGTGTGTGTTTTCCGCCGTTCCCACCCATCTACATCCATCACAGCCTATCCTTGTCGAGGCCTCCTACGTAGAGAGACGAGCTCTGCGGTCGCAGCCGATGATAAGACAAGAGATGCACATACCGAATACATCCAGGTAATATGGCCATGCACATCTGACAGCAACTCATACATCAGCATTGCACAACGGTAGAGCTCTACGCACAGCGTAGCATTTCGTACCTGGTACTGTACAATACCGTAGGATGCCATCGCACAGCGTAGCACAGCATCACGTACCATGCCTTAGCGTAGCACACCATCGCATAGCATACGTGGCACATCCATCCATGCATGCCAATTCTAATCCTAAAGTACATCTCCGCGCGCGCTGCTACTGCTACTGTGGCTGTCGTATCTGGTATGCAAAACCCTGTCGTTTGTATCTTGGTTTTAGTGTGAATGAACTCTGTTGTTCGCATCGTGTATGCCGCACGACTCGCAACAAAACATTTTTTGGGTTCAGGACAACGAGGAAGTGGAAGTGTCTCTGCATCATCTCCGATCGACTGCTTCGCCTGTTCGGTGAAATAATGCGATCGTAACATAACCTAAGTACGACACGAAGACACCACCACACCACAGGGATTTAGGTCCGTTGTTGTGGCATGTTACAGCGCCAGCAGCGGCAGCAGCAGCAGCAGCAGCAGAAATAGAGGGCCCTGACTGCAGCCCCTGCTGTGATACACGAACACAAAGTCTACTGATGCAGTGCTGCGCTGTACGAGTGTACTCGAGAGCGCTCCAGCTTTTCCATTTTGGAGACTGGAGATACGAGTACAGACTTTGGACTATTTGCGTATGTTCGTTCGTATATACAATATAGAAGAAATAGTAATGTTTCGCTCTTCCCTTCCTGCGCCGTTTGATTGGTGCTGTTTGAGAACTCTCTCCGGGTCTGGACTTGTGGTCTACCGCTATGCAAACAAGTAGTTATCGGTATCCTAGAAAATGATTTTCGTACAGCAGTGTACAAATTTAGTGTTGGTTTGTGTTGCACCAAACATGTAGATGGATACGAGTCAAAATCCAACGGTACAGCACAGGCGGTATGCATAATATGGTAGATGCATTCGCATTTGAAATATTGGCTTGCTCTGTACTAGGTACGAGATACCAGGTATCGCTGATGCATGTACGCAAGTAGCACTCTGCGAGTATTCGTACCTGATTATACATCTATGATAGCACGCGATGACAACAACAGCAGCAGCAAGGAAGGGCATGTCACAGGTGTTCTGTACCTGGTACGATCGAGCTCTTGTGGTTCCCGTCCTGACTGGGTTAGTCTGCATGTCTTAACACATCAGTACAGACAGTGACGTAGCCAGTGGAACGGGCGGAAATTCATTGCTGTTGCTCCATGTCGAATAACGAACCGTATGCACGAGAATGGAGAACAGCCGATACGCCGCATTGACCGCCCTCCACAACACATGGGTAACTCCTGTTTTATCTTCGAGTACAAGTATAAAATGTAATAGTGGCAGACAAGGAACAGCAGCACGAGTACTACATGCTGGTATCGTCAGGTATCGTATAATACGAGCAGTGCACGTACAGGAGTACACGAGTAAAACCAGTCGTATGCACCAGCACGTACCAGCATAGCCAGTCGTATTTTTTTTTGCTCGCCCCCGCCCCTGGGTTAGCTAACTGGGTGTAAGAATGCGATGATGGCATCAATGGCACCAAGGGAAAATGCCCCCCCTCCCCAGCAGACACAACCAATCACATACGAGGCGGCATCAATCACGTCGTCCTCCCTAGCTAATCCTCGCTTGAGCTTTTTTGCCGTCGTCGTTTACTGCTTCGCCCCCCCCCCCCCCCTCGCCCTTGTATTGACGCGCGCGCCTTCGGCCGTTCGAAGTTTTGCCTTGCTTTAGCTAAACAAGCCTCTTCACAACGGGTGCGCTTTGGGGGGTTTCCAGCAATTGTTTGTAGTCTGTCGTAGGCACGTGCCCCGCGGGGAAAAGGGATGACACCTGTGACACTTGTCCAGAAGGTCCTTCAGGGCGATAACCTTGTAGGCCGTCCGTGCACGTACCGTGTGTGTTCATGTCAATCAAGCTGATATTTCCACACACTTGCATCTACTACTGATATACTACTATCAAGTATTGTAGTATAACCAGTGCCCGTGCTGATGCCCCACACGTGTGCTACATAGAGACGACCAAGACTGCTGTGGTAACAAACTACGAAACTGATACTCACATGTATAGCAATACAACACGGTGATTTGGCCAGGGCCGTGCCAACCGCAATGAACGCGTGGGTTAAAAACAAAATATATAGACTAGTCTATGCAAGCCAGCACACCAGACGTTTTTGCCGCAAAAAAGAAAGAGGAAGAAAATACTCCGGAGTATTGAATGAGAATAAACAAAGGAGAAAAGGAAAGAGGGAAACGGGACGGACGCATGAAAATGATGCGCGACAGCCAGCCAGCCAGCAACTACTCGTAGCAATGTAGCCGACGACGTCATCCCGCCACCATCGGGGGCAGCAACTATATTGGGTTTCAAATGACCCTAAAACAGAAGGGGCAGGAGCATTGCCGCATCATCTATCTACCACCTGCGCATTGTTTCTGACGACGGTGGTCCCAACACGGCGGTCGTCGTCGCTCCCGTGCCGGATGCCATAGCTAAAACGCAACAACAAAGCAGGTAGCGCCACCCAGCCGGCGTCAGGGCGCAAACTGGGTTCCGAATGCAACCGCTAGAGGGTTGGGGAGTTGCGCTGCCTGGTACATATGTCCTCTACTTCCTGCTGTATCTTCGAGGGCGGTGTCCATACCGATATCATCACCTCAATAGCCCTCGGGGGTACCTAGAAGGAAAACAGAAAGGTCAACGCAAAAGGAAATAAATGAATAAAGAGGCGAAGAAAGAGAAGAGGGGATGACAGGGAAAACATGTGTTCGTCCGTGGGTCTTCCGCCGCTTACCTGGTACCTGGTACATCGCATCGTTATCACCATTAGCATCAATGCATTGATTGCGAGAGCTGTACCTGACCGATTTCGGGTAACCCCGCGTCTACAGAATAGAAAAATAAGCGGATGGGCGTGTGTGTGGTTGTTTTTCGTCGGAGTGCAGCCTCGACCACGTGCTTTCTCTATCTAATAAATACATTCCCTGTCCCCTTTCCCCCCAATCACGCCTCCCACACAAGCACGCCTCTTACGTTAAGATTGAATGCTACCTTTCACAAACCTCAGATTCATTGATTCATGTTTTCACTTGTTCTTACAAGGTGGAGTAACTTCATATCGACGACTTGGACCTCAACGTGGATTGTGAGGTGATCTTGCCTCGTTACTCAATGCCCCTCACCTTTAGACATAGATTATTAGTAGTATTAGCGTTCCCCCCGTCGTCTGCCGCCCTTCTTCGTATTGTTAACCCTTTTAGCACCGCACTCCCGACATGGGGACTAAACACTTGGGGTTAGACTTGGGAAAAATGTGGGGTTGGAAATGGGTGAATACCCCCAGCAGCGCATGGTCTCGCAATGCAATAATCATACGAGTAGATGTATACGAGGTACGTACGACTACGAGTACTGTATTGTCTTCAAAATACCTACTCCTGTCTTGGCTACCTGACTGGCCAGCGTTGGCACTTGACACTTGGCACATTCCACATCCCACATCCCAGGCTTCTCAGCCATCCTCAACCGACTTTTTATTTTTTTGTATCAATCGCATCAATCCGATGGATCTTTGGTATTTTGGTCAAATTGTCAAGACGATAGACTGCTGTTGAGTTTGAGGGAGCGAGTTCGAGCCTCGCAGGTTCAGACGGGGTTGCTATTTTCCTTTTACGTAAATACACGTTTTACGGGGGGGGGTTTACGTCCTTTGTGTTTTTTTTTGTCTCATTCTAGGCAGGAATCTCCCTTGCTCTATTTTTATGTTGTGTACTGCTGTACCTGGTACCTGATAGTTCCTATTTTCCTCTGTGGCTTGGCTTTTGCTGTGTTCTTCGTACCCGGTACGCTGATAACAGGTACAGTACCCGGTGTTTTGTTTGCTTCATTGTTCATTTGGTTTTGCTTCTGGTTTGAAATATCTTTCACCTGCAATACGCTTGATATATTTTTTGTGTCCTGTTTTCCTCTTCGTTGTTATGCGTACGTAGTGATATTAAAGCCACACCAACCAATTAGGATTTGTTTCCAGGTACCGCTGACCCTTAACCCTGTCCACCATCTACGAGCAACATGAATGTTTTTAGTAGGGAACACAATGTGTGGCTGACCTATGTGTTTTTGATTTAACTGCCTTTTTCACCCATCGACATACAGCACACCAAGTTTGCGCCTTCCATCAATCGTGAACCCCTGTCCGCTTCATGAAAATTGTTGTATTTTTCGTTCCTGAGCGAGCGTAGCGGGCGGCGAATGCCGGCCGCGGCACGAGGCGCCTTGTGCGTGTGTTAGCAAGCTAGAGGTCCAAAGGAGAAGGTTACAGATCTACGAGATCTGCTTCCGCCTGCTCGATTGTCGGAGAGTTGCTGCGTTCTTCTTCGTGTTTGCTTCCATGCTCTAGAAACTCCCATAACAACCTGTTATTCTCGATACACTACTATACAGCACTACGAAACAAACACGATATACAGCAGTAGGAGTTCTCCAACAAGAAGGCTTGTTTGAATAAGGCGGTATCGCGGTGATCAAAATCGCTACGCGCGACTGGGGAATTGCACTCATAACCTGGACACGAATAATGCGGCTTCCCCCAGTAAGACAATCGTATTGCTCTGGCACTCCAGCGCCTTACTGGACCATCGCCTTATTAATAGTGGGAGTGTCTTACATTTTTGCAAGCATTATCGTGTCGTAAAAACCTATTAGAGTGTTAGGAGGCGTTTTGATCCGTATTTCTGACCAGGTATGGGTTAGGGTTAGGGCTAGGGTTAGTTCCATGAGTTTGAAAAACACAATAATGTAAGACACCCAGCCTCCCATGGTTTTGAAAAACTATATAGGACACCCAGCCGGCGTTCAAAACCATGGAAGTAACGCTTAACACACCAGAGTAAAATGGTTGGAAACGTCAAATAATTTTATCACTGCTTACGGGGGGACCCCTACGTACTGCTGTAAAACTACGAATGTTAAAAGCTCGTTTTTTTCTGCGATGTATCTGACGTGCACGGCGTAGATCATGAACAAGGATCTGTCTTATTTATCGCCGTGCGGACTTTTTATATTGTTCTTCTGAGCAGGTTCTGAGCAGTCTCCCGAGGCCCGCGCTGAAACTAATGTCGTAATTCGCTTTTGTCCACCGGTTGCCTCAAGCCAGTACAGCAGTTCAGTATCTGTATGATGGGTTATATTGGTTGGTCACCGGTCATCAATCAATCATTCATCGTAGTGGACTTTTTGTCTTTTTTTTTTTTTCTTGTTACTACCCGTACGCTACGAAGAAGTCGAACGGCGATGATGACGGTTGCATGGGATGAGATGGTTATGTGTTACCATTCTTCCGTTGTTGAGTGGTTGGGGTTGTTGTTGGGTGGTTGGCGTTGCTGCTGTGACGGTTGTTGGTGTTGTTGTTTCTGTGGCTGTGCCGTTTTCGGCTACCAGGTATCAGATTCAGCTGGCTATACTAAACTCTGTAGCTTCTGCGAGTGGCGCTCAGCATTATGTCGTCGTACCAGAGGCATGCTCTAGTTTCAGAGGTGCAAGTCATATACTGGCACGTACTTGTTGGTTGCTGCCGTGCTGCTGCTATGATGGTTGTTGCAGATTTCGACTTTCGGGAATGTTGGAGTGGTGTTGATTCCAGCAGGAGGACAACGCACTTGCTGTGGGCTGTGGTACAGCAGCAGCGTCTATTTTATATTTCCAACATGTGTTGTAAGGAACTTGTCCTCAGAACATGGGTGCGGCTGTACTACTACTGTGATGCCACTTTTGTTCAACTACATTAGTGGTCCCTCTATAGTGCCGTTTGAATAGTACCGGTTTCCGCTATAGTGCCGGTTGAGTAGATCGGGTTGCTGCTACGGTGCCGGTTAAGTAGTGCTGGTTGACGCTATAGTGCCGGTTTCCGCTATAGTGCCGGTATCGGCTGGCACATGCCGGCGCTACTCGTACACAGGGACCACTGCGCCTGCTGTGTTTGCCAGAACATCGTAGCTGACTCCTGTTTGTAATGATGTGTCGCTCAAACCGCGCTGTGTAGTTTCGAAGTGATTTTTAACCTCGTACACTCCAGTCGTAGTCCCGCGTTAGTACGGTACCGTTCGGTTGAGGGGAGGGGGGGGAGGCGTGCTCACTTGTTGCTTCCCTTAGTCGTTTGACGATTGATTGGGAGAGGAGCAGTATGGTGGTGCGGTGAACATCGCTTGTCACGGCCTCGTCCAAACTGTTCGCCGCGTTGTCCCACGATAGTTAAGTTTTTTTTTCTCTTTTGCTTTTTTTTTATCTTCCAGCGGATGGGGGAAAAAAACGCTCAAGCTCACCACACATCCACGTATTTTCATACACGTCGTGTGATTAACTCATGTGTATTCGCAATCCAGCGCGATAGTTCAGCGTCCCACTTTTGTCCGGGCGTTGTCATCTGGCAAGAGACCATACGACCACTAAGGGGCCGCGACGGGTACCTTGTATTGCAGTATTAGTAGTAGCCCTCTATAGTGCCGGTGTGTGCACTATAGAGGGAAATACCGGCACTATTGCGGCGGTCGGCACTAATCCGCATACTGCCAAGTTTGTTTTTTGTTTTGTTGTTGTTCTCACATTAACTCGCATAACCAAGTCCGTGGTCGCAGGACAGGCTCCAGTCACTCTGGAGCTGAGGAATTCCGTAGGGACAAATACGAACAAACCAAAGGTGGTACACGCATATATCACAGCTGACACAATTCATGCCTCCACCAGAAACATATAAAAGTGAAGTGCTGCGTACTGGTTTCCCCCATTTGTGTGGAGATATTTCACGGGCACTACTGCTGTAGCGGGCAACCGGCAATACTCCGACTGCGCTATGGGGAGACCGACCCCACCGCTGTACTGCTGTACAAGGTAGAGCGAGCGGTAGTACTAAGCGGTAGTAGAATGCCGGTCGCCCCGGTGGTGTATCAGGTTATCCTCGAGCCTGTTATAGTATAGGTCAGGTTCGTGAGTTCGATCCCCGCCGAGTGCATACTCGTAATAATACGTTGACCCAGGCTACGGTAGGGGGGTCCCCTTTTGGGCCTTTTATTTCAGTGGCTAGGGGTCACTCGCGCGAGTAACCCCTTTGGTCCTATGCGATATTACGTTTCTTCTTGTTTTTCATTGGCGAAATTAATCCGCAATGCAAAGGTGATCTAAGCTGCGCCAAAACAAGTGCCTAAACCATCTTCATTCGTAGGGTACAGAGCCACTCGTGCGAGTGGCTCAAACACATCAGTGAAAATGGGGGTACCCCCCCTACCGTAGCCTTGGTCCGTTGGGACTTTTTCTTGTGCACAAATTGACTTGCGGAAAGCGCGGGAGCGTGAGCTAGCAACACTCGATGAAAAATCGACGAGCAGTGGGATTGCTGAACCCTGTGCGCGAAAAAAATTGAAGGCAAGAACCGGGGGGGGTGAAGGGACGACACCTGTGACCACGGCTTGTCCAGACAAAGCTGGAAAGTAAAAGTGTGAGAAAAAGATAAATGAAAAAATATACAAAAAAGCCAGTGCCCTCCGGGCCGCGGTCTCCTCGTGCCACCCCACCCGTCTCTGCTGCAGAACGTTAGGCGCGTACCGTAGTGGGGAGGAGGGAGAAAAAGAGCCTGCTTATGCACCCAGGGTCTGAATTTCGTCTGGGGAGGGAGAAAGAAAAAGTCCGAAGAAAATTGATGGGCTGAGCAACAACAAAGGAACTGCCCGGTACGCTGCCGCTGCGGCCGGCAACAGGTGGTGGTATTTATGCGGGTTAATGTGGTGGTGTGATCTGTGTTGGTTATGCTGTTAATAGTAATGGTGTGATCGGTGGTTGATATTGCTTGCGCTACTAGTAGTAGGAGGCTTGGTGGGTACAGTAGTAGGGTAGTTTGGACAACTGCCTTGTATATCGTACGAATGAATAGCCAAGTGGACTACAGCTCTGGGCACCTTTTTGTTTGTTTTTTTGCTCACCCCATCTATTATCGTCACACTTTTTCTCTCTGCTTCTCCTTCCCAAGACGTAACTCAGACGCGTCACCAAGCAGGCTTTTCTCTCCCCTCCCGACGACGGTAGACGCCTTCATTTTTATAACGCCTGTATTTTTATTGCGAAAAGAGTTCAGCACGATCGACTCGCGTCGAATGGTGCTTGCCCACGCTATGTTGTGTTCTCGTATTATAAAACGCTCTGGGCAGTTGGTGTTTCTAGAAATACAAATCTCCAGAACGGGATTTGAACCCCTAACGCCGACTTTAGTAGTGTCCGAGGTTATCCACTAGGCCACCGGGGCGATACCGGCTGGTAAGAAGCGGGAATGCTGGCTGAGACTGGAGTTATTGTTTGAGAAACGGTGCGTTTTATGTACACTCGTTCTCTGTACACTCCTCCATTCTAAAGGCCCCGGGAATTATTTTTTTCCTGTGAAAATCAGCATTGCTTTGTTATCGTATCCTGTTTCACGAATCACTACAGCAGCAGTAGCACATTATTGTTAGTACGTACTGTTGTAGGTCTCCTGTGCTACTGCTGTATATATTGATTCGTAATACCCTCTACCCTCTACTGCCTCAAGAACTGGCGTCGGCGGCTGTCTTACCTTGTGAGCCTTGAGCTGTCGTGCCCTTTCCCAACCGCATCCCTTTTCTTTTGCGCCAACATTGTATTGTATTATATTTTGATCTCCCAGGATTTGTAGTTGCCGGAAAACGGAAGTGGAAGACCAACGACATGAAAAACGAGAGACGGGGCGGGATCGTGCGTGCTCACCCCCACCCCGCCCCGCCCCGCCCCGCCCCGCCCCTCCACGCAGACTCTCTAAAAAAGTATGCAAAAGTTCACGTATTTCAGCAGTACGTTATATCTATGAGAAGCTGGGGTGCTGGCCTAGCCTGAATTTGTACTTGCGGATGGGTGTGTTCTTTTTTGGAACTTGAAGATAGTCGCAAGGGAAGCGCTTCCTCGGAAGGCAAGGTGATTCATATTCACATGACATTACGAGGTATATGTATCAGGTATACTGCTAATATTATAACCAAGATAACCGCCTCGGGATAACCTGTTCGGGTTAAACCGCGTCGGGGTAATCTGTTCGGGTTCACGGTGTGTTTCGCAACACCACTACTGCTGTAAGGTGCGCGCGTAAAGGTGTGTTTTATAGCCGGTACCAGCAATAAAAGTGTCCCTCGGTCGTTATGAGTACAGGCGAAATTCTAAACTTGAACCAATCGCAAACAAGTCGAAAGACAGCGGATGTCATCGAAAATAAAAAAAATCAGCAGCCCAAAACGAACAGTCACCGTAATTATTCCATCAGTCAGTAGATTCACTGATGATGGGCAAGTGGAAACGACGAGTATATCTGGGTTTTTACTATAGGAACAAGGAAGAACGAAACTGCTTGGCAACCAGCAGCATCAGCAATATCAGCAGTAGCAGCAGCGAAGGATGGAAGATTTCGCAGACAACCTGGTTCCTCCCCCTTGCATCATATGTGCATTCCGCATCGGCTGCCTGTTGCATGTCCTCCACCTCTCCGTGAATGCGGGCATGGAGAACGCTCGCCTTCTGCCTGTGTCTTGCTTTTATTGCCCCCGCCCTCTGTCTCAATTTTGCTCTCAACCTCGCTAACATCTTCGATAACGACAAACGGCCGTATGTAATCTATTTTCGGTACTCTCGTGCACTTCGAATTCAGACGGAACTGCGATCTCGGCGGGGACAGGCGAGTGCCTCCTGCTTGAACGACCGGACCGCCTCGTTGATCCTTCGCTTGCAGCTAGTGCAGTGGATAGGGTGTCGAATTTTGTCCGTTGGCGCCTTGCCTGTAATCGCCGAGAACACGGCGGGTTGTCGGGCAACAAACACCAGCAGCAGGCATATAAAAAGAGGTATATCAGCAACTGGAGCTTGCCTATACCCAATCCAAGTTAACATATAAATGCCGAATACCCTCGGTATGTATTATTCGAAATACGACGGTATTCATGTTGCCACTCAGGTATATACCACTCGTATAAAACGTGTACCAGGTAGCTGTCACGGTATGCCGTATGTCAGATTTGAACGATAAAAAAATGATCGGCCGAGGTCACTGAGCCAAGAGGACGATGCAAAAAGAGGACGAGTGCTGCTGCCGCTGCTGCTGATGCTGATGCTCATCTGTTTCTCCAAACCAGCCGCTCGCGCCTGATCCGCCCTCCTCCCCTCCACCTCGACCTCCAGTGCCGCTTGAGCTTCGCGCGTGTCTGCTTGAGCGTGCTTCCTCCTCTCCGGCAATTCGGCTCCCACATCGTTCCTCAATAGCTCCAATTTCTCCGATGACTGTGCTGTTCGACTTACTCAGCGCATCGAGCAACGGCCGCAACACGGGCTCGCCTCGCGTCGTTTTCAGTCGCTGCAAACGCTTGATAGTTACCACGCTGCGCGGAAAATCGCAGCGCGCCTCATCGCTCCCATCTCGGCGAGCGACCATGCCGTCCGACGGACGAGCTCATCGTTAGGTTTTCTAAGAGCCTCTCTCTTTTTTTTTTTCTGGATCGCGGCTTCTTCGAACCTCGGTTATTATTGGCCATTGTATCTCATCACCCTATGCTGGATATTCTACTACTTCGGCTGTACCGGTCGGATTAGGGTGCGGTTTGTTCCGTGACGTAGCTAAACAACACAGCTAGTGTCTGCACCGTTTACTTGTTCTATTGCCATCCACGTCATGACCTTACCTTCAAATTAACAGAAACAAGGTTACTTCTTTTTTTTTTTATCCTCCGGCGGATGGGGAAAACTAAAGCTTTAGCTCACCACACTTCCACGTATTTTCATACGCGTCGTGTGTCGATTTAACTCAGCTGCTTTCGCAGCCCAACGCTAGCTGGCGCACCCTTCGGGTCCCATTGTAGGTATAGCGTAAGCTGTCCCTATCAGTGGTCTTCGTTACAACCCCGGCAGCGCAAGCTGCCGTTGTATACGGATGCGTGTGTATGTCGACCCGGCCTGTCCCCTGAGGGTCAGTTTCGGTGGAGATAGCCACCCGGAATGTCATCTTTCCGGGTAGTGTGGGACTTGCGCAAGCTCACCCACTACCAAAACCCCTGGCCATGGGAGATGGCCTTCCGCCGGACTTGGTCCAGTTACGGTCCACCCTAGCTACCCATTCGGGCGTTGGTCCTCCTATTACTTTTCCAGTTGAAATATGGTCGACAGCTTGGCCCCGGAAACGGTAATCTAGGTAGGAAACACGCTTAAAACCGTTTCTCGAAGTTCGGGGACCGAATTCGTACCGTATGGTGAGCATTTTGGGATCTGGGGACGATTTGCAGTGTACTCTAAACTCAAGATGTTCTGAGCCTAAACGGATGGTCGGTGGCCTTGCTCGATATTTGGTGTCTTGGTTGACTATTTGTTGTGCATGTCTTGAATTTCATCGTGCCACTTTTATGTAAACCTTACGCGCGCCTCTAACTGTCTTTCGTCGATATAATCGTCTTGGCCGACTTTCTTAGTGCAGTACTCGTTTTGGCACCCACTGCTTGGGGACAAATTGCTTCGAATTAGTACACGTGGGTCAGTTTTGCTGTAGTACAAAGTGTCGTGTCTCTATGTGTGTGCTGTGTATGTTTGAGTGTATATGATGTTGACCTGTCTCCCACTGGTGCAAGGCTTTTTCACGGTGCGTTTTTTTCCTAGCGTGCGGTGCGCGGTTCGGTGCGGCTTAGCCAAACCGCGGCATCGCCCCGTACGATTTTTCCTCGTAAAAGAACGCCCCGAACCGCATCGTCGCATTCTCAATCTGTATGTCACCCGCACGGAACCGCACCGTACGGTTCTATGAATGCAAATCCGCACTCTCGCCAAAATAAACGACGCCGGGCTTTAAAATCCAGTATTTTTTTGCGGTGCAAGTCTGCGCTGTGCGGCTTTGACCGGTTTAAACCGCACCGCACCGAACTACGCCGTAAGATTCTTGGAAGATAACAACCGTGTCAAACCGCGCCACACCCCGCCGTAGCATTCCCCCGAAACTAAGAACCGCACCGAACCAGGCCGTGGGATTTCGAAAAAATGATGTCTGCGCGGGGGTTCGGTTCCACACCGTGCAACGGCTTGGGAACCAGGAGCTCCCAACTTGTACGAGCACTACTGCGACTATACCTTTTTGTAAGCGGACACTGGATGCACTGAATGCTGTTGATATAATGAGAATGGCCTGCGAATGGCGGCACGCTCACACATGTTAACAGTAGGTTTCGGGTGTGTAGTAGTAGTAGTAGTAGTAGTAGTAGTAGTAGTAGTAGTAGTAGTAGTAGTAGTAGTAGTAGTAGTAGTAGTAGTAGTAGTAGTAGTAGTAGTAGTAGTAGTAGTAGTAGTAGTAGTAGTAGTAGTAGTAGTAGTCGTAGTGGTAGTGGTAGTGGTAGTGGTAGTGGTAGTGGTAGTGGTAGTGGTAGTGGTAGTGGTAGTGGTAGTGGTAGTGGTAGTGGTAGTGGTAGTGGTAGTGGTAGTGGTAGTGGTAGTGGTAGTGGTAGTGGTAGTGGTAGTGGTAGTGGTAGTAGTGGTGGTGGTGGTGGTGGTTGCACTTGCACCTGCACTTGCACTTGCAGTTGCAGTAGTTGTCGAACTTCTATTAATAGTGGTTGAAGGAAAATCAACGAACAAGCTGGTGAAAATGCACCGTGAGGTACGTACACACTTACACCTGATAACGCGTTCCAACTTGTACGAAAACTCCCAAGGGGCGGGGTCATTGGTTAATTTCGGAAATACAGCAAAACTGCTACTGCTGTTGCTGTTGTCGTTGCCTCGTGGCTCTCCGATACGTTATACCTGGTATAGATCACGTGACGTCGATGTATGTATGTACTTGCTGATGCAGCGCATTGGATTAGGGAAGTAATTTGTGTATACCAACACTAAACCTCAAAATACAAACTACAGATAGGTTGTATCACATTGTACCTGGTAGCATATGTATGTATAGTAGTTGGTAACGTACCAGGTAGGTCATTCGGAAAATCGTTTCCAGCAGCGCTTTACAGATCGGTACATTTTTGGGATCTAGAAAAAAGATGTGGTCTTGCTTCGTACGCGGTCGTTCCAGGGTGCCGCTCGTATTCGTTCTGTATGATTATGTAGTTGTTGTTGTGGTTGTCGATGTGGTTTTTGTTGTTGGTGTTGGTGTTGGTGTTGATGTTGTTGTCGATGTAGTAGTTGTTGTTGATGCTGTTGACTTGACGTTCAACATATAACGTGTAACCGCTGTTTATGCCCAACAGCACCCAGCACCGCCAGGGTCCGTACTGTTATGTACTGATTCGTTGTGTTTACAACTTTTCTTCAATCGATTCGTTGTGTTTACAACTTTTCTTCGATCTTTAGAGGGACACATCCGATCGACAGACACACAACACCTGCTGCCCGTAAGTTCGGTGGTTCCTCAATCCCATACTGAGAGGTATACGGTACCAAGCCCTGATACTATTCGACATCTGTACTTGAACTCGTGGGATAGAGTATGTATGCCCGAGGAGGAATGGATGGGTCATTGGTTTTCTTAATCTCGGTATTGAAATGATCCCATGCTCTGAAACTGAGGTGTATGGTGTCAAGCCCTAGTATTTTTAATATGTGTACATGAACTCGTGGGATAGAGTATGGATGGCCGAGGAGGAATGGATGGGTCATTGGTTGTCTTCAATCTTAGTCTTGAAATGATCTCATGCTCTGAAACTGAGGTGTATGGTATCAAGCCCTAATATTTTTAATATGTGTACATGAACTCGTGGGATAGAGTATGGATGGCCGAGGAGGAATGGATGGGTCATTGGTTGTCTTCAATCTTAGTCTTGAAATGATCCCATGCTCTGAAACTGAGGTGTATGGTATCGAGCCCTAATATTTTTAATATGTGTACATGAACTCGTGGGATAGAGTATGGATGGCCGAGGAGGGATGAATGGGTCATTGGTTGTCTTCAATCTCAGTCTTGAATATTTTTTCTTCGCTGTATCCGTAACCTTTCGAATCGTGTTTTCCCCCGACACTGCTGCTCTGCCATGGTCCGAATACCTTCGGTGATTCAACGGTATCAACGCATTCTAGCGCATTCACCTGGTTCAACCGTTTTGATACCCATTATTATTATTATTATTATTATTATTATTATTATTATTATTATTATTATTATTATTATTATTATTATTATTATTATTATTATTATTGTTATATTTGTTTGCCCTTCGACAATCTAGCGTAGATGCCCATTCATGTCGACCAAAAAATACGAGTATATTCGAGTGGTTTTTTTATGTTTTTTGTTTGTATCCTCCGGCGAATGGGGAAAAGGAAAAATACAAGTTGACGCCTTCACGACTGGAAACCCTTTTGGGGAGAAAAATTACTTGCAGTTAATACAGGGGGGGATTTGGAGGCTCTGCGTGAAAGGGCTAAGCTCACCACACTTTCAACGTATTTTTCATACACGTCGTGTGTCAATTTAACTCAACTGCTGTATTCGCTATCCATCGCTAGCTGGCTTGTCCTTTAGTTCCCGTGCTAGCGCGAGCTGTCCCTACTGGCTTAAAAGCTATACCTGTTTTCATGGCGATAAACACCCTGGCCGAGATACGAAACGGCGACGTCCCTACAGGCGGTCCCCGTTATTTCTCCAGCAGCGCAAGCTGCCCGGTTGTGTGCGGATGCGTGAGTATATCGATCCGACCTGGGCCCAGGGGATCGGGTGCGGCGGAGATAACCGCCTGGGATATCGTCATTCCTGGTGTTGTGGGACTTGCGCAAGCTCATCCACTAACAACACCCCCGGCCACGAGGAAAAATCCTCTCGTCAGACTTGGTCCCACAGTAACGATCCATCCGACCCGTTCGGACGTTGGTTCTCGGAGTAGGAGTAGCGCGATGCGGTGAACGGCCTACGAAGAGTGTGCAACAGTGCGAACGGCTACTATGATGTGAGCGCAGCCGCGGTAGATACTGCACGGGCAGGCACTGCTGTATGTGCTTCTTTTGTGCCCGCGTAAAATGACGCTGTTTCTATATCGCGTCCCTCTTCTGCAAAACGTGTCGTTTACAACCAGACCCCCAGTATATTGCTAGGGAATAGGCAAGGCTTTTCACGGGTCAAATCAAATCTCCTGGGTCGGGTCGGTCGGGTCACCCGTGAGATTCAATACCTCACGACCCGTCAAGACCGGACTCGTAAGTTTGAACACCTCCTGGTCCGACCGGACCCGCCAGGCCCCAACTGACCCATAAGATGCAGGTTGTGTCGCGGGTCGGGTCACGTTGACCCGCAAGATTTGTTCTCCCGACTCACACGGGCGCGGTGTTGTATTCGCCGCTTTCTTCTCGACAGACCAGACCCCTCTTCACGATCTGTGTGTGATCTGTGTCTTTGAGGGTGGACAGATCCCTGATATTTGTTGATGTGCATGGCCTATGTCGATCGTATTGCCGAGTGAGAGCTGGATGACCTGAATGATCTGTGAACAGCGAAGGTTTCCTGGGTTGGATCTGTACTCCTCAGGTCCTGCATTAACATACCATGGCGGCAGGTACATGACGTAGATCTAGATCGGATATAAATCATCTACGCAGTAGATCGGATGCAGATAATCTAGATGGTGATCTGTCCGACGTGTGGTTCCTTTCGGCTTCCTTTAGACGTTTCCCGCCCCCCTCTCAAATCCCTGAAGCGGAAAAAAAAAAACTTGAACTGGAACTACGCTTTGGGCAAAACCCCACACTATTTCCAAGTATGTACGTCGTACGTACTAGCAAAATCGAAGATCGAGTGCTAAAAAGGGGTTGACGGCAATGGTGTTGGATAGTATCGTCTCGTCTCGTCTCGTACGGTACTCGTCATTTCGGGACCCTTTTAACAACTACCACTTCCGCGTCGAACAGCTCATTGTTTTGGTTATCGATAACGCCAAAAACTTCACGATAACGCCTCCTTATCGGTATTCGTCATTTTGGGGCTACCGACGGATGCGACATAGTCACGCGCCTATGAAGAATGAAACGTGTTATACAGCTGTACACATATATATATATATATGTACAACGCCAATACATACATGTACCACCGTGCTGCGCGTGTCTTGCGGCCCCCGTTGCATTGCGGTGCGGACACATCCCCGGTTCCAGAAGACTACTTCGCCCAGCCTTGCTTATGTCCGGGCTTCCCACGGGCCAGATTGCTTCTCGCAAGTCGGATCGGGTCTGGGTGGCCCGACCCCGACCGGTGAATTTTTTAAAACCTCTTGACCCGACGCGATCCGTCCCGTGAGATTTCCAACACCCCCTCTCCCAACCCGACTCGACCCGCAAGGGGTTTGGAAAACCTCTTGATCTGACCCGCGGACCGAGCCATCACCCGTGAAAAACCCTGCTTTTTTTTCGTCACTTTTTTCTTCTTCCATCTAAAGCCCGGAATCCTTTTTTTTTGTTGTTGTTGACTGCCGGTAGTTGCGGGTGTGTAGTCTCACTCCCGAGGCCCAGCATCTTCCCTCGTGTACATTGTGAAGAGTAATGGAATGATACCGGGGTACCGGTCAGAATGTGGTGATCGTTTAGAGTGCTGTCTATAATGTTATACCTGCTAGTAAAATTAATAATATACTTCCGAGTATTACTATGCTTCCGAGTATATTGTATGCTACTTACGTGCAGAACCGGTTGTTTCGTGTCCGCAGGAATAACAGGAATTTTCCCGGAAACTTCGCAGTAGTAGCGATTGTTGACGACCCTCCCCTGCGCACCGCGATATCAACGAAGGCAGCTAGCTCTCTGTATATATGGGACGCTCAACAGGCAAACAGCCAGCAATAGAAATGTATACAGTAAAATATAAAAAAATGTATATGATATCATGCGGGTGCACTAACTGTTGGATCGTACAAGACCCCGACATAAATTTACTACAGTACGTACTTGTAACAACCATATGAGACTCCAGGGCGCCTTGCGATATCAATAGCAGCAGCTGCGGATCTCGATTCCGTCTGTTACGTTGTACGCCCAACAGGCAACAGACAACACAGCAGTAGTGGGAGTGTACCAGATATACGGGTAAACTATTGGCACCAGGTCGTACTATTACTGATCAACACGACAACACTGAGATACCGGTAGATGACTACCAGTAGATGTCTACCAGTAGGCAATCATAACAAACGTATACGAGTAGTCGAGGCAGAATGCCGAGAGGGGTACAGCGGTTTGGCAGCAGCATTGCGATAGTGCCGTACCGATCTATCATACCAGGCATGCATTTAGTAATACCTGCAGCAGCAGTACGAAGCACGTTTTGCTTTGGGTAAACGGGTAGTCTACCTGGGCGTACCATACCCAACGGCAGCATGGAGAGCACTCTGGGCCTCTCAATCAAGTCTTGGGATTACGTCTGAGCTCCACCCTCCGCTAGAGCACAGCGCTGCTGTACCAATACCGGCATCGCGCAAGCCGGAGTCCGGCGGCCGCCCAGGCCGCCGGCGAAAGCCCCTCGTCCTACCTACAGCAGTAGTAGCACGTATTGGGGAGGCTCTAGGTATTACGGAGGCCGCTAGTTATTGGAGCACAATCGTTTCCAGCCTATCAGGTACTGCTGTATGATTTTGATATTCCAACCTATGCGGGTTATGGCGGTATCGGTAAGAAAAATCTCGCTGTCATGGGCCCATGGTTTCCAACCGTTCTCGCCCGACTGGTAGTACCTGGTGAACCAGGTATGTCGTGGAGGATGAATGGCTCAACGGCCAATGACTTCAAGAGCAAAGAGGCACAGCAGCTGCACCATCGCCTGTACCCCGCAGCGGCGGACACGTGTACAGATACGACGCAGCACCAGTACAGCACCACGAAAGAAGGAGTAAACATTGCGTGCACAGCAGTGTATGATACAACACTACTGCTGTACGTCTAACAGAAGCAGTATAGTTGAATACTCCTCCGGCTATACGTTGTACTATTTATGACTACAGCGGCAGTAGTCTGCTGTTTATAGGTGTAGAGTATGCCTTATTTTTGGCGTGCCGTTCTCCGGCGGACCGAGTTATTTCTCGCGCTTTCGGCTGCGGGGCAAGCAAGGGGGCCGTCGACACATTACAACATGTCTGGATCCCGACCGAGCTCCGTGGCGGTGCTTTTAAGCATTTTTAACATCGCTGAGCTGGCTCTTTTTTTCAAGGGGTTGCGTTCCTTGCTGACCGAGCGTAGCGGGCGGCGAATGCCGCCCGTGGAGCGAAGCTCATTGTACCACCCACTGCTCGTTGAACCTGGTATGTTTCAGCAATGCAACTGCTGTTGTTTGTTTCAAGAGAAATATGTCCGTGGCACCGCGTTGCAGGGGGGTGGTGGGTGGAGAGCAGCCCAACAAGCAAAAACCGCCACGAGAAAAAACGGTTATTTGGGGCGCGTCAAGGCCTCCTGTGGCCGTAGCCCTTGTAGAACCTACCAATAATATCCCACAGTATTTCCAAGTATAATAGCTCGTCCCCAAAAGTCTGGGTAGAGCGTATCACCCCTTTTTGGGTCAGATGTGCACTGCTGCTGTTATATTGACACTGCAGCGATAAATCAAACTAGGCGTAAGCACGACGGCCTGTTTGTCGTCTGTCTGCCTGTCGGTCTTCTCGAACGGTACTCTGTCTGTCTCATGTCGTAATGGTGGGGGGGGGCGGGGGGGGGGGGGGGGGCGTGCTCATTTGTTGCTTGTCTTTAGTCATTTGAGTAAGTGCGGCTGTCTGTCTTGTCGGCCTTGTCTGTCCCTCTCTGTCAGTCTCATGTCTCACGTCGTGATGGGAGCGGGTAACCCGCGACTACAGTTCGTGCTACTCCGTTGTCGTGTCAAGCCCTTCGGCTTTTATTTCGATGTCTAATGCAGCATCTATCCCCTACCCTGTCAGCACGCGTCTTAATAGCTCATGATAGCTATGATAGCGTGTGGCTAATGCCGTGGTCGCTGTTATGTTGGTCAATTTTCCCCATCACGCGGACATGATGCTGTAATCGCCAATGTGTTGGGTCTGTTTCCCGATTGCGTTATTGTTCCCCTAAACGGCTTGTATCTGGGTATATACTGCTTGTAGTGTAGGCGCCGTCAGCCAAGCGGGATGAACCGCGGTATTTTACATGAATTGATGTAGTCTATGCCGGTCACCCCGGTGGTCAAATGGTTGACCTATTGTATATGCTAGACTTAATTGTGGGGTTCGAATCGCACGTGGGTCGGGCTTTTGAGATATTTTGCAAGGCGTAAAAAATCACAAGGAATTAGCTGCTGAGAGCGCCTAACGGCGCGGGTAGAGGCGCGCTTTCGATGCCAGTCGACGAGGGAAGGAAAGGCCGAAGTCTCCTCGCGATAAAAAAATGAGGTGGCGAGTCGGAATGAGGAGGGGGGAGAAGAGCCTGCGTACAAGTTAGTGGGCCTGGACTTGAGTTGAGTCTACGGAGGCGGGAGGAAGGAGAAATAAGAAGTAGGTGGGATGAGAAAAAAAGAAAACGAAACGAAAATGGCGTGTTTGCCAACGAACGCTCGAAACGATCGAGGCCAGCATGTGTATACCTCTCTGGACGTTAATGTAGGGATCGTTGAGGTCTTCATAGTAAGACCCAAACGTTTATTGCATCTCCGTCCGGATTGGTACTTACGTAAGACGTGCACGGTGCTGTTGCTCTTTCCGGCAGTTGTATGCATGCTCGCGGCGATCGGCGCAGCCACCACAAACCTCCGAAGGTTTCGTTGTCCTCCGAATAAAAAATGCCCAGAAAAATCGCACTGGTGGTTTGTATTGAAATATAATCCCGCAAAATGTTGTAGATATCGCTTCTGCTCTAGATACAAACTGCCCAGAAAAAGCGTACGGTACTGGCATAGTCGGTACTGGTATACTGTATAAAAAAAATCGGTTCTAATGTCGCTCCTCCTTCTCAAAATACAAGAAAAAAAAGAACTTGCCGGAAAAAAAACTTGCCGGAAAAAAAGCACTATTAATATTAATAGTTGTAATTTGCAAGATTGTCAAAGTTGAAAGCATGGCCGTTACACGCAAGCGCGATCGGAGTATCACTCACTGCTTGCAAAGGCAAGTTTCGACGAAACCTTCGATCTCGCATCTGTGATATTTTGTTTTGTTTTTCTACTTTTTATATTAGGTAGTGAGGAAATACGAAAACACTGTAAAGTATGGTGTATGTACTGTGTAAAATGTGGATACAAATATGGAAATGGAAATATGGAGTGAAAGTGGAATATATTGGGTTGTCTCGTTTTGACCCTGTAGCTGCACTCCCGTTATATGGGACAAAACTGCGGGGATTTACTGAAGGATACTCCTGGGAGTTGGAAGAAAGAAACACTGCCAGTGGGAGCTATATGAGGCGGTATTGTGCGAAGGTTTTTTTTTTTTGGTATATTCTAACGTCAGCTGTGGGTTTGACACATTTAGGGTCGATACTCATCTTGCAAGCTGCGTGAATACCCCGGTCGCTCGTTGCTAGTTCGTAAGGTGTCATGATTCATCATTGCTACTTTGGCAAAATATCAAATGGAAAACCTAATCAAAAGTAGTAATGAGCATTAAACCTGCACATGAAATATTGTCTTGATATTTTGGCCGCCTCATTTTGAGAGGCCGCTCTATTGGTATAGGCTGTTGTATTCAGAATTTAACAATCCTGCGAACCGATTTAAACCGCCCTCTATGGAGTGACCGCCTTATGGTAAAAAACCGCCTTATATAGGCCCTAGGCAATTGTATTCAGATTTACAGTAGTCCTGCCAACCGATCTCAACCGCCCTATATCGAGCGGCCGCCTTATTCTAACTGCCTTATAGGCACACCCCACTCCTGCTAACATACGCCCAACACTGATTCGGAGAACAACCTGTTTCCCAAAATGCGTATACATGCATTCCGTAAGATGTGGTATAGGGTCCCCGCCCCCCCCTCCGATTTTTTATTGGCAGGGCGCCAAGCCCCTCGATACTCCCACGACTGCGCCCCGCCTTTCGGCCCGTCTTTGGAGGGCGGAAATAATGAGTGGAGGCGGGGGCAGTGCAGGTGGCGGGGTTAGGGTAGCGATGGTCGATGGCCGGCGGGCGATCCTTTAACGGTAAAAAACTAGTTGTGTGCGCGGGGTTTCAATCAGGAACAACAAATCGTGCGCGCGCGGGGGAGGGCGGCGGGCATGGGGGGAAGGAGGGGAGGAGGAGGGGGCGGGGGGGGGGGGGGGGAGGGGGGGGGGGTCCGGGGGGGGTTCAAAAGAGGCTGTCGATGGTCGGTCGGATGGTCGCCCCCAAGTTTTACGCTGCTTTAAATCCGCCGTTCTTTCCGCTATACATTGTTGGTTTCAGGGCTTTTCATGGGTCAGGTCGGGTCGGGTCGGGGTAACCCGTCCCGACCGGTGAGATTTCGAAATTTCTTGACCCGACCCGACCCGACCCGTGATATTTCAAACACCTCCTGACCCGACTCCACTCGAAGCGCGAGATTGGAGAACCTGCTAACATGATCCGCGGGTCGAGTCATGACCTGTTAAATAACCTGATTATTTTCCCACGGCCTATTATGGCGGCGTGTGGCGTCGCAGAGGCAGCGAAGAAAAGAAGCCGCTACCGCGTTCGGCGCGGGCTCAGCGGCTCCCGTCGCCGGCACAGCGCAACCTGTGTTGTGGGCGAGCGAGCTCCCCTTCTCCTGCTTTGAGCGCGAAAACGCTCTAGATAGAGCGGTATGTGTATGCACCAGAGTGATTATATATAACCCGCTTTTCTCAGCTATACGCCGATGTAAACGTGGCTTATGTTGAGGTCAAGACTGGTAGGGCGGTAGCCCCGCCGCGACTCCACCCCGACACCTTTCCTCGACGGGGCGCCACTCCTGGGCTCAGGACTTTCCGTTTCCGTAAGATTCGCCCGTTGAAATCAGGGGATGACTCGGGGTCTAGATGATTGTCCTAGTAGTTCGTTCTATGCGTGGAAATGATCCGCTCCAGAGTTCAGACCATGGAGCCGGGAAAAAAGCAGGGAATTAAAAAAACACAATAAACTAGGGGACTTGGAAAAAGACGTTTTTCGTGTGGTGTAAGATATCTGGCTGACTGGGTGAATGCCGCTGCAAGAATGGGAACGAGATCCACGCATGGATATGATATCCTGCAAGCGTCGGACGTAGAACCACGAACGAGCAAGTGCAAGCTGTAACACTAGCAATATTTTTCGGCGATACGGCCGGAAACAAATATGCAGGGGCGTCTTTTTTTAGTTGCCTTAAGCCGATTCTGTGTCCTCCAACCGAGAGTCATGCATGAGGTTCTCCGAATTCTCCGAATCGATCAACGCTTTACGACGGCTAGAACTATCCAGGGCGATTCACGGATCATGGTCCGGCCCGCGGGTCAGATCAGGCAGTCTTAGAAAATCCGCGGGTTGGGTCGGCAAGGGTCGGGAGGAGTTCCGAAATGTCGCCGGTCGGCTAGGGTCGGGTCAGGAGGCTTTCGAATCTCGCGGGTCAGACCGGAACATTCTGACCCGATCCGACCCGCGAGAAGTAATCGGACCCGCGAAATAAACCGGAAATATCCTTCTGGGCGACGAGTGATGGAAAAATGAACATTTTGTCACCCTTTTTTCGTCGTCGCTATCTCTGGGTCGCCAAAATGATTTTGCTGTGTTGTTGACTACCAGTACCAGGTAGTTTCTGCGGGGGGATAGAAGTGATGCTGTTTGTAATTTATTGACATCTTGTATGCGAGGTGTCGTATTGCTGTATATTGTGGGCATAAATATAGAGTTGTTGTGTTCTTGCTTTTCTTTTCGGGTGTTTTTTGGCGTCTACCAAAGTCCAACTTAACAAGAGTCCGTGCATTCAACAAGTGTTGGGGGGGGGGGGGGGGGGGGGGTATTTTCGTCAGAGCTTTTCCCCGAGCGACCTTTTTTGTTTTGTTTGTTTTTTTCTTTTGCGACGACGGACTACTCAACTTCATTATGCGATGAGTCACTATTGGTAACTTGTGTTTATGCGGGTGTGAGCACGTGAAAACATGAACACTTTATGAACACGACCACTACTTCGTACCTGGTACTACTGCTGTGTGTAGTAACTATGACGTAACAACTATGACGCTCACAACGGAAACAGCAACGACTGCAACTTGAAGACGACGACGAGTACTACTGCTGTAGTGCGATGGACTACAACAAACAACAAACGCCAGCAACAACAACGAAACCCGATTACTACAGCAGTTGGAATACTGCTGTTATGCATGTAATTCGACGACGTACTTCTGTCCAATGATGTCAGCACAGCCCCGATGAGTTTCCTGCTATTCCTCCGGTGGACCAAATCTCTCCGTTCAAGAATCGGAACTCCCCCAAGCGCTTCAAACTTCGCGTGCACCGTCGACCACCATTATTTTTCCATGCCGTGGGGGGGAAAACAAAAAAAAAAAGTTGCCCGCCCACAACTTGGGGGAAGAAACGGTTGTAGGTTACAATTTGTTTTCTCTTGCAGTGTAATTCCATCACTATTATGTTTCCATGCCGTGGGAAAACGCTGTTTTCAACCGGTCTCTAGGAAAATATTTTTTTTCCGTTCTTGAACACAGAATAGTGTTGACAATTGTGTTTCTTGTTGCAGTAGTGGTGGAAGCGACCAGGCGTTTAATCGCGCGTACGTGCGGGGTTTTCAGACTTGCACGTAAACTCAATACTGCCCCCTGCCGACCTCGAGACCAGACCTCGAGGTTAGGGCTAGGGCCAGGGTTAGGGTCAGGTCTGGCGTCGGGTTGGTCTGGGCACCGCAGCCGTCGTTTTGTGCGGACCTGCACATAGGGAGCCGCTATGCATAAATCGCTATTGAATTTACGTGTGTATCTGAAAATCTTGCACGTGCGTGCAACTTCGCGGGGGCTGGGTGGAAGCGGATGCTTTGCTCGCGTTTTTCACAGGCACGTAGCGCTTCCCGTGAATTTCGATCCCCGAATTTTTGGATCCCCCAAGTTTTTTTTTTTTTTTTTTTTTACCGACGCACCACTTGATTTTATTTTGGGAGGGCACCTACTTGCCAATTTCTCGACACTTGGATAAGCGGTGGGATCTGCCTGTGGACGCGTTCCACGAAAGAGGTATTAGACCAGCTATTATGGGAAATTATTTTTGGGCCCTCAGAACGGAGATTTTTGGCTGATCACGCGCAATTTACTCGGCGGGACGACCATAAACACCTATAAGACACTTCAGAATGCTCCCCGTAGTTTTCCGAGGGCTTTCTGACGCACTTTTGCGTTTCTCCAGACTCGGTAGCTTGTCTGTTCGTCCAATTTGCCAGTTCTGACGACCTCATGATTTTTAGCCAAATATCCTCAAAAATCCATTATTTTTGTCGCCAGATTTGAGCAACAATGCATATTTCTGAAAACTGCTTCGTTGCGCCAAAAATCAAGATGAGACCCTGGAGAAACGGAGAACATCTCCAGAATGCCCTCGGAAAAGTACGTGATGGATCTTGAAGAGTGTATCGGTGTTTGTGGCAAATCCGGCCGAGTAAAACCGGTATAATTGGCCAAGAATTCAGTTCTGAGAGCCAACAATATTTTTCCGCATGATAATAGGTCTTAATGGCACTTTGTATGACCACCTTTTTTTCTGACTGGAAGAGGTTCCTTGACCCAAGATCGTCGGAGTTTTTGTCAGTGATATGGGATATTTTACAAAATTGTTCTAACACCGTCAGCTGTGAGCTCGACAAATTTGTAGCAATATTTTAGGGTCGATACTCATGTTTGCAGTCTGCGTGTTTCTCCGGTCGTCCGTTTTGAGCAAGTTTCTTGAGTCAACACCTACGTAGTATAGAATTATACGTTGTATTAGAATACTTGTCATGCATGACCGAGTGTTAAGACTGGTAACACATCGATTGTATTTTTGTTTGTCGCATGCGCATGTCCCAAAAAACCCGCTTTGGGCGCCGAGATCTTTTTGCCCCGAAACTCAGAAGTTCTGGAATAGTAATTCTCCCTCGGAGAGATGGTTCCTGTATGTAATTAAAAAAAAAGGTTGCCTGGTGTAAATGTAATGCTTTGTTGTGAAAGGTAGAGCGCTTGCAAAACCGATTGGGTATCGAACCAAAGCGCAGAATGATTTGTGGACCGAATTCGCGCTTGGGCCGAAAAAAGTGATGGTGGTCTCACCCTGCCATCCTCTATAGAGGGGTGAAGCATCTTCGAAGAGTAATGCATGTGGAAAAATGCGCGGCCCCGGAGGATCACGCAGGTTGCGAAGATGGGTGTCGACTTTTAGTTTGATCCAAACCCACAGTTGACGTATTTGAAATAGACCAATGCTACAGTAGGGGGTATCCCCCGTTTTTCACTACCGATTTTGAGGTTTTCGTCACTCGCACTAGTGACTGCACCTCACTGATAAAAACTGGTTCGGAGTCTTACTACGGTAGCCCACCCCAACTTTTCTTTAACGAAATCGCCGGTTTCGAAATCAGCTTCCTCCCGGCCAGTTCTCCTCGAATACGGTGCCCCTTGTCCCCCCGAAGTCATCGTTCGAGAGTCCTTTGCAAACAAGAAATTATGTGAGTATTGTCTTTTTCGTAGCATCCTTCCTCGTGTCGAGCAGCCACGTGAAAAGTTCGTGAAAGAAAATCGCTGTGTTTTTTTGGGGGGGGCTATCGTAGAATCAGTCTTGGGCGGTTTGTTTGGCGCAGCGTAGCGTAGCTACCTAACCATCTCGTCGGGGATTTGTTATCGCAATTATTAAGCGCGAAGCCGTATGACCGCAAGTAATAGGGAGGGGGGTTACTCGCGCGAGTGACCCCCAGCCACTGAAGAAAAAGTGGCCAAAAGGGGGTAATCCACCCCCCCCCCCCCTAACGTACTCGTAGGGTTGGACAATACGAAGTAGTTTTATAAAATGAGTGATGCCACGGCAGGGGTTGCAGTTGTTGGATTAACCACAAGCGTCCCTGGGCGATTGAGCTCCTCGTATGAGGAACTGCCGGTTAGTGAAGTAATTTCACGAGTGCGTGTTTTGTTTTGGGACTAAGGCATGGAAGCTTGGTCGGGTTGTGCGAACGAATGCCTTCGAAGTCATGTAGTATCGGGTGAGATATTGAGCTCTCCTCATGTGAGGACCTCAGGGACTGAGGATGGGCCCCAGCCATGGGAGGGCTCAAATGTATCATGTATCTGTTGATCACAGCACAGCAACTCAGCGGTCGACTCGCTTAGTTATTTACACAAATATTTTCAGGTTTCCGGTGCAGCATTGTCGGTTTGTAATGTTGATTTCTCGCATAAAGGTGCTTACTACAGGCTGTTTTAAGCAAAGATGTCGGTTGACGGCACTCTTGACCTTTGACGGACAACCGTCAAGGAACGTTTCACACTGAAACCGGTATATTACGTCTAACGAGGCCTTGACGGGACAAAACTAGACCGTCAATCGACATCTTTGGTTTTATGTCGAAAAACCCAAATTCTCTCCCCCACGAATACCGCTCGCAATATCTGGTCAAAGATGAATATTAGCTATCATAGTGACCCCCATGACCAGTGGAAGAGGGTGAAATGGCCAACACTAGAAAAAAAACCGGCCTCGGGCTGTCTCTAGGAGCGAAATTCGTATCGACCCATGACAGGCCTTCAATTTTTTCAATAATATTTAGGCTTTCTCCCAGCGGGGGCGAGAAAGTATGTATGCGTCGCATTTTGCACGATCCGGTTGGACGTACTCCAAGGCATGTCTGTAGAAAAATTCGCGCAAAAACTCGAAGATCTGACGTGCCTGTGTTCATTCAACATTGAGCAGAATCTAGCGAAAAACTGGATCCTAGACTAAAACCAAGTCATTTGAAGGAAATAACGCACCTTACTCATTTCTGCGCACAAAAGTCCAAATGTCCACGCCGTTTTTTAGAGATAAGACCCTGAAATTTTGAACACGTGTTCTACATGCCCATCCCGAGGTCCGAACCGCGCGGGGATTTCCCCTTTTTTTTTTTTCTCGCCGAGAAAAACCAGGCCAAGGTGGTCCACATTTTCCGAAAAATCTTAACTGACGAAAAATCAGGCAACAAAAATAGAACATCAGGTGAAGGCTTCGCAAGGGCACATAGAAGACGTGTGCAAGATTTCACGGTTGGAGTCGAAAAAGCAGCGTGAACATTTGCCGGGAAATAAAGTTTGGGATTTTCAACGTGAACCAGCCTGTATACGTGAACCAGCCTTTACACTATTAACGGTGCTAACGGCACCGCACAGATGTCCCTTGGTGTCAGTTTTTTTTTTTTTTTATGTTTTTCTTGTGCATGATGGCGCGCACGCGTCCCCCTCCCCCCCCGCCCCACCCCCAATATTTTGTATTGAGCCTGTTTAGTTTCATCAATTGACGCTAGGCACCCTGGTACCGACTAGTATGCGCGATTCTTGGGTTCCACTCCTCTTAGCAATTCTGTTTTCCCCCTCCCTTCCTCTCCTCTCCCGGCCGGTCGCCCGCTGATGTCAGGAGCCACACCTGTTGTACAACTTTGAGGATGACTTTTACGGAGAAAAGCTTCACTTGCTGTTGTGCGGCTTCATCCGCAACGAGCTCAACTTTAGCTCTCTCGGTGAGTTGACGAAGAGCGCGCGATCTTTTCTTGCTGCGGTATTTTTCGTGTTTTAGTATTTTGATGCTTCAAAGTTTGTTTTTTTTTTGGCGGTTTTTCGGGTGGTTGGGTAATGTCAAGCTTTAAATTGTACCCATCCAATGGACGATTAAAAATTGCCTGGCGTATAAATGGTATGTATAATACGTTGTTATTTTTTCGATGACGTACATGAACATTATTTTTCATGTCACCTAGCACGGTAATATCGTTATCAGGGTTCATTGCAGGATTAGTGTCCATTGTTGCTATTGATGAGGTTTTGACTCATTAAAAACTTACGAGAAGCGGGCGGTCGGTGTATTACGCAGCTTGCAAAGATGAGCATCGTTAATTTCCATGTCACCCAACACGTCAACATCTTCATCAGGGTTCATTGCAGGATTCTTTGTCGAAGTCACAGCTGACGTTGTCAGAATATTTTATGAGATGGTTTGGAGTTTTTTTTTTTTTTCATGGTTGGGTTGTTTCATTTTTTCGATATTTCGTGATTCGTAGGTGGAATTTGGTGTTAGTTGTTGTCGGTTGTGCCGTTTTGTCGCGTAAGTTGGCACTCGGTGGTGATGTTGTCGTTGGTCTTGGTATATTTTGGCGTTGATGTTGACGTTCATGTACGGCGGAAGAATGGAAACATGTTTTGAAGTGTTTTCGAGAAGTCTGTTCTACAGTGTGTGTCGTTCTCGTTGGACTCGGTGGCGGGACAGCCACGGCAGTATCAACAGCAGCAACGGCGGTGGTAGCACTCGGAGTTTTGGAGCCTTTCCTATACGCAGCACAGGCATGTTTGAGCGAGTGCCTTTCGCCGATTTGTTGCTAGAAACGACCCCGACGATATTTTTCGCGTGTGGCCATGTCGATGGACAGTCGAGCAGGATCGCGCTCACCCTAAATTGCCCCCGACCCACGTGGCGCAAAACCTACGGTTCTTGGCGTTTTTCCTCTGCTTTTTTTATTCAGGTCGCGGTCACTGAAAACAATGGCGGTGACGTCCTGCCTCGCGTGTGTCGCTGATTGAAACGGAACGATAAAACCCGCCACCGCCGACCCCGACATTGACCCCGATCCTGAACCTGAGCCCCGGTCGACCCGGACTCCGACCCTGAACCCGATTGCCCGATTACCCGAACCGGACTGTGACGCAGACCCCCGATCTCGACGCTGACCATGAACCCCGATCTCGACCCCGACCCTGACGCTGAACCCGACCGAGACCCTGACCCGGAACCCCGACCCCGATCCTAACTCTGGCCCCTGACCTTGAACCCTTGTTCTGACCGTGATTCCTGGCTGCCTTGACGCTGACCCTGACCGTGAACCCGCCCTGAACCCCGACCTTGATCCCGAGCCTAATCGCGCACCTGATTCTGACCATGACTGACCCCGACCCCGACCCTGACCTTCAACCCCGACCCAGATCATGACGCTGAATCCCGACCCTAACCCTGATATCGCCGCCGACCCTAGCCTTCGACCCTGACCCCGACCCTGATCGCGATCCTCACCGTGAATCCCGACCCTGACCCTGTACTCCGACGCTGACCCTCACCCTGACCTTGTGCCGCCGACCCTTGACCCCGCCCGTCACAGACGACCTTATTGTGGCGATTGGAGACGACATTAAGTATGCGAAGGACAAGTTTAATGAGCCTGAGGTGTCCGCCCTGTCAACGGACCACCCCTTCTGGACCGAGGTGGCCGAGGAGGAGAGGATGGCATCTAGCAGCACTCGCAGCGCGTGATCAAACCTGCCCCCGCCCCCCGCCCTCCCCAGCACGCCGAACACATCACACGGACACCCAACACGCCATGCACATCACACGGACATGGTTGGGTGATATATGTCCCCATTGTAGTGTTTTTGTGGCCTTATATAATAATAGGCGTCACCGCCGCCGCTGTGGTGGTCGTAGAGGTCGTAGTGGTTGGGCGGGTGGAAGTGGTCGCCGGCGTCGTGTTAGTTGTCCGTCCGTCTGCCTCTACTATGGCTTACGCTGAGGTGACGGACTCTCAGCGCGCGTGGCGGGCTTGGCGTGATGCCTGCACGGGGATCGGGGGGGGTGGGGGGGGGAAGGGGGGGCTCTTGGGCGTGGCGTGGCGTCAGGTAACGCGATGAGGCGGCGGTGTGACTTAATGTGGCATGGCACGATTCGGTTGTGGCATGGTACAATGTGATGCTTGATGCGATGTGACGTCGCCTTGCTTTGATTACGACCTCGGACTGATGGCGTCGAGGGTCTGTAGTCGTTTAGAGCGTTATCTCTTTAATCCTAGCCCCCCCCCCCCCCCCCCCCCCCCGCTTACGCCTCTCCATTGTTTTCCCTGCGTACCCGGGTCCGTTCTGATTTTCTTGGGGATGGAAAGGGGGAACAACGGGAGGAGGGTGTGGGCGGGGGATTGGGGCGCATGGGGGGGGGCGGTGGGGGCGAGTGGGGTTGCGGTTTGCTGTCCAGGAGCCTCGCAGTTGAACGGCCGGCGGGGCTGGTCCTCCGCGGTTTGTATTGTTCGCCGTTAGCCAGCCAGTTGGGGGGTTGACACCTGGTTTTTGGCGGACGTAACACGGGAGCAAAATCGCTAGTAAGCGCGGGCGAACGTGAGCAAGCACAAGCGAACGCGAGCGAACGTGAAAAAATGCGAGCGAGCGCATGGGGCGCGCAGTAGGAAGGGGGGCACGCTGCTGCCGTGTACGAATGATGGGGCGGTTGGCTGTGCGAGCTCCCGGCGCGCGTGGGCAGGCAGGAAATTGATTACTATTGTTACAAGCAGAGACACACGGTTTCTGCTTTGTGGGTAGGCATGTTCTGTTTGGAGAGGGTAGGTGGTAGGAAGGGAGGTGGGTGGGTGGGGAATACAATATCGCCTTGCTGTCTACGTTTGGCGCGAGCGGAGAGCAGTGGGATGGTGGGCGGGAGGGGCAGAAAGCGGGGTGGGGGAGGTGGGGGGGGGTCGTCGACGTTAGGCATGATATGCTCTTTTCTTTTCGCTTTTGTGCGCTCGCTCTTGTTTCGTCCTCTTGTGTGACGGCCGTGAGGGGAGAAAGCGATGCCATGCTGTGGTTGTTTGCCTGTTCTTGGCGTGCTTTTTCCGGCGGTGCTGGCACCCGCCCAGGTTTTTGTTTGGTTTTTCTGGTCACCCACCTACTTTTGAATTTATTTTTTGTCGATCAAACGGCCGTTCGGTCGTTCGATTCGATCGAGCCATTCGTTCATTCGATTCGATCGGGCCATTCGTTCATTCGATTCGATCGGGCCATTCGTTCATTCGATTTGATCGGGCCATTCGTCCAATCGATTAGTCGGTCAGGACTTCGGTCGATCGGCCGTTCAATCAAAGGAACGACAGTTGATCCGGTTAAGCGATCAGGCATTTGGTCGATCGGCCATCCGCTCGGTCAATCGGTCGGTCATTCGGATAATCAATCAGGCATTTGGTAGATCGGCCGGTTCATTTGGTCGATCATTTTGGTTCATCCGGTCAATCGGTCGGTCGGACATCCCGTCGACGGATTTTAGCCCATTCCAGCGATCATCCGTTCGATTCATTCGATCGGTTGGTTTATATGCGGGGGGTCGATCGGGCATTCCATCGATCGATCAGCCACCACTCGGCCGAACATCCGTCCACTCGACCAATCGGCCATGCATTCGGTCGATCGACCCATCATTCGATGAGCGAGCGATCACTAGTCCTTGGCCATTCGATCGATTGGGCAATGGTTTGGCAGGGGGCAGAGGAGGTCGGGGTGACGGGCGGAGGAAAACAACAAAGGGGGGGAGGAAGCGGGGGGAGTGTACTCGATAGAGGGGGGGGGAGGGGGGGAGGTAGTATCTCGTTCACCGGGAAGTGGATGGATCGAGCCGCGCCGTTCGTCGCGGCAAGCACCGCAGCGCGGGGCGATGGGTGTTGTTTTGGATTTCTCTTGGTAGAAAAAAAAACAATTTCTCGATGCGGTTGATTCGATATGATTTGCGGTACTCTTGGATCGGCGAGTGGGTAAGGAGTAACGTGACGGGGTATTGTGAATGTTTTTGTTTTCGCCCCGCCCTCTCTCGTCCTCGTCCTCGTCCTCGTCTTCCTTCTGTTATTGTTTTTTATGTTGGGTGTAATGTTTCTTCGGTGCTTTCCTTTTTTCTTCTTTTTCAGTTCCGTTGCTGCGGATAAGCGGTCGGCACACAAAAGGTCTGCGCTCAATGTTGTTGGCTGGCTGGATTTTCAGCAAAGAGTTGACCCAATTATGCAAGCGTTGGTGTTTTTCTCTGCTTTACTACTATATTTTATTCACGATTGGCATCCAAGTAGAAGAGGAGTGAAGGAGAGTAGTCCGATTTTACGTGTGGGCGTGTTTCTTCTGTCTATTCTATTATGTTCTCTTCGTTTTCCGTTCAGTTTCGTTTTTTTTCTCTCTCCTTTTTTCGTTTCCGTTTCATTTTCGTTTTCGTTTTGTCTTTTTCTTTGTTTTGTCACTTGAAGTCTCGAGTATTACCGTTGCGCTTTTCTTGCGGGGCGCACGGGGAGGGGATAAGGGACCGGGGGGGAATGCAACGGCGGGTTCGTTTTTTTGTTTTCTTTCCCGGCGCAAAACATGCAATCAGTCGGTCGAGTGAGTTGAGTGCTTCGACGATTTTTCTCTTTTCTCCGCCGCCGTTGTTACTTTTCGCATTCGACCGCTTTCGCGTTTCGCCGCGTATTTTCGGGTTGCGCCGCATACTTTTTGCCGCCTTTATTTTTCGTTTTTCGTCGGCGTTGCTTCCGAAAATCGTTTATATTTGACGGTTACCACGGTAGCTGTTGCTGTTGTTGTTGATGTTGTGGGTGTTGTGGATGTTGCTGTTGCGGCGTCTGCGTCTCCTTTATTTTTGGTCTTCCTCAGGAGAAAACCGGGGGACAAAGAATCAATCCCGTTGTTGCTTGTTTTTTCCTCTTGTATAATCCGCGTGTGCTTTTTTGCTCGTTTTCGGACTTTTTGAGCGAGATCTACCAAAACGAAGGGTTGGGGGGAAGGGGAGGGAATAAAGACAGAAAAAAAATAGACAGGCACGCACAAGACGAATGGAAATCCTTGGGGAGGGAAGGGAGGGTAAGCGGGGCGGGGGCCAGGGGGGTTAGACACCGGAACTCACGTTATAGCAACGATTGTGTCGGTGATTGGCAGAAAGGTGTCTAAAAGTGGTTGGTTGGTTGGTTGGTTGGTTGGTTGGACGCAGTGAAAACTTTCGTTTGGGGATCGTTTGGGGGAGTGTTTTTTTACGGCGTACTTGATACGGGGGGAGGGGGAAGGGGCGAGCTTGCGAGCGCTTGTGAGCCTATCCTTCCGTTCGCAGTTTTGGTTTGATTTCTTATCCTTCTAGATTTCGTCTCCCTTTTCAGGAGCGGTCGTTCAGTTTTTTTTTTTGTAATGGCGTCTTCGGACGCCTCGCGGTCAACGTAGCAGCACCGCTGTTGCGGAGTAAAGACACACGCGAGCGAGCGGGAATAGATCCGAGTTCGGACCATCTGTCGAGTTTATTTCCTTTCCTTGATTTGCATCCCTTTTGATTCTTATTTCGATTCTTATTTCCTTCGCTGCATTGCATCATCATTCCTTTGTTCTTCTCGGTTGGGATTGGTTTGGTTTTGTTCGTTTTTTTGGCTTTCGTGGTGGTCGTCGTCCTTATCATATTTTCCTTTACTTGTTCTTACCTTTCTTTTTTTATTTCTTGGAGCTTTCTTTGAAATTTCCTGGCACTTTCTTCGAAAATTCTTGGAACTTTATCTGCCCGCACGCGCATGCACACACGCGGTGGGGTGTTGGTGATCGTTGTACCTAACGGCTTTCTTCATTTGGCACACCCTCTACGTACGCAGTGGACCAAGGTCCGCTGCCGCTGCTCCCCGGCTTGTTTTTTTTTTTTTGGGGGGGGGGGGGCGAATTTATTATCACAAGTGGTACGAACATTTTCGGATTGTTGAGCTTTTTGTTTTTTTTTGGGGGGAGGGGCGTTGTTTGTCACAACCGGTACAAACGTGCTATCTCCACTGGGCGGGTCGCTGTATGGAACGTGGACTCGACTTGAGCGAAAACAAAACGTGACGTGTTTCTTCGTAAGCGTGAGAGGTTCCTTGGCTTGTCATACAGACGTTGCTGGGAAGGGGGAGAAGAGGAGGAGGAAGAGGGACCCCCCCCCTCTCCCCTGAAAAACGAGTAGGGGAAACCCCGCTTAAGGAGCGAAAATGGTTGTCAAAGAGACAGCGAAATGATAAAAGGGGGGGGGGGTGGGGGGTGCGGTACTCTGGGTGCCGGGGTTTTGGTACGCTGTGCGCTGGGAGGTGAGGCTTGCACCGTGCGAGATAGGTTTGCAGACGGTGGAGAGGATGGGGAGGACGGTGATGGTGTGGTAATGGTGGTAATGAACGAGATGATGTGACGTGTGTGTAAGCGTGCGCGGTTTTGTTTTAGCATATATATATATATGTATGTGTGATAAAAAATCAATAGGGAAGAGACTGGTAACCATTTGGTTTTGGTTTTTGGTTTTTGGTTGGCTTTGACTCGATGGATTGATTGTGTGTTAATGGTAGGTATATCGGCGTGTTTTATACGGAGACGGGCGGTAGTGGCCGTTTTTTTTTTTTTCAACCGTGTATGTCGGTCTGATGGTCTGTTGGCCTGTTGGCCTGTCTTGTTCTACCCTGTCATATCTTGTCTTATCTGTCTGGTTTTTGACCCTCGCGCCAAGCGTGGCGAGTGGATGTTGTGTGCGTCCGTCCTGTCGTCGGACTGAACAAAAGAACACACATAACAATGATCTACTGTTGACACCTCGGGTATACCTGGTGTTTTTATTCCATGCCGTGCCATGCCTTGAACGGTAGTCACAGCAAGCGAGCGATACGCGTTACGACCGAGCTGCACTGGCAGCAGCAAGCTGCAAGGAGACAAAGAACAGCAATAGTGGCATGTAGGGTACTTTTTATAGTACGTGGCTAGGGTGAGCCCCGGAGATTATCCATGCTATAAACCCTGCGAGGTCCGAGATATATCTCGATCGCAATCAATCAATCGGCCAATCAAATCAGTTGGAGGCGAATCGGTGGGCGGGTTTTCCCCCCCAACGACCACCCGCGCGCGCGGACACGCGGCCGTCGATGAATCAGTTTGTAAGGCTGAGCGAAGGACTGTAGGTTGGAGGAGGAGACAGCGGCCGTCGATGGATCAGTTTGTAAGACTGAGCGAAGGATTGTAGGTTGAAGGAGAGATTCTCCTGGTTTGTCGCTAGGTGGTGTTGGTGGTGGTGATTCGTTTGTCGACCCCGAGGTTGTGGTTGGATATCGATGCGTCTTTTGGTTGGCTGTTTCAATTGGTCGGTGTGTTGTTGGTCGGTTGGCCGGTTGTGGTACGGTCTGCCTTATGGTGGGTCGGTAGATTCGTTAGTCGGTCCGTTGGTTGGTTGGTTGGTCGTTGGGCTGGTCAAGTATTTCGGTTGGCGGGTCAATTTGGCTGGTCGGTTGGTTGGTTCATTATTTGGTTGACTGATCAATTGGTTGTTCAGCGGGACGAGTGCATTATTGGTTCGATTGGACGGCCGGCCAGATGATCTTTTATACGGTTTCGGCGATTGGTTGGTCTGTTGGTTGGTTAATGGACCAGATGTTTCGATTTGGTCAGTCGGTCGATGTATTGGTCGGTTGGTTGGTCTGTCACGTAGTTGGTTGGTTACTTGGTGGATCATATGAGTGGCTGGTTGGTCGATCACATGATAAGTAGTTAGTCGATTGGTCCGCTGGTTGAGTTTTCGGATGGTTGATCGGTCGCTCAGGTGGTCGATCCATCACTGGGTGGATGGTCGGTTGGTCGGTTGAGTTGATTGGCGGGTCAGTTGGTTGGTCCGTTGTTTGATCGGTCAATTGCCCGGTCGGTCGGTCGGTCGGTGTGTTAGATGGTTGCTTGGTTTTAGTGGATCAATCCAATGGTTACTTGGCTGGTCGGTCGATCAGATGGTTCTGTGATCGGTCGATAGGTTGGTTGATGAGTGGGTGGATGGACGGTCGATTGGTTGGTTGGTTGGTTGATAAGTTGAGGTAGTTGGTTGATCGGTTGAGGATCGATGCGACACTCAATCAATCAAGTGATCCATCATCAATGTATGTTGGGGCATCGGCTCAAAAGAAGAGGATAACCGTTATTAATGGCTTTGGTCGCTCGCAGCCTCGGCCAGGCTCGGCTTCGTTGGAAGTGTGGGCTGTTTGGTTGGTTGAATTATTGGTTGGTTAAATAGGTGTTTAATTGTCCACTCGAGCTATTAATAGCTGATGGATCGGCTAGGGATCTGGATGTGACAGTCAATCAATCAAACCCCGTCAGTGTTTGCTCAGGCTGCAAGGAAAATGAGAAGCATTACTCACCTTGTTTCGTACGGTCCTGACGTGGACCGGGTTCGACGTGTTCCGCGATTGGTTGCTTGTTTTGATTTGGTTGGTCGGTTAGTTGGTTGGGTTGCGTACAATGAATAACGCGTTGAGGTAGAGGTGAGAAGAGTACCCGCGTGTCGTGGTGGGCTTAGCGCGGGCGAACTAATGGGAAGGACATCAAGGAGCAGATTCAAATAAAAAACAGCAGCAGCAGGAGCTACTAGAAGTAGTATTAGTAGTGGTGGCACCACCAGCAGCTGCAGCAGCAGCAACAATAACGGCAAGCGCAGCATCATTTTCCCACTGCAATTGTGTTGCCCGTGCAAATTCAAAAGCTAATAGTTTTGTCCCCCGATCGCGGGTGGGAGTTCTACCCAACAAGAGGTTATACTATTAGCGGGAGAGAAAGCAACAACAACAAAAAACGCCATAACAAAAAGAACCAGCTGCAGCAGCCTTATTGGCAGGCCTCTTCTTTTCCTCTCGCCTGTTTTTGGCATCGATTCTCTTTTGCCGCCAAGCACCAGCACCATGCAGGCAAAAGAGATGGAATCACCCGGTGGTGATGGTGGGCGAACGAATCGTCGCGGCACCATGTAGTGAAACACTTGGCTCATCTTTTTTTTCATTTGTAGCGGAAGGAGGCGAGAGGGGGGGAGGGTATTGTCGCGGAGCATTGCTCATCTGGTTTTCCAAAGGAAGGAGGGGGAAGGGGGGAGGGGGGGGGGGGCGCATGATATCACCTCGCGTTTTAGATGGCTTGGTGGTATCGCCGTCGTCGTTGGGGGGGTCTTGTCCTTTTTGAGGCCGGCCCTCGCTTAGAAGCGTATGCCAACGCGATATTTTGATGTTTTCCTCGGATTGAGGCAGAGCAGTAACTGTGGTCCGGGTGTTGCACGATGTTGTGATTGAAAAGTGGTGAGTGCACGCGGAAGCAGAAACGCCTGTGCCTCTCTATATCGGTACTTCATATCTGTTTACTTACGTGTTCCATGCTATAAAATATACTACGACGGTTGTGAAGTCTATGCACGTTGCTTACATTTTTCTGTGCGTAATGCCTTCTCGTTTATTACAGTAGTATTCATAGTAAATAAGACTATTATTTACAGTATTTTTTTAAGAGAGTTGTGCCTTTTTTATTTTATTTTTTTCCCTGTTGTCCCTTTTTTGGTCCCTTTTTTTTTACACCACGCGGCCTCATTATGTTCTACACTCGAGGATGTTTTGTGATTTTGTTTTTTAATTCATGGCACTATCCCGGTCGTCTATCAGCCACTTAGTTTTGTTGTAACTGTTGCTTTGGGTCTGTCTGTGCTTTGGGTTGTTTTCCTGTCCTTTTTTTTTGTGCTTTCTACGTGGGTCCCGGGGGGAGTGTGTCGACACTTTACGTCCTGAGACAACTACAACAACAACCACTACTACTACTACTACTACTACTGTGATACCTGATGGTATCTACCTACCGAGTGCTACAACAGATAAAAAAAAAGAAAACATGTTTGCATGCTCTAGGGAAAAGGCATAAGGCGACATGACGACTACTTGCTATGCTGGTGCTGCTGATGGTGACAGACGACTGATGATTGGGCGATATACGGCGGAAGTCCCCTGCAATAGCGCCGGTTTAGCAGTAGTTCCGGTTGCCCGCCACAGCGCCTGTGCATTCGCTTGGCACAGCTGGGAGCAACCAGTGGTGGCTGTTTGCCGAGTGGCGCCGGTTGACGCTGCAGTGCCGGTGTTTCCCTCTATAGTGCGCATATCGGCGCTATAGAGGGGCTGCTACTAGTCATACTGGTGCTGACTGCGATTGATGGGTGCTTGGTGAGTGATGATAAATGATTGATGATGAATGATATGTATGATATTGCGTATTGATTAATGATTGATTGTTGGTGAGTGAAGATTGTGGTGGTGACTGGGGTGGATCACGATTGATATCTTGAAGACGGATGATGATTGCGGCGGCAGGCAGTGATGGTTGGCATTGAAGGTTGAGGATGATTGGTGGTTGATGTATGATTGCTGAGTGATGACGATCGCGCCCGGTGATGACTGATGCCCCCGCTTTTTTTGTGGCCCTTGTGGTGTGGTGGCGTTTTATGTTGTGGCGGCGTCTTACGCGCACCGCCTGTTGGTGCATGTTGAACCGATACGTTTGGCACATAACATGCACACATGACCGCAAGTATAAATACGATATACGCGCATACCAATCATACAAACTAGCAAACGACGGAAGCCGGATAAGCGGTGTCCGTTTGTCTTCCGTTTTAGATGTCATTTATTGCTGACGACGAATGATGATTTGATGACTGAGGAGTGGCGATTCGCGGTCGAAGGTTGATGATTGCGGCAGCAGGCAGGTGATAATTGAAGCCACTGTTTGAGGTCATTTTGCGTTGTGTGATGCACATCTTTTTTTCTTCTTGTGCCGTTTTTGACGCGCACCGCCTGTCTATCGGCGTATGACCTGATACATCGACAATATACCAAGCTTATCACATATACATGTGTCGCACATCATATTATACGTACAAATTTCATGCCGGACGCACAATGTACATAAAAGTCATGCAAATCGTACAAACTATGGTAACTAGCGAACGACACGAGCCAGGTAGACGATGTTTGTGGAAAACAACCTCGCCATTCTACAAACTCATTTAATTGCTGTCTGCGTGGCCAGCCCTCGTTTTGCGGTGGTCGACCCTCGATTTTGGTTGGCTTGGGATCCGGGTGCTTGACAGGCCCTGCCGACGGCTTATAACACGGCACTTTGTACCTGTGGCGGGCAGTATACAGGGCTCAAGTTCGGGTGCAATCAGAGTGCCAAGCGGAAGCAAGGTGTAAATAAATTCGTGTGCGTGTGTGTTGGTGGCCAATGAAACATCCCGAAAACCCCACTCAGTGTTTGGCCAATGATTGGGTTTCGTCGAATAAGTGGTAGGATCTTCTGCTACATAACCGCCTGGGGCAGCCCCAGCCTCGATCTAAATCCCCACCCTGTTTTTCCCCCTGGCACGAGCGCGTTGTTATTGATCGGGGCGCTTTGCTCGCACCGTTCAGCGTGGTTTCACAATGATGACGACTAGGCTCTAGCATTTTAAGGCACGCCTTGTAAAAAACCTCAACGCCCTTTTTTTTCTCAAAATCGGCGCCTTTAAGAGCAGGCCGGTACTGTTCACATAGATACAAGAGCGGTACGAAGATATGGGCGGTATACAGGTCTGTTCCGCGGAGCTCTTAAACCCCTCTTTAAAGCCCCAATATCCCCCCTATACAAACTTCAAGTAAATATGTCCCCCAAAAGGGGTTTACCGCTGTAAAGGCGTTGAATCGGGTATCACACCACGAGCATACACGTGTAATATTCACTGCCACAACACAAACAACGAAGGAAAATTGGGACAATCCACGAAATAACCCAACACAACAGCAGCAGCACCGCCAACCTCACCACCAACCAGCAGCGCCGGTGTCGGCGTCGGCCTGGACGTGGGCGGTTGCGGTGTGCGGCAGCAGGTAGCAGAGATACTTCAGCAAAATAACTATCTCCTGCGATGATTGTTTCGTTGTTGTTGCTGTTATTGTCCACATCTCTTGCACGATGAACCAAGGTTGCCAAGTTTCGAGTCGATGTCATCTCGGGTATACATCTGGCGCTCTCATTTCGTCTTGAAAATAGAGTCATGTTCAGAGTATACGACATGTATGTGCACTCCCCACTGTATGACATTGTGCACTCCTCACTGAAAAGAAATCGATTTCCCGTTTATGATACATATGCTAGTTTTGAACCACACTATGGGACGTCATCGAGGGTGCTCGGTCCGCATTGAGCTGCACCTTATGGTGGCTGATACCACACAGAGCACGACGGAAGAGACCACTTTGGAACCGCCGCCGCGTGGGCAGAGAAGTCCTATGCGATGATGAAATAATATATATTCCTGGTAGTTCCGAGTGAATAGCATGTCGCTTTGTGCAAGTTGAGTTTTCTGCCGGAAGCGATTTGATTATTGACCATCTTTTGGCCTGTTCCGTGGCCGATAATTTGATTATACTCAAGAATCTGTTGGCCAGGACTAACTAGTTGAATACTTGGTAATCGTGCAATGAAATTACCATGAATCCGATCAGTGGGGTAAGATTTCGAACAGTTGCACAATTTGATTAACTTGTACATTGTTTTTTTTCTTTTTTTTTTCGCACACTTCTACTTTCCAGCTTCTGGACAAGCCGTGGTCACAGGTGTCGTCCCTTCTTCCCCCCGGTTCTTGCCTTCAATTTTCATCGCGCATAGGGTTCAGCACTTCCACTGCTCGTCGAATTTTCATCGAGTGTTGCTAACTCACGCTCTCGCGCTTTCCGCAAGTCAATTTGTGCACAAGAAGAAGTCCCAACGAATTTATACGAGTATGCACTCGGCGGGGCTCGAACTCACGAAACTGACCTGTACCAGGCTCGAGGATAATCTGATACGCCACCGGGGCGACCGGCAGTACATTGATTGTTATGTGTTGATGGCCAGCACTACCGTCGTATGTGCTGATTAATTTCAACTTAAAAACAGAGACTTGGTCAAGCGGTCAGTGTACTCTGGTTCGATCAGTATGTAGTTGACTGGATATTAGACGAGAGCCACCAGTATATACTGACAGCATCAGTATACTGGGCGCGATTATCTCGAATGCATGGACTTTGGGCTTTGAGCAGGCGATATGTCAACTTTTTTTTTCCCGTGATTTCTCGCGGAGCTCAGCGAGCAGGACCCCGAGCCTTCTTAGATGGCGGCTTGTGACATGTGCGGGAGCACCGGCGCGAGCGCGTGGCCGTCGGGGCTCTAAAGCGGAAGTTATCAGCCGCGGCCAAAGAATCGTTGTTTAAAAAAACTGTTTTCAAGATAGTCGTCTTAGGATAGCCAAAACAGAAACTACTACGGTGAACCGTAGCGGGATTTAGAAGTGCGCTGCTGTGTTTGTATTCGCGTGTTGTGTGTTCATTTTCACGAAACCATCAGAGCTATACTTGCTACGCAAAGGCGGTCGCAACCCCACGACGACTGACTCCGACATTAGCAGAAAACACAAAGGGAAGGAGATAAGCGAAGGCCGCGTAGCCAGGTTGATTTGGAAGCAGCCACCATGCAAATCCGCAAATTACGTGAGGCCACAACATGCTAGCGGGTGCAGCGTGGCATCACAGGGATTGTACCCCGCCGGGGAAGAGCGCCGCTGCTCCGTGTGGCCGAGGCTGGAATAATATCGTCGTTTTTTTCGACATCATGTATTCCCTCTTGGAGCCCCAAAAGCGAAGTCCGTCATGCCCTCAGCTGTCAGCCTATCTCCGCGCCGCGCAATGCCAGCACCGTCCCGTGCTGTATCCACTTGGTACTGCCACTCACGCAATCACACGCGCTCAACCAAAACACTGTCAAGAGTCGCGCTGAGCACTGCAATCAATGTCTATGGATTCTTCAACCGCAGAATGAGAGCCAAAACGCCCGCGTACGTAAAACTATTTCTCGCAACAAACAACAGATTATTATTTTGGTTCTGTTCCCGAATTATAATAATCTCCTCCTTTTCTCAGCTTTCAGCCTTTCTTCGCGTCGCGCTACGTCACGTCAAGTCGTCGCGCGCTTAGGCAAGCAGAGCTCACCCCGCCGGAAAACCGTCAAGAAAATTCACGATAAGTTTACTGTCTTCAGAAAAAAACCGGCAATGTTTACTTGACCGTCCATTCGAAGCGCGTTTGCTTCTTGCCGCCTGTTGCAGCAAAATGCTGCTGCTGCCTGCTATTGCTGCTGCGGATGCTGCTGCTGCTGCTACTCCTGCTACTGCTACTGCTGCTGCTGCTAGTGCTGCTGCTACTGCTACTGCTGCTGATGCTGCTGCTACTGCTACTGAGGCGGTGGCTCAAGTCCTGCATTCCTAACTCTTAAAATACATCGCCGACGAAGTACAAAAATAAGAGAAGAGAATGTGGCATCGACGCCAATCCTACAAGCAAAGTACGAGTACAAACAAAAAATGTAGACATACTAAAATGCTCGTGTACATGAACATAGTTTTAACACGTACTATAGATAAGGATGTATTTTAACCTAGTCGCACACTCAGCGCGCACAAGTAGCCCTCGGGGCGAAATGTCGAAGACGGGTGTGAAAGCACGTCCTTACGTGCCCGCCCAATAGGCACTAACCCACCGATCCACCCACCCGCTCCCTCACCCCCCCCAAACTGACAAACCGACAACATGACCGACCGACCGCAGATCGACCGGCCGTCAGTGCGAACGACCCACCGACCGACCCGCCCACCCACCCCACCATACACACACTGCCAGATGATGTCTTGTCCCGTCCTGCTCCGCTCTGCCCTATATCCTACGACACCCGCACTGTCCACGCCGGAAATGGGACAAAACAGTCCGCCGGCGGTCCCCCCCCCCCCCCATCCTGTTGAACGGAGAAAAAGAAGAGCCAAAACACAAAAAACGACGGAAACGCAAGCTGTGCTTGCCTGTGACAGCTCTTCAATCTGGTGCTGCTTACGCCTCGTTCTCGCACAAACCGGCCATAAGCAAAAAATAAAACAGCTGTTGTTGTTCCTGGTCTGGTGCTGATCCGGCTCATCTCGGCTCGGCTCGGCTCCTACCGCTAACAAAAACGAAGGGGTTTCCCGCTACATGTTCTCACCAACCGTCCTTACACAAAACCGTTGCTGCTGCTACTGCTGCTGCTGCTGTAGTAGTACCCCTGATGCTCTCACCAACCGTTCAACAACAAAAACCTGCTGTGCTGCTGATGATGTTGCTGCCGCCTGCTGCTAACCTTGTCCTACCGCAAAAACTGCAAATATGATGTTATTGGTAGTCTACTTGCATCAACTTCGTCCCCCAGAAGGAGACTGCAGTCTGAAAGGGGTTGTAGAGTGCACTATTCTCGCACGAATTGTCCAAAGCAAATAAACAAATAAATAAATCCACACGTACGCTCAGTTCCTCCACCGCGTGACCGTTCGTACCAGCTCGCACAAGCTCTCCCTATCCACTTTCTGGCTCTCCCCGGTTTTTTTTTTTTCCTGAAAAGGAACAAAACAATCACGATCCGAGATCTGCGCGAAATCCTAGAACAAAGCACAACGCAAGGCAACCAAAAGATGGAAGTGGAGGAGTTTGATGGCCACAAAATCGAGGATTGGACACCCTGTACGCTGAAAATAGGCAGACAGACCCCAGACACAAGCACGCGCTCAAAAAAAATGTAATCTTTGGGGGAGGAGGGCGTTCTACATCGACCAAATGAAAGTGCCATATAATCACCGGTCTAGAAAAGACCGGGTAGCAAAAGCAGAACACGTGTAAATACGAGTACCAACCAGCATGCTTAACCTTGAAGTACAGCTCCTAAAGCCGTGCTTAAAACACCCCCCCTCTTTACACACGGCAAGCAGTCCAGTCCAGCAGTCCAGACCGCTTCGTATGACCGATTGTGTAACCGTCACTATCGTTACTTTCTTTCCCGCATGTGTCCCCTTCAAAGTCCCAAAGGGGCTAAGGTGGGTGTGTAACTAAAAAAAAACTCACGAAAAAAAAAAAAAAGCGGGGGTGGCGTCAACAGCCGGCTGGCCAACATCTCGACAAGACGCCTTCGTTCGTGCTTGTACTGAAGCACCGCGAATGAGCACACGCCACCGGGAGGGCGTCTTATCTGCCATCTATAACCAATACCGCCAACTCGCGAAAACCCTCGTGTGCCTACGATCGGGTCGAGGCGTGCCACCCCCCCCCCTCCTGCCGCCGAAATGTTCGCTGCTGCTGCGTGCGTGTGCATTCGGAGCGCGCAAAAACAAAAACAAAAGCAAAAAACACAACGAACGTGGCCAAACCAAAAACAAACCTCCCTGGCAAGTAATTTTTCGGAGAGCACAACGCGTGCATGAACAAATTGCTACTGTGAAAACGGCCCAACCCCCCCCCCCCCCCCCCCCCCCCCCCCCGGCCGTCCCCCTCGCGCCCCTACACAAGCCGTCTGTCTATATCTTCCGAGGAGCCTCTCTCGACACAGGAACAACGAAACGCGCCCAACGCATGCGAATCTGACTCGCCGGGTCAGGCCAGGCCAGGCCAGGCCAAGGCAGCTGGCAGGCCCGGGTTGCGCTCCCGCTCGCGTGCGCAAAACAAAACGAAACATGTTTCGTTGTTCACGTTCTCTTCCCTCTCGCGCCCTTTTCGTCGTCCATCTCACTACCTCGAAAAGTGGCCAAGGACGGTCGCTATCACGCCGATATGAGACTGGGGGTAGGGCGGGGGAGGAGGTAGTAGGAGGCTGGTGGAAGAGGGCGGGGGGGGCGCACTCATTTGTTGCTTGCCTTGACCGTTTAACCATTGAGCATGCATCCCTTCCGAGACGGAGCACCGTTCCTACTCCTAGTCCTCATAGCCGGTGGGGGGGAGGGGGGGGGGGGGGCGGGGGTAAATAAAAATGCAAAAAAAAACGCACAAAACATACAAAGAGTACAACAAAAATGACCCAAGACGAGAAAAAAACAAAAAATACAACAGTGCAACAACAAAAGGACCCAAGACCAAAAACAAAGAGGCAGGCAAGACCAAACAGATGCCAGAAGGTATCGACCATTTCGACCGCACCCACGCTGCTAGGTACCACCAGAACAGCTGGTTCGTTCCAACACTTGACACATAGAGAAGGGCGAATCGGTTCGTGCTGATGACTAGAGATACATCCGCCTCAGAGGTTGTATTGAGGTCCACTACGGAGGTTGTATACCCGTCCGGTGGCATACAACATGAACGATAACACCACCTCTGCGATGACATTCAGAGCCTACTATATCAAAAACCGGGAGGGCACAAACAACGAACAGGCGGCCTTGGAAAATCCTGGAAAAATCCACAAATTCAGACAGATCATCTAGATCATCTAGACCATCTACAGTCTGTAGATTCTGTATGTGCCGGTATCATATGCTGTGCAGGATCTAAAACAAGGAGTTAATATCCTATCCTGGAAGCATTTGCTAGATCATACAGATTGCACAGCTCCAACCAGGTAACATGAGCTAGACCATACAGATTTTCCCTGAAACATCCAGAGAATCAAGTGGGGAGGATCGGCGAGATCTGTCCGACATGTGGAAATAGCTCGTCGAGATACTTTCAAAGACGCATCGCTCGGCTCGGCGCTTGCACTCTCCCCATAGTCAAAGAAAATACGCTATGAAATTCGGCCGAGGGGGTGTTTTATCTGCCGTTGCTCTATACGGTACTTCAGAGGTTGTCCATCTCGTTAAGCCCGCGGTGTGGCACGCTCTGGAACTCCCCGCGCAAGCGCTGCCGTTGCCGCCGCTTCGCCATGAACACTCCCAATGCTATCACACCGACCACGGCGAACATTCCCGCGGCAACCTGGCGTCGCATCGTCGGAGAGCATGCGCAAAATGCAGAATGGGGGGGGGGGGGGGGAGGGGGTTGGGCGTCGGCTTAGCGAGAAGCGGAGCCAAACTATTTGCGGGGGCAGAGCAAGTAGAACCAAATATATTTTCAACTTGGGGTTCATCGTGGGTTCTGTTTGCATTGAATGGTCTTCCATGCTAACACGCAAAAAAAACAGGCGAAACCACATTCACACTTAATGCAATACAGATGCGAACACGCACAACGTAAACACACACAATGCGAGCACAAAACGCAGGACACACAATGCAAACACACAATGCAAACACATACCGACGCAAAAACATTGACACACATAAGACAAAAACAAAGGCACAACCATGAGCACGCACACACAACCACAGATAAACTCCCAAAAAACAAACAAAAGGCAAAACAATGGGCGCCCGCCAACGCGTCTACACAATAGCACACCAAACACAATCCAAAACGACAACAGCCAACACGAAAAACGCACCGAAAAAAACACCCACCCTCTAAAAAAAACACACACACACACAACGACACACACAAAACCCACGAACACCCCACCAAACACAAAGCGAACAACCAAACAACCCGAAAACAAAGCACACAATCTCTCGCGAAAAGCATGCCTCATTCCAGCCTTCTCACCTTAACGACAAAAGCGTTGTCGTCGACGGAAGGATCTTCACTAAACCCCATCTGCTCGCCATCATCGTCGTCGTACAAACCATCCTCCCTCTCCCCCTGCCCCTGCCCTTGCGCGTCCTCGTACTCCTCGTACTCCTTCTCCGCCTCTTCGTAGTATTCCTCTTCCTCCTCGTAGTACTCTTCCTCTTCTTCGTAGTACTCCTCTACCTCCTCCTCGTACTCCTCCGTGGTCTCATACGCGCCGCTGCCGCTACCGCCACCCCCTTGCTCCGCGGCGATACCGTCCTCGTACTGCTCGAACTCCCTGTACTCTTCTTCGTCGTCACCGTCATCGTCGTAGCCATAATCATCATCATCGCCACCGCCATCGTCGTCACCGCTCACGTCGTCACCGATACCATCGCCGCTGTCGGCTTTGCTCGAAGCACCTCCCCCCGCCGAGCTCAACCCTTGCCCTTCCCCGGGAGCGGGGGAGGCATCGTGCCCGGAATCATCGGAAGCCCCGTCACTTTCTGCTGAAGTGTACACCACGTGGTGGTCATCGGTATCGGTCTGGCCGTAAACGACTTCGTCATTATCGTAACCGCCCCCGTCACCGTTCCCGTCACCGTCACCGCCTCCATCCACCACGCTACTACTGTTGCTGCTGGCGGCGGCGGTGGCGGGATCGTTCTCCAACCCGCCGCTTGACGCGCCCATGTCAACATCACCATCGTCGGCAGAGGTGCTGTTGCTGGAGGTCGGAGCTAGGGTCACCAATCCCCCCCCCTCCTCCTCCTCCTCCTCCTCCCCCTCTCCCTCCTCCGCCTCTACAGCGGAGGTCGTAGGGGCGGCGGTGGCGTTCCCACTGCTGGCGATTGAGGCTACATCGGTGCTATTGTCCGACACCGGGGAAGGTTCCGAAGGCTCCTCGCCCCCCAACGCCTCCGTACCATTGCTAGAGTTTCCCAACAAATCGCCGTCACCGCTATCGCCGTTGCCTAGAGCCTGTGTATCGTTGCTCGAACTGCCTAACAAATCACCGTCACCGCCATCACCGTTGCCCGAGCTCTCCGTACCGTTGCTCGCATTGCCCAACAAGTCTCCGTCAGCGCTATCGCCGTCGCCGCTGTCGGCGCCGCCTCCGTCACCGCTAGTGCTGTTGTTAGAGGCAGTGGTGGTGTTGCTGTCCATCGAAGCAGTCGCGGGTGCGTCATCCAAGGACTGGGACCCCAGCAACGCCACGTCGCCGTCGGTAGAGCTGTTACCACCAGAACCACTACCGTCGGCAGCATAGTCGGCATCGCTCGCGCCCAGGTTCTCCTCGTCGAGCGCCCTCGTCACCCCCCGCCCCCGCAACACCGCCTCCTCTGCGTGGAAAGCATCCTCACCTCGTGCATTAATTCTTTTGTAATAGATAAAGCTTAAAAAGGGGGCGGGGAGGGAAGAGGGCGGTAGAGGGGCATGGAGGCGGGGGGGTGGGGGGTAGAAGGGTGCAGGGAGGCGTGGGGGAAGGGGGGTCAGGGAAGGGCGCGGGAGGGCAGGGCAGGGCATTTTAGGGTGCGTGCGAAACAACTAACTACTCGAACACCGATTTTGCGAAAAAATTGTCTCTCCGTTTCCATTTTCTCTTCGCGTGGCAAACTTAACACGGATACACGACGTTTAACCGTTTTTTTCCGCCATTTTGCTTCGTTTTCACGGGATATTAGAGTATTTCGTACACGTAACAGGCTACGATCTAGATAATCTACTAATAGATCCTATATGTGTCGATCTATGATACTAACAAAAGGATCTGTGCCGTGCAGATCAAGATTAAGGGAATATAATCTCTTCCATGCAGATACTATATATACCAGTCATCTGGCCGCCCTGAGAACCAGATCATAAAGATCAACACAGTGGATCTGTCTGATCTGCCCGATTCTGTGTGGAGCTATTTACTCCGCCGACGACGTTTATCGATTCAGGGTCAACCGGCTGGCTGGCGGCAGGCAGGGAACGCATTTTCGACAAATATCTTCACAGTGACATGAAACAAAAAAACGAATCATAACAAATTGCTGCCTTGGGATGCAGCACGTTTAGTATCTGCCATTATTTCACATGACATTTTCATGTTGATGTTCACCCTGACATAATCCATCCATAGGGGCCATACATATCCAAAGGATAGCACATCTATAAAAACGAGCGGCCGGTGTATCACGCAGCTCGCCAACTACGATCATCGACCCAACATTTGTCGAACTCACAGCCGACGTACCAAGGAAAATTTCAAAAGTAAGATACTCCTGTAGCTCTCGCTAGAATGAGTAACAGGAACTCGCGCTGGTGGATATTTTGCGACTGTCAACTGAGTGCGCGTCGGCGAGAGCGCTGCAAAACTCGAAAGCCCACCCCAACCCAGCCCAACCCAGTCCGCAAAAAAAGATACGCTGTGATTGGGCGTTCGTGTGTGCGCGTCGCACTATGTTGAAAAGTTGCATTGACCCTTTCAGTATCGCACTCCCGACATGGCAGGTGCTTTTTCAACCATTTCACCCCCGTGACGTCATCAGGGGGCAGTCATGGGTATAGTGTATTTCCTACGTGTTAGGGTTAGGGTTATAGGGTTAGTTCCATCCATTGTGAAAAACACCGTAAAATGTAGGACCCCGACATGGGGAAAAAACACTTGGATTTAGAACAGGATAGTTTTTGGGGGCTGGAAATTGGTCAAGGGAGATCAGGCCGCCGTATGGGACACGGGACATGGAAAAGTCGGGCGCGCGAGGCTGGAAACGAGCCCTAGTTTTTGGCGTATCCGTCATCACATAATATGATACCTGGTATAATAAAAAATCATATCATATCATATCATATCATATATAATCTCACATCATATCATATCATACCATGAAATCTCATATCATATCATATAATATCGTATCACATCATATCATATCACATCATATCATATCACATCACATCACATCACATCACATCACATCACATCACATCACATCACATCACATCACATCACATCACATCACATCACATCACATCACATCACATCATAATCATACTGGTTTCCCCCTCGGTATGTAGTTGGCTTAAATCGAAATCCCGCAGGAGTCGCAAGTCGAAAAGAGAAAGACAGCAGGCGTCGCTAGTATGATATGAGCCCCACATATCAGGTCTAACGCGAAAAAAGGTCTTGAACTGAAAATTAAAGAATACGTATATGTCCAGCTGACCATCGCGCAAGTAACCGTGAACAAAGCGAAACTGGTAAGCTAAAAAACGTCATAGTTTAGTAGTTTAGTCTACCCGAGTACTGGCTTCTCTGCTTCACAGCAGTGTTTCGCGACCACACATAACTCGTTTTTCTCTAGGATGAAGAATCAGGATGGTCGCAGCGTCTGTCACCACATATAACTTGTTTATCCCTTGTTTATCTCTAGGATGAACTATCAGGACGGACACGGGGTACGCTTTCGATGTCGTTGGGTATTATGTACACTATTAATAGCAAGAAGAACGGTTGTGCGTGAAGACAAGAGAACACAAAAAAAAATGCGATGAGTCGTTCGCCGGCCGAAACAAACGGGTGGTGGCGGTGTCATCTCGCGTCGCCACTCACCAATCTCACATTACACTTCTAAGTCGTCATTCACCAATATCAAGAAACGAATAAGAGCGCCCTCGATCACGGTGGAATAGGGGAGCCGGTCGCCCCGGTGGCGTATCAGGTTATCCTCGAGCCTGGTATAGGTCAGTTTCGTGAGTTCCAGCCCCGCCGAGTGCATACTCGTATAGACACGTTGGGACTTTTTCTTGTGCACAAATTGACTTGCGGAAAGCGCGAGAGCGTGAGTTAGCAACACTCGATGAAAATCGACGAGCAGTGGGATTGCTGAACCCTATGCGCAAAAAAAATTGAAGGCAAGAACCGGGGGGAAGAAGGGACGACACCTGTGACCACGGCTTGTCCAGAAGCTGGAAAGTACAAGAGTGCCAAGAAAAAAAAAAAAAAAAAGGGGCCATGGGTTTCGTTCACCGTGTTGCGTTTTCATACTACACTATTAACACGTCACTATGGGTCTCGGAAGGCAAATAGAGCTCCTCAAGAGGTTATATGTTCGAGCCTCAGAAAAAATAAAGGTGGACACACCTCTACCGCAGAATGTACCTGGTATTTTTTTTTTTGTTCTCCGGCGGATTGGGGAGAAAAAACGAAGCTACGCTGCACCACATTTCCACGTACACGCTTCCGAATATTTCCATCCAAATATTTCCATCCCGTATGGTGTGCCAATTCCATTCGACCGTTACATATTCGCAATCCAGCGCTACGAGTAGCTGGCGTACCCTTCAGTTCCCGTGGCGGCGACAGCGCGACCAGTCCCTACCGGCGGTCACCTTTACTATTCCATACGTTCCAGCATCGTTCAACAGGGGTCCGCTTCACATGTTTGGTGAAGGCACTGATTGATTCCCATGCCGGGGGTTACGCTGGGGTTGGAATCTCGCGGTTGGTGTGTATGTTACACAAAGCACTGAACACACGTCAGCGATTTTTTCCGTCGCCGAAACAGCGAGAGCGCGAGTAAGCAAGATGCAAAATTCAACATTCAATAACGCCCAGATGAAACCATAATGTGCGACAAAAAGTGAACGGCAGGTACCGGTGAGGGATAAGGGAAGGAGGGGCCCGTCGCCGCGGCTTTGTCCAGAAGGCCGCTGAGGCCGCCAAGGGCAGCACCTCCACCCACGAGCTTAGCTGCGAAGTAAACGCGATGACTTAAAAATAATGACAAGAAAAAGTGGAAACCAAAACATGAAGAAAAAAAAACTGTATACATAAGTGAATAAAAAATAATCTGAGTTTTGATGAAAATCCTTATTGGTCGATCTCACATCTCAAGTGTATTTTTCATGTTTTGAGTTGTACACGGAAGTACGGAGGAGTTAGACTAGGATGAAAGTGAATCTCAGGCATGAACACTGATAGGGACAGCTTACGCTATACCTACAATAGGACCCGAAGGGTGCGCCAGCTAGCGTTGGGCTGCGAAAGCAACTGAGTTAAATCGACACACGACGCGTATGAAAATACGTGGAAGTGTGGTGAGCTAAAGCTTTATTTTTCCCCATCCGCCGGAGGATAAAAAAAAAAAAAATCAGGCATGTTCTAAGGGGAGCCGCCTACCTATATCCTGACTGAGGACACATACCCAGTAATACGCGCGATCGGCGATCGGAGTATCACACACAGCTTGCAAAGATGACTTTCGACGAAACAAATTTTCTATGATCTCACAGCTGGAGTGTATTTCAATTTATAAATATAACATACGTATAGCTGCAGCACTGCTGTTGCTGTACTTGGATAAACTGGAGTACGGTATCGCCCTGGGCAGTGCCGAGTCCCTCATATACACACTAACACAACACAGCAGTGTACATATACTTGCGGAAAGCGCGAGAGCGTGAGTTAGCAACACTCGACGAAAAAATCGACGAACAGTGGGATTGCTGAACCCTTTGCGCGATAAAAATTGAAGGCAAGAACCGGCGGGGAAGAAGGGACGACACCTGTGACCACGGCTTGTCCAGAAGCTGGAAAGTAAAAGTGTGAGAAAGAAGGAAGAATATACGACGAATCGGTACAGTAGTAGGTAGCCCCTGTTGAGGGACCTGACGACAAGCGAAAACTAGAGCTGTGAGTCGGCATGACTAAGATCACCAACAAACTAGTCATCAGTCGGACTACCAGGGATAAATAATAGTTAGTCGTTTCCAGAAGGTGCTGACTATCCGACTTATTAGGTTTCCATACTTGGAGGAAGGATTGCTTTACCGGGGGAGGCATGCTTTCCTTTTCGGACGCCCCCCCCCCGGCCGGGCGGGGCTAATTTGGCTCGCTTTTCTCGCCTGACTCAAGTCGGCAAGTCGGCTGGCCGTCAGCTGGCTTCACCAGCCGACTTGCCGACTAAATTCAGCTAGTCGGCTAACGGCACCTACCGATTACTACTGAGGGGCCCATACAACAGTGAAAACGGCATATATCAGCTTGGTACATATGCGGGAGTTGCAATTCTGCGCACGTTCCGAGTTCCGTGCAACGGGCGCAAAAATCAACCATCGACCCCGGGGCCACTAGCTCTACTCTCTTCAGCTTGCATAATGCCGTATAGATTGCAAGAACACGAGTTACGTGCCCACAAAGTGCCAGATCTGCTAACTTTGATGAGGGACGTTGGTATATCTCCGCCCGGGCGCGCTACGAGTAGGGCCTATTTGTAAGAGGCTACCTATATACTACTATACGTGTATGTAAACGTGATGATTATATATGTGTGTGTTCTTCGCGTGAAACCGGAATTTCTACACGTCGACACCCAGCACAAAGTGTCCGTGAAGATCACTCGCCGATCACTCGCACACTGCTGCCCGCAATACGAAATACAGCAGTCAGTGAGGGTCTCCCGACAGAGCCGGTCGAATAGTAGTGCCGCTGCTCTCGATAGTACCAGTGAAATCGCTTGTCACGATAGGGCGTCTCTACAGAGTATAGTAACCCTCGTCCTAATAGTGCCGGCGCCCCGAATAGTGCGGACATATCGAGCTGGCACATACCAGCACTGCTGTTTTATTTTATTTTGTTTTTCTTGCTCACCCCATCTATTATCTTCGCACTTTTTCTTTCTTCCCAAGACGTAACTCAGGTCCAGGGTCACCGAGCAGGCTTTCTCCCCCCTCCCGACGACGATACGCACGTTCATTTTTATCGCGAGGACAAGTCAGATTTTTCTTCCCTCGTCGACTCGCGTCAAGTTTGTGCTAACCCACGCTGTAAGACCATTTATTATGCAGTCGAATTTGTCAGTCGAAAACGGCCTTTTTTGACTGAAGCCCAAATCGAGCTTTCTTACGCAGTCGAAAAAGGGCTTTTTCGACTCAATTTTTTTCGACTGAGAGTTCCGACTGGCGGATCCAGTCGAAAAACTCGACTTTTTCGACTGGATCCTTCAGTCGAATTTTTTTCGACTGGATCCTCCAGTCGAAAAACTCAGTCGAAAAAGTTTTAAACGTGTTTTTGGAACCGATCGCATCGCCCATCCCACCACCAAACACACCCACACGGCCACACAACCATACCAGGTACCACACTGCAGTATCATTCAAGGCGCTGACGCTGGCGTGGCTATCCCTGCTGTTGCTTCTCGCAGCAAGTCAGCGTGGCGCATTCCTAGTTCCGCTCGCCAGCAGCGTGTATCACACGACAGCAGCAGCGCGCGGTCTCGATCCCATGCTGCCAACAACGGCTGGGCCTGCTGTAGCTTTGGCCGCTCTCGGCTGAGTGCAACTCCACGAACGTAGCTTTGGCGGCTTTCGGCTAAGCCCAAAGCCACCAACTCGCTGGGACGAAGGTTCGTCGAGCCGTTGCTCGCGGAGACAGCGCCAAGCACAGCTGCCAACCGATTTCGCCTGCTGTACAGCAGTACTCCCTCACACGAACCGCCTCTAGGAAGAGCACAAAAACTATAAAATCAACTCGACTGACGATAAGAAGAAGGACCAGAAGATTCCAGTCGAAAAAAAGTCCAGTCGAAGAGGGCCGTTTTCGACTGGCGGAATCCGACTGCATAATAAATGGCCTAAAGCTCTAAAGCTCTTAAAACTCCAGAGCTCTCAAAGCTCTAAAGCCGATCTAAACGCTCGCTCTCGGCAGTTAGTTGAGTGTATCTAACGAAAAAAATACATACCTCCTTACCGAGATTCGAACCCCTGACTGCAACTACGTAAACTTCAACGTAAACCACTACACCACCGGAGCCTATTCACCCCGTCTACAAAATGAATGCTTGTAACTGCTTTAAATATCAACACATATCATACCGCTGCGTAGGTGCGTCCTCGCTTTCCCCGTAAGAATGCAGGTATGGCTGGTCCTCCACTAGCATTCCTCCCTCAAAACCCCGATAACGCCCAGCCGAGCCCGCAAGTGCTGCGGACTCCCACGAGGAAGGGTGGCGGCCTTCGCTCAAGAACCCAGGCCTGTCGCTCAGAACAACGATCTCTCGGCCCGAGGGTATCTCGAGCTGGGCGTACGGGTGAGAGCGCGTGGTGATTCAAAAACGGCAATGGGCGGCGACAGAAGCGGCGGTAAAATGGTTGGAAAGTTGGTTGAAAAACACAACAGGGACTGCATGCCGAGGAGGTGCCGAGGAGGACGGGGGCGGGGGATTATTTTGATGGGGAAAGAGAGTGGGCGAGGGAGAGGGAGAGGGAGAGGGAGAAGAAATGAGACGGGGAGGGGGGGGAAGCGAGACACGCAGGGAGACAGAGAGGGAAACAGAGACCGAAAGGAAGAGAGGAAGAGACAAGATAGAAGAGATAACAGAGACGAGAGAAGCTGAAGGAAAAACATGCCTGGCATCGGTATGTGTACGATACGAAGTTGTCAGAACGAAAAACATCAGTAGCGATGGCGACACAGAAAAATCCACAGCAGTTGCGCTTATGATACGAGAATCTCTGTACGATACAAAGTTGCCAGAACGAAAAACATCAGAAGCGATGACGACACAGAAAAATCCACAGCAGTTGCGCTTATGATACGAGAATCTCGGCATTTCTGTATCGCTATCTTGGGTGTGAAATTCGAATACAATCTTGGTTTTGATGCGTTGAGATGCAAAAAAACTCGTGCGGCGTACAACAGACAGTCCCAGCAACAGCGACCGCAACACCAGCAGCACCACTAGTAAAGAGGGTACTACTGGACATAGACGACGCCGGGGCACCACAACGCAGTCTACCCCCGCGACATTCAACTTTACCGGTTTCCGACACGCGAGCCACACCATTTCAAACATATTTCCAATTCCAAGTGTCTTGTCCCCAAACCGTGGGTGTACGTATAATATGTATGCATGTGTGTTATTTTCAAATTGAACTGTTCTTTCCACCCATTGACATCCAGCATACCCAGTGTCCGTGCCGATCAAAGATGTCAGGAGACGGTCACGTCAGTCGAGGGAAAACGTCAAGCGGTCAAGGGTGTCAAACCGGCCGTTCCACAATAAAACCCAATAATTCCGCGTCAGTCACGGTAAACGGTCGGAAAATTGCCGTCGGTCAAGGGCTCAAAAGTGTGCCGTCTCCTCGCATCTTCGGTGCCGATGCCTCCTTGCTCATCGTATACACCAATCGGTATAAACAGAGACAAACTCCGTGGTCATGAGACGTTGGTGCACATCACAGCACCACCTATTCCGGTATTCGCATACATAAACACTCTACTACGAAACTCCATGACAATTTCAAGCGCTCCGTGCCCACAACCCGGGTGCATTTTCACAGCACATATTTGCACTCTGTATTTCCAAGCACTTCCTTCCCACAACGCGGGCGCATTCCAAAACAGCACCTTAGACTGGTACCCTAGTTCGAACCAGAACGCGTGCTACGACAGAGGTCGTACCTGGTAGCAATTTCCGGCCGTTTCTCGTATGAATGACGGCGTTTCTTAAACCTGACGCCACTCCTTGAACCAAAATCGTCAATTAAGTGAAAAATGTCGTTCTCGTTTTGCACTGATCGCGTCATACATTTTGTACGCTTTGGCCATGGGACTGCTTGTCCATCGGATTATTATAAAAATGAAAATACACTCCAGCTGTGAGATCGAGGATTCTGTCGAAACTCATCTTTGCAAGCTGCAAGCATGTGTGTGTGATACTCCGATCGCGCGTATTACGGGTTGTGTGTCCTCATGAAGGATGTAAATCGGATTATTGAACCATGACTTTTACTCAAAATCTTTATTGGGGTGTAGCATACATAGAGCTCCTCCCGTGAGGAACCCCAGTAAGACGAGGGTGCATCTCCACAGGACTGCACAAGCAATTTCCAAGTAGTTTGGCCCGAAAACGCGGGTGCATTCCACAGCGCTGCACATACTATTTCCAAGTAGTTTGGCCCTAAAACGCGGGTACATTCCACGGCACGGCACATATTATTTCGGAGTATTTTGACCCGAAAACGTGGGTGACTATATATTTCACAACTGCTCTACGCATTCGTACTCTATTTCCAAGTAGTTTATCCCGACAGCCTAAAACCACAGCCGCAAAATATCAGATATCCGTACCCTAAAGCAAAGTACTTTGTCCCGAAAACGTGTGCAAGCAAGTCACTACTCGCAAAAAAAAAACTCGCTGAAATTCCAAGTACTTTCGACCCCAAAACGTGTGTCGTGTGTGCACGCTTCACAGCCGAAAATATTGCTATTCTAATCCCAAGTACTTTGTCCATAAGACGTGGCTTAGTAGCAGGTACCTGGTAGTATATATAACAAAAATATTGTAACGACGTCAGCTGTGAGTTCGACGACTTCAGGGTCGATATTCATCTTTGCAAGCTGCGTGCTAAATCGATTGCCCGCCTTTTTAGTAAGTTTCATGAATCAAAACCGAACATAAGATGGCAATTGTATTATGTTACCTATCAGGTGGTATATGCATATGTACCATTTCGCTTTTTTTGCCTAGTCCGTCCCTTTTTCTCCGCCGGCGCAGAGTTTTTTGGTGTGCTTTCTTCTGCAATGCGATCAGACTACCCGTCGGTATATTATCAGCCGTGTGCCGGGCTCATGGGACGTCCGTGGCGCGAGCTATGGCCGCGGAAAGCCGCCGAAACTGGCTCTATTTTGCGGGGTATGAGACACTTCTGTCCCCGAGCAACCACACACTAGACGTATTTAAGCCTCGAGGTTAGGTCTTAAGTACTTCCAACTGGAAGAGCTAGGCCATTCGATATTTCGACCTTAAACGCATAAAAAAAACACCATATGTCTAAAACTCGAAATAGTGGTCTCTTTCAGTACGCATAAAAAGAAAAGCCGAGGAAAGATCAAACTACTTGAAAATAGACTATGATATTTCTGCACTACTCCAGACGCAGATGGCAAGACGAGGATTTATGTCATGAGTCAGCACATGAGTGGGTGGAAACTTCGAGAAAGACCCTCCCCTGCCCATGCTGTGCGAGCTTGAACAAACGGCCAAAACAAATAACTGGTGCCTGGCAAAAACATTGAGTACCTTGTACTCCATACTCGCTTCATATGTAGGATACCTCGCAGGCGTCTGCCGCCTTCGGTGTGCCTCAGTGTGGCAGTCAGTACAGCAGCACAGCAGGACTGGCCCTCAACCCGGTTCAATTTCCACCCTCGAAATGTAGGCATCCGCGGGAAAGAGGCAACAGGGTTGTAAACTGCAGCAGCAGCTCCGGCCATGCGCTACGTCGGGCACAAAAACCAAACAAAAAAAATGTGTCATCGAAAAATTACAGCCTCTCAGGACGAGAGAGCAGGAGCACGAGCGCGCGACGAACTATGTCAGAGTCCCAGTTCTCTGACCGCAGAGAACGCCAGGGTAGGAGGAGTCTCGCGGGCGTTTTCCACCGGCTAGTTGTGCTGTAGTTGGGTTGGCTGTTGGGGTGCTGGTTGTCTGTGTGTTGTGCTGTGTTGTTTTGTTTTGTGGTGTGTTGTGTTGTGTGTGCGCTCGATCCTCGTGAATGAACAAGGACTCCTTTTCAAGTAATAGTACGTAGAGGCATGCCGCTCCACGAGAGTGGGTCGCCTCTGACCACCGCCAACGTTTCTGATGGTGTTGTACACGCAGGTTGATTAACCCGGGTTGGGGATACACCAAGCGGCTTGCTAGGTTGAGCGTTGCAATTACTGCGTGGGTGTTGTGCTGTGCTGCTGCTGCAGAGTGTCTGATGTTTCCTCGAGCTTTTGTCGTCTGAAATGCTGTTGTTTGCTGGAAAATACTCGGAAAATTGCTTCAAATATGCACTTGGGCCAAAATGTGCCCAAGTGCATATTTTGGGAAAATCCACATCTCACCGTGGTCTGCCGTGGTCGTTAGGTCGATAAAATAGACCTATTTTTTAGACATTTAAAACACCATAGGGCTTAATTTGGTTTAGAGCCAAAAATATAGGCATATCGTCAGGCTTAAATACGTCTACTACACACACGGTGGAACTTTAGTCCTCGCACGTACATCGGGGTGGCATCAAAATGTATTTGCGAGAGAATTTTCCCGCACTGCTAGACGCGGGCGCGGTGTATATGTACCCGCTGCAACGACGTGAACTATGTCATTACTGTGAGTTCTCCCTCACAATTGACACGGTGGTTACCATACAGCAGTAGCGAAACCTGTATAAAGAGATATATAGTAGCAACACAACTCAAGCAAAAGTAACGATGTGCACACAACAGACCATATCGGCAACAAACATCGGTATAAACTGTCTACGATCACAGCAGCAGCAAGCAACCGCAGAGAGCGGCAATAATATATAGATCATGAAAAATCAAATTTTATTGAGAACGGGATTTTTTTCTGGATGGACCGAGGAGAATAAATACACGGGACCTTTACTCTCATCGAAAGAACATACACAGCGGTTTTACAATAGAGCACCACCAGCAAGCAGCACGTAGTCCATAGACTCTTAAGAGTTTATTGTCATACGAGCAACGACTGGAACTATGTCATTACTGTGAGTTCTCCCTCACAATTGACACGGTGGTTACCATACAGCAGTAGCGAAACCTGTATAAAGAGATATAAAGTAGCAACACAACTCAAGCAAAAGTAACGATGTGCACACAACAGACTATATCGGCAACAAACATCGGTATAAACTGTTTAACTGTTTAAGCGCGCGGGGAAAAATACTGGACACAGAAAACACACAACAAATTGACACCAATGATTCCTTTAACAGCAGCGACAGCAGTACAAACCCATCAGACAGCGAAAATGATCAAGACAACAACAGCGGCAACAATAACAATTCTGGTCAATGGTCCATTATGCCCGAGGTTGGTGATGGTGCATGTTTATTAAGATGTATCTCGCGTCGTGTGCACAACAACCCAGCTTTACATCACATCGTCCGTGCACATATTATTGCCCACATCACAACCAATTTGTACACCGTTATCCCAGGATCAGGTTTCAACACTTTCCACGACAGCATCTTAGCTGGAGCAAATCAAGAACTTGTGGGAGTCGCTGGATCTCAACCTACTACATATTCGAGTGTTGAAGAGTATCTCCACTTCATGTCACAGCCTTACGCATATGCTACAAACGTAGAATTAATTGCTGCCACGCAGTTATACGGAGTGGACTTTCGAATAACTTATCACACCGAGCCTCAGCAATATCCCAACCCTCCTCCTCCAAATGTCTGTGATATCTTATATTATCCACATTCTTTCCACTACGCATCCCTCCGATATACACCTTCTGCATAAATACTTCATCATCAGTTGTAGTCATTCGACTTGCGTCGCCCCCGGGAGGCACGTGTCCACCTCCCGAAGGGGAACCTTGTATAATGTACGCTTCACAACTGCTGTGTCAAGGAATTAAAGGTTAATAGTAATAGTCCGTTTGACCACTTGCAACAGGTTAAGCGATTGCCTACCCAAACTGAGCCTTACATTCTAACACTCCCCCCCCCCCTGAAACGGCGGGATAGCAGGTTGGCCGGATATACTGGCGGACATGTCAATATCCAAGCGGTTTTATTTCCTGCTGCCTGGGTATACCCGAGACTATTTTTCAAGTTCGACACGTGGGAAAAATATTACCAGGAAAAAGAAGTTTATCATTGGTGGATGGTGGGATTCGAACCCACGACCCAAACACCCGTTGTCTTGTCGACGACGCCATTTTTTAAGGAATTATAGGGTAATAGTCCGTTTGGCCACGTGCGAAACGTAAACCAATTGCCTACCCAAACAAGCCTTAGTCATAACAACGGCCACGTTTTCTTTTTTTTTTCTGTTTAACGACCATCACTTTTTTTGTCTCGCTCAACTCTCACACGAGGTTTTTTGCCCTCAGCGACTGCATCGGCCTTGCGGACAAGCCGTAATCGCTGGTGTCCTCCCTTCTCCCCCCAGGTACTTACCTTCATTCTTATCGCATAATATATGATAGGGTTCAGCATTCCTACTTTCCAGCTTTTTATGCTCGTCGATTTGCATCGAGTTTCGCCCAAGTCTCAACTCGTCGCTCTCGCGCTTTCGGCCTCTTGATTTGTAAGAAAGCGTCTCTTGTGAGATTCGAACCTACGACCTCAACCTCAAGCTACGCGGCTTGGTGTTCAACCTCAAGATACGCGGCTTGGTATATATTATTAAGCTGTTAAGGCCATTTCTTATGCAGTCGGATTCCGCCAGTCGAAAACGGCCCTTTTCAACTGGACTTTTTTCCGACTGGAATCTTCTGGTCCTTCTTATCGTCAGGCGAGTTGATTTTATAGTTTTTGTGCTCTTCCTAGAGGCGGTTCGTGTGAGGGAGTACTGCTGTACAGCAGGTGAAATCGGTTGGCAGCTCTGTGCTTCGCGCTGTCTCCGCGAGCAACGGCTCGACTAACCCTCGTCCCAGCGAGTTGGTGGCTTTGGGCTTAGCCGAAAGCCGCCAAAGCTACGTTCGTGGAGTTGCACTCAGCCGAGAGCGGCCAAAGCTACAGGAGGGATCGAGACCGCGCGCTGCTGCCGTCGTGTGATACACGCTGCTGGCGAGCGGAACTAGGAATGCGCCACGCTGACTTGCTGCGAGAAGCAACAGCAGTGATAGCCACGCCAGCGTCAGCGCCTTGTATGATACTGCAGTGTGGTACCTGGTATGGGTGTGTGTTTGGTGGTGCGATGAACGATGCGGTCGGTTCAAAAAACACGTGTACAACTTTCACTTTTTCGACTGAGTCTTTCGACTGGATCCGCCAGTCGGAATTCTCAGCCAAAAAAAGTTGCGTCGAAAGAGCCCTTTTTCGACTGCGTAAGAAAGCTTGGTTTGGGCTTCAGTCGAAAAAGGCCGTTTTCGACTGACAAATCCGACTGTAAGACATGGCCCAACAGTGAACCACCGGAGACGCCTTTTTTTTCCATCACTTTAAGTTTCCAGCTCAACTCGTATGTATAATAACTAGAGATTTTACCCTCCGTGAGTTGTGGACAAGCCGTGGTCACAGGTGTCTTCCTCTCTCTCCCCCGGTACGTGCCTTCATTTTTGTCGCGCATAGGGTTCAGCATTCCCAGTTTCAGATTTTTACGTTCGTCAATTTGCGTCGAATTTCGCCAACTTGCGCTCTCGCACTAGTTGTCGGCCTATCAACCTATGCGAGAAGAGTTCCTTGCTGGGCTCGAACCTATGACATTGACCTCCACAGCTACTACGCGGCTTACTATATAGCTGTTGAACCACCATTTTTCTGCTTTGCTGCAAATAGTCTGGTGTGCTGGCTTGCACATTTTGTTTTTTCGCCCCGAGTGCTCGTTGCGGTTGGCATTGCATGGCCAAACCACCTTGCTGTATTGCTGATGTGTTTCTCTGTCTCGTAGTTTGTTACCACAGTCTTAGTCGTCTCTCTAGGAGGAATCGGCACGGACACTGCTTGTGCTGGATGCAGATGGGTGTAAAAATCAGTTTCATGTGAAGAACACACACCAGGGCACACCGGGGACGCATCAGGACGCCGGCTGCCGACGACGCCCATCATACTTCAACGATATGAATACGAGTACGAGTACTTGTATCACATTCGATTTCACGTACAGCAGTAGTAGGAGTACTTGGTCCCCATACCAAGGGTGAAGCAGGCAGCCTTGGTATTCATATCATATCGAGTACTGGCGCTATATTATGAAAAATTAAAATGCACTACAACAGCAGCTGTGAAATCGAAGATTTCGCCGAAACTCATATGTGCAAGCTGCGAGTACGGGCGCCATATATGTGATGCATGCTATTAATATACTCAGTATATATGAACATGACCAGATAGTATTTGTCTCTCTTATCATAGGCATATATGTCGGCAATTTTACCCCTATATGGACGAGGTCATGGCAAAGGCCTTGACCGACGTGCTTTTGACGGTAAAAACCGGGGACACCAGGTAAATATTCCCGTTTTTCGGGAAACGCCTGGCCATATCAAAAAACCTATAGTTTCCCTTGGTAGGGATTTATTTTTTGCCTTTTTCCGTATTTTACTCGCGTGCAGAGATCTACAGCGACTTGTATCGACCCTAAATTCGTCGAACTCACGGCTGACGTCGTTGGAATAGTTTTATAAGACAGCTTGCAAAGATGAGTACCGACCCTCAATTTGTCGAACTAACAGCTGACGTTGTTGGAATAATTATTACAAAAACTAATCAGTTTCGTGCAGCATACCACTCAATCGGCCGAAGAACTCACAGCTAACGCATTTTCAAAGCAGAGATAGGCCTTGCCTCAAAAGTTCCCGTTTCTGAAGAGGGCGTACCTTGAGGGCTCTTTCGAGCCTTACGAGCCTTAATCCAGTAAGGCTCGATGCCTGACGGCGCAAGGAGCCTTTCTGGGACGTTTTTGGCGACTATCGCGTGAAAATAACGCCGTTAGACTGGAACTCCAAAAAATAGGGGATTGGGGTAATATATTTCGTGTGCGTGCTTTGCGGAGAGATCGGGACACACACCTCAGACGCCAGCACGCCAGCTCGTCGGGTACCAGCTCTCGCGGACACGGACGTAACACCTTGCACCTTTCACCTACTGCCTTCGGAGCGACGCAATATCTATCCAACAGGGCGTTCCAGCAATAAGGAAGTGGTGATCCTGCACAAGATCGGTCTGAATCTGCTGCGGGCGGACTTGCAGGTCGTGATTGCTCACATCCTACTGCGGCCGCTGCAACCCCGCTCCAGTGCCAGAGCCAGCTTCAGCAGCAGCACGAGCACCAGCGGCAGCCGGCAGCCAGCCTCGCAGGCCCTAGCCCGAATCGATTGTCGGAGCGGGGCAGGGCACGTCCACTAGTTGAACAGATGACAAGAGGAGCGGCAAAAAGCGCTCAAGTCCTTCGTCGCCTCGAACAGCACAGTTACACAGCAGTCCGCCACTTGGCAGGCAGCCGGAACTCTCTTATGTGTTTGCTACTTGGATAAACTTGTACTCTGTTGTCGTCGGGGCGGATGCTGAAAATACAACGTTATTTCTTGAAACGTGTTCAATCAGCGGCGGTAACAAACAACTTTTTCTTCTTGATAATCTGCCGCTGCAATATATACTTGTTTTTTTCCCTGCATGTGCGCGCATCCACAGCGAGATCTACCTGGGCATAACACCGGCCTGAGTGGTCAAGACATAATACCCAGACATGGTGGCCAAGTACATACCTGGTAGACTCATTGTTTCTTGTTTTCGCTGCGTGCTCAGATACATGTATTGTTGTTCACCGGTACACCCATTGAATTATGTGGTAGCAATACCAATCAACATTACCGCCATGTACTACCGCCATGACATATGGCGTACGTCACAAGCCCGGCGCTTCATTCTCTATTGTAGACATTTTCAGGCAAGATGCGTGTTCACCCTTTCGGAACTGCCACGCTGGCGTACCCAGTGGCTTGGTAGGATATCCTCGCGACTCCTAAAGTCGGTTTTGGGGACAAACTACTTGAAATTGGTTTGGGATACCTTTCTTAGTATTAAACGACTCAAGGTTTTTTTTAAGGCCCGTGCCTATCTGATTAAGGCTCGTTGAGGCTCGTCAAGGCCGCCAAGGCTTGAGCCTTACGACACAATAAGGCTTGGTCCCATTTCCTTTCGCCTGTGGCGAGCCTTAGCCGTTTCCCTTGACGCCCCTAGAAGCGAGTCTTAACCGCTTTAGAGCCCCCAAATCCCTCCCAATACTATCTTCAAGTAAATTTGTCCCTAAAAAAGGTTTCCACTTATAAAGGCGTTCAGGCCAGGGCATGTGCAGGGAGCAACACAAAAACACCTGAAATATGTAACACTGCAGAAATACAATAAAATGGGGGTTTCCACATATCGTCATGAGGCGATAAACCAGTGGGTATAGGGGGAAATCCGTCTCTAGACGGATGGAAAAGCCTTGATGAATGCCTTGACTGACTGACTGCTTGACGGCTGCACGTTTCCTGACATATTTGATCATCGGACGAGGCATAGGCACGGACACTATTAATAGGTGTTACACAGCAGTGGCTGCCGATGGGTGGGTATAAGCTATTAATACCAGAAAATAACACTATATAATAATGACTAGAATACACACAAGCACAAGAACGAGGCAATGCAAGCGCCGTCATCCATACCGTCTGTTCGTCTAACTGTCTATGCAATGCAATACTGCCCCCTGCAAACGTCAAAACAATTTCGGCCACTGCTAAACCCTCCGCAACTCATCTCTTACCATCTCCAAGCAGCCCAGCATCTCGTCGGCTCCCATGCCAATCAAGAGAGGAGGAGCGACCCACCAGCCCCCCTCCGCCGCCCCGTCAGCCTCGATCGACTCGAACTGAAGGTGCACCTCGTGGCATGTCCGGGCAAAGGCAGCCTCCTCCGCCCCGCAGCCCATCCATCCCGAACAGCTTAGCACGGCTACTAGCGCCGCTGTTGCCGAGAAGGCCTTGCTTCCCTTCGGGAGCAACGCCATGCTGGTGTTGCGATGCTGGATGCTGAACTGTGGCCTGTGGTTTATTATTTGACGGAGAGGGTTGGGGGAGAGGTGGATTGCCTCTTTCAAGGGTCCGCAGTCGCGTTGTCGTTGCCTTGCTGAAAGCCGAGCCTGCTAGTATACGATATCGCTCGGCGTGTACCAGTTTGGTTGCTAGACCTGCGTGGCTTGTCTTCCGAGACTGGCTTCGAAAAAGGGGGAGCCTAGTACGTAGATGGTCGTACGTAATCTGCAAGGTATTTCGGGTGTTGTGCTGACTTTTGTACCAAGAGGTGTGTATCACATGACCGAAAAAGCTCTTGCGGAGTGCGGAATATCGAAATGCGAAAAGGGAAGATGGCGACATTGCTCATCTGCGCACGCCACACAACCAACCACCAGCAGCAGCGCAGAAGCCGGTTGGCTAAGAGCTTAAGGCTGCTGTTGAAAGTTTGATGTTGGAGGTCTTCGGGTCGACAGAATCTTCATTCTGTGTGTTCAACAGGGCAAGCACACGGAAAGAGAGAGGGAAGGATCGCCCCACGATCTGACGATCTGCAGTGACGGCAAAATGGACGATCCACAACGCATTCACTGATCTGTGATGGATCAGGCCAACAACAGCAGCCAGTGTCATCTGTTATGATTGTGCTGTGAAAATGAAAGCAGCACAATAGTTTACCGAAACCTTGAATTGCTTCCGTCTGTCAGCTAACCTGACTATCATTAGCGCTGCGGCCGCTACTGGTACTACTAGGGGTGAAGGGTGCACTACCATAGCGCTGATGCTGCTGTGCTCCAACGTCACAACCGGCTAGATCTCCGTGCGTCTGCCAACCACACTGGTCTCACAGCAGCAGCAGTGGTTCCTATTCAAATCACAGCAGATCAGAGAGCAAACAGTAGTTTCTTTTGTCCAATAAGAACGTTCTCAGAGGAAGGAGAAGATCGAACCTGCAGTGGCCAGTTGGTGATCTCTCCACGCAGGCTATCGCCGGCTGTGTCGGTAGTACGAGACGACTTTCCCCGACCGCCACCCCTGCTGTGCGCTTGAAAAACAAGAACAAATTTTAGCGGGCTGGTTGATCCGGTCTGGTCATCGCAAATATACCGAACAATCCCCTATCCCCTGAGATGGGTACAACGTGAAATAGTATTAAAAACCTATAACAAGCCCCGACCCCCTAAACTTGATGCTACCTGAAACATCAACGAAATCCAAGTCTACGTTCTTTCGTAAACACTATCTTAGCAGAGAGCTTGCCAGCTAGCTGCGCAGCCAAGGTATCACAGTTTGTTACAGAGCGAGAGCTGGCAAGCCGCTGGTTCTCTTACCAAGATCGGCACTCATGGACCAACTCATGGACATGGATCAGCACGACATTTCGTTGTCGGGCTCTGATCCGCTCCCCTTCGACGAGCTGACCAATCCTCCTCCAATTTCCGAGGCCGAAGTTGAAGCGTCGGCCGCGGCCGTCGCTGCCGCTGCTGCTGCTGCCGCCGCCGCCGCCGCTGCCGCTGCCGCTGCCGCTGCTGCTGCCGCTGCTGCTGCTCCCGAGCGCGTGGCTGCCTCGATCGGTGGTGGTGGTGGTGGTGGTAGTGGTGGTAGTGGTTGTGGCGATGGTGGTGGTGGTGGTGGTGGTGGTGGTGGTGGTGGTGGTAGTGGTGGTGGTGGTGGTGGTGGTGGTGGTGGCGGTGTTGGTGCTATTTCAGGGAACACGAAGCACTGCGCCGCTTCAGGGTGCAAGACGCGGCCTTCGTACGGGATGCCAGGGAGGAAGCAGTCGCACTGCTCTCAGCACAAGCTCGGGGGCATGGTGGATGTGTGCAGCAAGGTCTGCCTCGAGCCAACGTGAGTAACTTACCACCGCTTCTGCTGCTGCTGCTGCTTCTGAGCTGATTTCGTAGCTGTTGTGTATAACCCCTGCGCTTGCTGGGAGGCTGCTGCTTCAAACATTCTAATACTGTACTACTTCGTATCGTGGGGTAGCCCAGAGTGCTTGTACAACTGCCTAACTGAATGTGCCACTAGCAGCAGTACTCTCATTATGTTATCGACCCAGGCTACGGTAGGGGGGTCCCCTTTTGGGCCTTTTATTACAGTGGCTAGGGGTCACTCGCGCGAATAAACCCTTTTATTCTACGAGATCTTACGTTTTCTTCATGTTTTACACTGACGAAATCAATCCGCAAAAGATTAATCGTATCATACTTTTTCATACAAACGGTGTGAAGCAGTGTGAAGGTACGTGTGAAGGTACGTATAAGCGGTATGGTCCTATGATAGGGGCCGATTACTGCCGTTCAGGGTGTCTCTGGTCCTGCACTGGTCACTCACACGAGGGTTCTCGTACGAGGTACCTGTCTTTCTGTCTGTCTGCCGGTTCGATCCAGTCTTGCCTTGGATGTTGTATCTCTTGTACGAGTACTGCTGTAGTTCTTGTTGCCCGCCTGATGCCTTCAGGCAAGAAGGGGGCGGGCTCACACTGCTGTGGCACGCGATAACGGCTGCCAGGAAATGAGGAGACACTTGCTATAAATCATGGTCGTACTCACAGCTGACGTTTTTTAATTTTCTATAAAATCATAACGACGCTTGACGCAACTAACATACAGCATGAAGCAAGCAAGTGTTTCTTTGCCCACAATATTTTTTTTGTATTAATAGCCGAATATATGAAAACAAAAACACCTGGAAGAACGTCTACCACCGCCTTTTTGTTGTACTGTGAACCAGATTCGTAATTCCGCCCTAAACAACTCCAGCGTCGCATCTACTACTGCTGTATTGTAATCGAAAAGCGCACCGCCCCGCTATGGATTCCCGGGTGCTCTCACTACGGTGTGGCATAACGGCAGCAGTTTTAGTGCCCTCTAAGGACCGCAAAAGCAGTGTCGCCGAAATTTGAAAATGTGGTTGGAGGCCGTGGGATTTTCTTCCTCTTCATCTTTCTCATTCACATACGTACATACCTGGAAATAACCCGATGCTGTGAGCAGGACTATAAATAGGGAGGTAACACAAGAAAACGGGAAATGGGATTTCAGCGTTATAGTGAGTATGGGAGAAACAATGAAGACGTTCGTTTCAAGCCTTGCCACGCCATGAAGGCCTCTCATGCGTGAAAGACCCCGGGAAGTAAGGGCGGGTTGGCAGCACCGGCCGCGGGAGGTGATGCCATTGTTTCGACCCGCACTATACCGGAAGAAGAACAGGCACAAAGATACTGCTGGATTATCTGGAACAGAGATAGGAACGATCCCAGAAGTGACGTCACCCTGTGACATCGTACAGGCTTGACCGGGGACTGGACGCCCCTCCGGACTCCACTTCTGTTAAGCCCAAGGTTCCCCAACAAAAACAGATAGAAGCTGGATCTCGACCAAAGTCACCACCCACCCTCCCAATCACGAAGCACCAGGATACAGCATATCCGGATGCCTTGTTCTTCTTCACCGTCGTTGTATGTGCGGTTTGAGCGCCGGCGCAGCAGGCAGCGAGCGACACTCAAACCGTCCTATTCGCGACGGGATGGCACCACCGCCCGCCGCGGGAGGTGATGCCATTGTTTCGACCCACACTATACCGGAAGAACAGGCTCAAAGATACTGCGGTACATACCTGGTGTTGGCACTGGTTTGCCATGTGTACATATTTCCCCAAACGGTGAGCTATAAGAGCTTCGAGTACAACATGTGTACATATTTCCCCAATCGGTGAGCTATAAGAGCTACGAGTACATGAGCTGAGCTACTATAGCTCCCATAATAGCTGACGCCAGTAAAACATGTGTAACGAGCTATGATTACCAGGTATTCTTATAGTAGCTCACACCCGAAAAACACGTGATAGCTCGTGTAGCTCTTATAGCTCATCCGCCAGAAAATTAAGCTAAAATAGCTCTTTTCACAGCTCACACCCATCAAATGTATGTCAAGAGCTACCGTGGTATCTCATAGAAGCGAGCACCCGGCAAACATGTGATCGCTCATGTAGACTAAGCTATAAACTCGTTTCCGCTATGAATAGTTGGTGTTACTTGGCCGATTACAAGGGCAGTGGCTAAGGCTAATTGCTTTTTCTTTAGTTTTTACAAGAGTATTGTCCCTCTTTTCTACTTGCGATATTCCCTGGATTTCAAACAAACCACATCCCGAAGAGGAACCTTGTAGCTCTTACAGACCTATAGGTTCTGGGTGGCAAGTGGTGTAGTTGTTTTTTTCAGGCGCGAGTGGTGCGACGTATGTACCAGTATGGACCTGGCACATCTTAGGCTGACTCCCGATTTCACTTTTTATATTTTCTGGCGGAGGCATGAAATGCGTCAGCTATGATATATGCGTGTACCACTTTTAGTTTTGTTTGTGTTTTTTTCCCCCTGGGGTATTCCTCAGCTCCAGAGTGACTAGAGCCTGTCCTGTGACCACGGACTTGATTATGCGAGTTAATGTAAGAACAACAACAACAGGTTGATCCAACCCGTAATGAGCTAATAATAGCTTCAAGCTAAAGGCGAGCTGATCTGTTCTCGTATGTGTGCTTGTAGTCGTGTCATCGTATCACACCCTACTCGTACCGCACACTACGTAGCAGGTATGTGCTTGGGCCGCGCACTGCCAGCCTCAGTCGGTAAAGATTTCCTTACTGCGTCTGTAGTCCGTATACTGGAATCGACTACGGGTGTTAGTCCTCCTCCTCGTGCTCCTGCTCCTGCTCCTGCTCATCCTATTATTACCACTACTACTACCAATACTACTATTGCTGCTACTACTACCACTACTACTACTCCGAATACACTGCTCTGCTCGTACAAGTAGCAAAACTGTCCAAATATAAAATTCATGAACCTAGATAGCTATGGTACCCTCGATCAAAACTTGCAAAACACGTTCCTGTTGTCGCTACCCCGTGCCGAGGTGACAGATGCGCCCGGCGAGCGCTGTACAGCGCCCTCCCCGGCGAACCTCGGACCTTCTGCGCCCAGCACAGGGCTTGCGGCATGGTGGACACGACACGACACCACGCCCCCGTCACGTGCGCCAAGAACGGGTGCTTGGAAACCCCTTGCTTTGGGGGCTCGGGTAGTGGGGACCGGAGAGTGGGGGGTGGGGAGGGGCGGTTTTGTTCCAAGCACAAGGAGCCGAGCACTGCCGACCTTATCATGGTGCGCTGTATACCGCGGTGGATACATCATTCCCCATGAAAGGATTTGCGTCTTTCACGGCAGGCGGATCCCCGGTCTATAAGTGATCTGCCTAATCTAGAAAATATTTCCGGATGGGAGTCGTGCGATGTGCGTCACCTGTGACACGTGTTTCCTGGGTTGGATCTGTTATAGACAGCCTATTAGGATCGTGAACTGTCCGATTTGCAAAAGTGTTCAAAACCTACCTGGCACGAAGTTATGTTGTGCGACTTTTTATGTGGCCTGTTGTTGGTGTTGTTGCTGTTGCTGTTGCTGCTGTTGTTGAGATTGCTCTATTTTGCGGCACGAAATGAAAGACAGATGGTTGCCTTCAGAGTTTTTCTCTTTTTTTTTTACAGCGACGGAAACGTTTGGCCTCTGTTCATCTGCTCCTGTTCCCCATCACCCGTAGAAAATGCCGACTTTGAACCTTACCCTTAGGCTGAAAACCACACGGTTCAGGTTACGTTGAGTCTGTACAGTACTGGACGGCGGATCCTTGGTGCGCGATTCGTTACTGTTGCCCTGGTGTTTGTGTCCGAACCGAAGCAAGTTGAGCCGAGATGAAATTCCTGCTGATAACCCCCCCCCGCGCCACCGCCTCCCGCACGATTCCATCCCCCCCCGCCCCCTGACTCTCCGCCGACTACGACCATGCATGGAATAAGTACACCCCCCCCCCCTCCCTCACTCTTTCAACCCCCGTAAAACAGCTGGAAACAGTGAAACAGTACATATGAGGGCGAAAAAATTACTAGGATGCTCAAGTTCGACGAGTAATATATTACTAAGAACATAACTTGAATGATGCAGTATCTAGAGCGGAACTGGGAATGTACAAGACAAATACGGACGTGAGAAAGTCCAGATGACAAAGAAAGTACGGAACACAAATGAGCCAGCCATAGCTGATAGGGCCGTACGGGAGAAAGTGACAAAAAGGGTTGGATAGCGCAGTCGAGAAAGTATGGGAGGACCTAGCGGGAAATCGAGAAAAGATTATGTCTGCAAAGAAGTTTGGGCGGTGCGGGACAAAAGTAAAAGAAAGGGCGGAAGTAAGGGAAAGGCTAGCGCTATGAAAGGTGATGAGGAGGGGAACTTAGAGGTAAACGGGGCGTTAAGAGAAGATATAGGAATGAGAAGGTATGTGCACGGCCCAATGGACTACGCGTAAACGCTGAAACTTATTTTTCGTGCGGGGGACCTGGACCTGCCGGAAAGAAGAAAGAGGCATACCAGTAGTCGAGTGGAGGAGGAAGAAGGCGCACCGAGGTGTCCCTGTGGGAGATTGTAAAATTGTGCTAGGAGGAACGGAAGGCGTTAGAGGAAGAGGTAAGGAAAATAGGCGGGTGTGGCATGGAGAAGTTTGGTGCCTTTAATAACAGCGAGAAAACGATCGCTATCCTAGGAGTTAGGTGATGGCCACAGACGGCCAAACAGCCAGGAAGGAGGCAAGATAAGCAAACCATTTTTACGAGGTATATGGAGGAAACGCACTGAGCGCCCAAATGTTGGAAGTGTCTCCATTAGGAGTAGGAACACTGCTCCGCCTCGAGAGGGATGCGTGGTCAATCGTTAAATGACCAAGGCAAGCAACAAATGAGTCACCCCCCCCCCCCCCCCTCGGAATGTCGATCGAGTTAACCCCCCCCCCTGCCCGCTCCATGTCCCCACTCCATGTGTTGTCGTTCTTGTGGATGGGCATGTGTCGGGCGGGTTACGAAGCAGTCCGTGTCGCAGAAGGCCGGGATCTGCGAGCAGGAGAGCTGTCCCAAGGTCAGCACATGTGGGTTTCGTGGAGAGAAGCGGAAGTTCTGCGCAGGGCACCGGGTTGAGGGTGAGGAATGAAGGAGATTTCCAGACAAGCGTTTCTTTTTGCCTTCGGTCGCGATGATGCAGGGGGAGGGGGGGGGGGGGCGGAGGCGGTGGCAAGAGCGGGGGGGGGGGGCTGGAGTGGGAGGCGGAGGAGTGGGGGGGGGGGGGGGGGGGGGGGTGCGATGTGTTAGTCTTTGCGTCTGCGTTTGTGTTATGGGGGGGGGAGGGAACTTTTATGTTTCGTTTTTCTCCTTGGTGTGTGTATGTCTACTCGCCGACATGCCCTCTTGGGTAGAAGGCATAATGCAAGGAATTTTCATATTATGTCATAGGAGCTTTCGAATCCCTGTGCGCGGTGTGTGTGGGAGGTTACACCTCGTCCTCCTGTCCTTCCCTTCGCCGCGACTTGACTTGGGTATTGCTTGCGACTCACTCACCTTATTGAGCATCGGACAAGGGCTGGACATATTTTATGGACGTGCGTGCCAATGGTCTACCAATTGGATGCATCCCTCCACGAGCTGGAAACCGAGCATTAATCTATGGTCTTAAGACTGCGGGCATGCATGATATAAGCACACCCCGACACGGGCTAGGCTTATACCCGGTACCAGGTGTACAGTAAGCTAGCAATTGTTGTAGGTGAATTAGGCGTTTTTTAGAGTACAAAAGCATGGATGGGCTGCATGTCGAGCACAATTGGGGGAAGACATGGCATTAATAGCAGTTTTACCTTTTTGGGCTCCTCATGCAGCACCCTGCTTCAAAAGTTGGAGAAGGAGCATGGTAGACATGAACCTACACCACTCTTTACCCCCCCCCCCTCCCCGCTGATCTCTCGCCTCCATTGAACTTGTACATCTCCACCCAATTCGTGAATACACGTGTCGTTAGATTTTGTGAGCGATGTGTTTTTGCGTTGTTTTTTCCTGAGGAAGACATGGTTTGTCGTTTTATTTGTGGGTATTTTTTTTTCTTTTTGTTCTTGTGTTCTTCTCGGCGACAAATACGATTTTGTCAATTGTTTCTTGTTAATTAATTAAGTGATTTTCTTGTTTGTTTTCTGGCGAAATAGGCATGGTGGACCTGTACAACAAGCGGTGTCAAGCGGAGGGCTGCTTGAAGCAGCCGTGCCACGCATTCCTCGGGGAAAAGCCGCGCTTTTGCGGTTTGCATAAGGTGGGATTTTGGGTCACAGACGCATGCTACGATAGTAGAGGTAGGCATACCACTTTTTGAAAATTAGAAAAAAAATCTGATGTACGGGGCCAAAGTCGTCGGAATAATGTCATTCATCATACTGCAGTGCAAGGGTGAATGCTTTTTTTTTACCTGTGAGGCCATGGCGTTGTGCGTCGGATTTCGCTTTCGGTTTTTCCAAAACAAGTGTTTGCCTCAGAAGGCATGATAGAGACAATCCTCAAGCGAACACTCTCAGAAGGCAAAATAGAGCCGGCGCACCTCTAAACCTCTACCGCAGTAGGCATGTGTGTCATGTGTCGACGTGTTGTGCTTTTTTGTGTGCTAAAAAGCGGAGTTTACACGTTTACCAGTCTGGTGGTGAATATAAGCAACATTTGGATGATGTTAAAATATAGGCCTTTTCAATACAGTCGAAACGGGGCGGTACATGTAGATCAAAAAAGGTTTAAAATATAAGTATGCATTCGCGGGGGGGGGGGGGGGGGGGGGGGAAGTACATCGTAAAATCCCCGGGGTTTCAAGGGAATTTCTGGATACCATCCCCGGGTTTTTCATTTTTGCCGTATTTTTAGGCCTTGTGGTATGATGATTTTGGTAGGGTGGGGTTGGCATGTGCTTTGATAGGGGTTGATGCGGTGATTTTTTCATGTATGTCGTGGATTTTGCACAGTGTGGGGCGATATGTTTTAGGTGGGGGGGCGGGAGCAGGGGCAGGGGGGGGGGGGTTGTCACGCGAAACTTGATTCTCGGATAGCCGCGCTGGTCGGCGGAGGATTGGACGGGTGGAGTGGGTTGGTGTTTGCGTATGTCTGCATGTCTCTGTGTGTGCGTGTGTGTTGCGAGTGTGTATCTTAATGTCGATATGTGTGTGAATATGTGTCAAAACTACGGGCCGTTCAAAACGAACACAATAAACATCTGGAATCGTGAAAAAGAAAACGTGAAATTTTTTACGAATCGTGCTATTTTTTTTCAGGAATCCGGACTTTGAATCGTTTTTGACATTTTCCATAAAAAACTATGTCAGGACGTCAGGACTCCTGACGAAAAAGAATCGTGGATTTTTGTTTTGTTGAAAACGCGACATTTTAGAACTTCGAAAATGTTAGGGAGTCGGGACTTTTTGTCAGGATTCGTGAATTTTTTGTTTTTTCGTTCGTTAAGAACGACCCTATCTTGAGGGTTATTTTGTTATTTTCCGGACCGGCCGCAATGACCAAAAAAAAAAAAAAAATGTCATCACAATCAAGGCTACGAAAGGGCAGAGATACACATTATTATTGTGTTTTTTCAACCATTTCACCCCAGTGACGTCATTGGGGGGCACTCATGGGTATAGTATATTTCCTATGGGTTAGGTGGTTAGGGTCAGGGTTAGAGTTGGTTCCATCCATTGTGAAAAACACAATAATGTAGGACACTCCGAGAGGGGGTTAGGGGGATGACTTTTGTTGGGGGGTTTTTCGCAGTGGTTTGGGATCACTCGCGCGAGTGAGTGTCATCCCCCCTGCCTTCGCGACCAAGGTTTGAGCTTTCGTGCTGTTCTAATTTTTTTTTTCTTTTTTGGTAATTTTGAATCCGCGAATCGAACGGTAAGCTACGCTGCGCCCGAAAAAATGGCCATATTACGTGCCTACGTTAAGCTCGTCCTTGAGGTAAAGAGTCGCTCGTGGGAGTATTGGAAATCTGGTGGTGAAACGCTGGGGTATGGAGATGTATTAACCCCCCCCCCTGCTGCGGCCATGGCACCACACTTTGGTATAATGGTGGGTGGGGTTACACTCAAGTCGTCGTGGCGACATACGAATATATCTCGTGCACAAATTGACTTGCGGAAAGCGCGAGAGCGTGAGTTAGCACCACTCCTCGATGAAAAATCGACGAGCAGTGGGATTGCTGAACCCTATGCGCGATTAAAAAAAAGTGAAGGCGAGAACCGGGGGGGGAGAAGGGACGACACCTATGACCACGGCTTGTCCAGAAGCTGGAAGTAGATGTGTGTGAGAAAAAAGAAAGAGAAAAATATATAGGTATGTACTAAAACATACAAGGTTTCCCTTCGGTATGGGGTTGACTTGATATCACGGGGCGTCGCAAGTCGAAAAAGGGGAGCGTGTTCCAATGGTATGTGCAGGTATGAGCTACGGTGCTGCTTTTGCTGCTGCTGTATGCTTCGTATAGCTGGCATGAGGTCCGACGATGTGTGTTTGACGCTTACATTGGACCGTGTTGATATCGTGGTGGTTCGAACTGCTGCTGCTGCTGCTGCGCACCAGCCACACACACGCATACACCGTGGCTACAGGCGCCGTGTAACTCGGTGCGAGTCTACAAGGGAAGAAACAGCTGAAGTTTTCTCGCGATTAAAAAGAAGGCACGCGTTGTAGTGGCCAGGCTGGAAAAAAGCCTGCTAAAGTGACCCTGGGTCTGAGGTGTGTCTAGGGAGGAAGAAAGAGAAAGAAAAAGTGCGAAGATACAGGATGGGATGAAAAAGAACGAAAACAACACTGGCGCAAAGACGGAAACTTGGATCACGGCTACCGTTGTATCGCTGCTGCTGCATCGCTGAGTACTGATTTTTTTTTTGCGGCAGCGAGGCTGAGCGGCTGCTAAAATGAAGACGCCTCTCTTCTTGATCGTCTTGTGTGCCTGTGGCAGCACACACTCTATGTATAGGAGCACACATACTACACACAGATGCACCGTCGGTCGCTGTTACGAAAGAGTGCTGCTGCTGCATAGCAGGCAGCAGAGGGTATAAGACAGCAATTGGACTGATGACGATGTTCTACACGGGCGGGAGATGGCGGCAATTTGGTCCGTGCTGTGTGGCTCTTGCCCGGTGCGACTGACTATCTCTCACGTGCGAGCACAATAATGACTCAACTAACTGACTATCTCTCACGTGCGAGCACAATAATAACTCAGCTAGGTGCCAACGGGCTAGGGGCAACCCGTGGCCCCGGTCTGCTTACTGGAGACTGACTCATCCCCTAGTCCCGAGCTCCGAACTGCCTTGCAATTGTACTGAAACTCAATCTCACCACAAAAATGGTGGGGCTTCCCAAGTCACCTACTCGCTTAATGAGGCGGAACGCAACCCCTTGCCAAAAGAGCCAGCTCAGCGACTTTGAATGCTCCGAGCACGCGCCACGGAGCTCGGCCAGGATCAGGCATGCGTCGTGATGTGCCTATCGCCCCCTTGCTTGCCCCGCAGCCGAACGCGCAAGAAATTTTTCCTCGGCCGCCGGAGAACAGCATGCCCCCAAAAACATACCCGTAAGCACGTAATTTACATAGACAAATACCTGGTACCTGGTGTATTCTTGTATCTGCCACTGTTTACGTGAATCTACTTATACTGTGTCTAAACTTCTGTAGCACGTTTCGTTTACCTGGTTGTATTTTGATAGGAAGACGGAATGACGGACGTCAGGTCGAGGCGCTGTGAACACGAGGGGTGCAGCAAGCACCCCAGCTTCGGGTACAAGGGGAAGAAGGCGGTGCGCTGCAAAATACACCAGGTACGCTAATCCTTTAGACTAGGGCTGCTGTGCTCCCGTTGTCGAGGACAAAATTTGCTTGGAACTGGAGTTTAGCTGCATGCTTCCGTGCAATGCAGCAGTGAAAGGGTTGAGCGGTGCCAGTGTTTTTTGTTTTTTTGTATTTTCATGTTCTCATATTAATTTGTTCTCATTTAAGTTTGCTGTTCCTAATACATAGGCCTTCCTGTCCTGCCCTATCTTATCCTGCCCTATATTTTGCCCTTCTGCCTGTCCTGTCCTGTCCTATCCTGTCCTGCCCTGGCCTGCCCTGTTGTACCCTGCATTGCCCCGCCCTGTCCGTACTGCCCTGCCCTGCTCTGCCCTGACATGCCCTGCCTTGCCCTATGTGTCAATCGCGCTGCTCGAGATATCACGTGCCGTCTTTAATTGCAATCTAAAATTCTGGATAATTTCGCCCGCGCTTTTGGAGACAAACGTGCTGTAATTTGTGTGGTATCATTCTTGCAGTCTATAGGGAAGGGGTTCACCCACTGCTCATGACTTTTCCTTCCCCCCGCCCTCCCTCCCTCCCTCCCGCCCGCTTTCGCTCCCTCCCCCCCCCCCGCTCCCCTCCCCACCATTTTCCCTTCTCCACATTTCCTTGCCGTATTTCTGGCGCAGGTGCAAGGAATGGTCAGTGTTCACGGACGCCGCTGTGAGAACCCAGATTGCGCCAAGCGCGCCTGCTTCGGCTTTCCCAACACTATACCCTCCTCGTGCGTACAGCACCGCGCCCACGGCATGATCAACCTCAGATGCAGGACTTGCGAGGTGTGGGAGGGGGAGGGGGAGGGGAGGATTTGTGGCTGTTGTTTTCTGGTTTCGTTTTTGTGTGGGGCGGGGTGCTTTTGTTGAGCATGGGGAGGAGGAGAGGGGGATTGGGTTCTTGTTCTCGCTCGATTAGTTGCACACGAAAGACCTGCTACTCCTTTTCCTCCAACCTGCCGCCCCCCACCCCCGGGAGGTAAAAATTATCGTGTTAACACCTGTACTCCCTGGCATGCTTTAGCTCTCCCTTGATTTTTTGCGCACGAAATATATACTTTTCCATGTCCCCCTACCCTCTCCACCTCCACCCACCACGTTCACTCACGACTACTTACAACCAACCTACCCCGCCTCCCGCGCCCCTCTCCCTCCCTGCCTCCCTCCCTCCCGCCTCCCGCGCCCCTCTCCCTCCCTCCCTCCCTCCCTCCCTCCCTCCCTCCCTCCCTCCCTCCCTCCCTCCCTCCCTCCCTCCCCTACCGTTGGTGCCTCATTTGGTAATGACAGGGTCCTGGATGTTCCCGACAGCCGTGCTTCGCGCCCGAAGGGGAGAAGTTGGGAAAGTTTTGCTCACAGCATAAGGCTGAGACAGATGTCGACGTTAGGCATCCCCGATGCGAGTTCGTGGGGGAAGGCTTGCTGGGGAAGGGGTTGGCCTGCCCAAAGCTGAGCTGTTTCGGGTTGCAGGGGCAGAAACAGCGGTTCTGCTTCCAGCATAAGGTGTGGTTTTGGTGTTCTGGGATCTCGGAAGGAGGTTGGTGTTTTGCGCTTTGCCCTGTGCAATTGTTTTTTTTGCGCTTGCGCTCGCTGCCGGCGTGCAGTTGGTATTTTTGTGGTGCCGGAGGTACTGGTGGTAGTGATGGTTATTGTGATGGTGGCGGTATTGGTGGTGGCGTTAATGTTGGTGGTGGTGGTGCTGGCGTCGGCCTTCGTACGAAGATGTCGAGCAGGACATGAAGAGGTTGCCCTGTTGTTGTTGTTGGTGGTGGTGGTGTTGTTGTTGTTGTTGTTGTTGTTGTTGGTGGTGGTGGTGGTGGTGGTGTCGTTGTCGTTGTTGTTATCGTTGTTGTTGGTGGTGGTGGTGGTGGTGGTGGTGGTGGTGTTGTTGTTGGTGGTGGTGGTGGTGGTGGTGGTGGTGTCGTTGTCGTTGTTGTTATCGTTGTTGTTGTTGTTGGTGGTGGTGGTGGTGGTGGTGGTGGTGGTGTTCTTGTTGTTGTTGCTGTCGTTATCGGGTGTGGCGTTGGTGTTGGTGTTGGTAGTGTTAATGGCAGTGATGGTCGTTGCGAGCTACTAGCGCGACTGACATGAGAGGCGTGGTTTGCAAGGGCCCGCGTCGTATTCTGATAATGATGTGTCACAATGCCGTAGTCCCGCTGTAATGTACAACAGCCACGGCCACCGAGAGATGCTGAAAAGCGGACGCATGGCGACGACAGCAACAAGCACAGCAGCAACACTGTGTGATAGACATTTTACGTAGTTTGCCTTTGTAGCACATGGCAGCAGGTTGTCACGGCGAGCTCAATGCCATAGTACCGCTGTACTGTACAACAGCCACGGCCACCGAGAGATGCCGAAAAACGGACACATGGCGACGACAACAATAAGCACAGCAGCAACACCATGTCATAGACTTTTTACGTACTTTGCCTTTGTAGCACATGGCAGCAGGTTGTCACGCCAAGCTTATCGGCACCCTCTCCCATTCCCTCTTCGCCGAACACCTCACGGTGCTTCGCGCTTGGTGCACGCGATGTTGGCCTGGTTGGTGATAGCACGACGTGCTCCGTCCCGGTATTGCAGGAATGCGAGGGTATATGGCTAAACGACCACAGCTATGCTTGAAATGCGTACTCCCCCCTCCCCCCCCCCTCACCCCCTCCCCTCCTCCCTCCCATTTGTATCGCCCCTTGGCTTCAACGGTGGGCGGCGGCTACGATGTTGTCAATATTGAGAGCAGCTCCCGGGTATGGTGGACGTGGTCAACAGCGCCGCGAGAAGAAAGGGTACCCACAACGTCACCCCTCGGAAGACACATGTCGTGGGCACCCTGGCCACGGTTGGGGAACGCCACGATAGCGGCGCACCCCTCCCAACACCCCCGGCGAATTTCCCTCATCGAGGCCGTGGTGGGGTTGTTGCTGGCGAGCCGTCGTCGATTGAGCTCAATAACGGTGGTGTGGATGTTGGTGGTGTTGGTGTTGGTGGTGTTAATGTTGGTGGTGTTGGTGTTGGTGGTGGTGGCGGTGGCGGCGACGGTGGCGGTGGTGGTGGTGGTAGTGGTGGCGGCGGTGGTGGCGGTGGTATCGGCGCAAGTGTGGGCATAGGCGTAAGCGTGAGCATAGGCGAAGGTGTAGGCTGCGGCGGTGAAAGCGCGAGAGTTGGGGCAGACGGTGTACAGGTAGGAAGAGGAAGGGGGGGTGTGGTCCGGCCAGGCGGCCGCCTTTTCAATGTCCAAGCCAGCAACGGCAGCAACAATAGTAGCGGTAGCAATAGCAGTAGCGGTAGCGATGGTGGCGGTGGTGTTGGGGGCCCTGAGAACGCGCTTTTTGAGAGCAGGAGGGGAGAAGGCGGAGGAGGGAGAGGGGGAGCAGGAGGAGAAGGAGGATGTCGAGGGGAAGAGGGAGGAGGAGGAGGAGGAGCAGGAGGAAAAAGACGGCGGCAGGAGGGGGAAGGAGGAGGAGAAAGCCTGGGGGGGGGGGGCAGGGAGGAGGCGAGAGCGGAGGCATTGTTTCTCAACGGGGAGGTTTACCGCGGCCCTCCCCGGAAACAAGCAAGGGTTGCGTGCAGTGGTCTGTCGATGCCGCCTGCAGTTGGAGGGGGCAGTGGTTTCGGCGGGGTAGGGGCTTCGGCAGCGGCGGCGGTGGTGAGTCAGGAGGCTTTGTCTGGAGGCAGCTGTGGCGTCGCGCAGCAGCAGTCGCAGCAGCATCGGCAGCAGCAGCAGTCAGAGGTAAAGGAGGAGGAGTTTGTTTGCGTTTGGTTGATTTTCTGTGTTTTGTTTTGGTATCCTCAGTCGGCTTGGAAGAGCAGGCTTTGTTGACGAGGAACACGTGCATGTTTTTGGTGCGACCGCAGGGGGGTAAAAGCGTGAGAACGGAGGCTGCCCGGAGGCTGCAGAAATATGATATTTCTTTTTTTTTGTGATCATTGTTGTCTTGTGTTTGTTGTAAAAAATAAAACCCTATACCTTCGGTGTGGTTCGGTGCGGTCGTTGGCGTAGCAAGCAACGTGCAGAGTAAGAGTATTAACCCTTTACGACTGCGAAAATTGCCCATCTCCAATTCCCTGAAAATGTGGATATAGTTGTGACGAGGTTTAGATGTTAGATGGTGTCGTCGCGTACTGTACACAGTGATACACCTGTCCTTATACTTACACACCGTTACTGGAATTAACAAGATGTTGTTGTTGTTGTTGCTGTTGCTGTTGCTGTTGCTGTTGCAGTTGCTGTTGCTGTTGCAGTTGCTGTTGCTGTTGCTGTTGCTGCTGCTGCTGGTGTTGTTCTTGTTCTTGATCTTGATCTTGATCTCTTGTTGTGCTGTTGCTGCTGCTGTTGCTGCCGCTGCTGTTGCTGCTGCTGTTGCTGTTGCTTTGCTCACAATAAGCTATCACGGTAATCTAGTCCGTGGCTACAAAATAGGCCCCCAACCAATGACTTTGGGGTGAAACAATAACCCCACGAAAACGTGTTATGCCCGCCAATTCGTCCGTCCGTCGCCCGTCGTCAGGTGGCCGCAGCGGCGGCGGCAGCTGTATCAGCCGTAGCGGAGGTGTGCCCAGCTGACGAAGCTGGCCGGCGACGACGACCGCGGTCGACCTACCTCAGAGTCGATGCAGGGTGAGGCAAGCAGGCAGGTAGACGGGCGTCTTATCCCCCCCCCCTTGCGTACTCACCTCCTATCCTGACCGCCGCTACCTCCGCCGCCTTGCGCTGCTACCACAGCTGCTGCTGCTGCGATTGTCACTGCCAGTATCCACCGCGACCGCTTCTGCCGCCGCGGCCGCTGCTGCGTTGACAACTGTTCGGGGAGTTCTACTTATTGCGGCATCTCAATCGCTCTAACAGCGGCAGCTTTGTCGTCTTCTCGTGCATCGTCCCGTGCTCGCTCTTGGCTTCGCCTCTCGCCGCCGGTGCCCGACCGCCCATCCGCTCGCCTGCCCTTCGCCCAGCTGCAGCCCGTGCGGTGCGTCAGATGCCTTGGAGGTCCGCGTGATAGGGGTGAAGTGCAGGGTGAGTGGGAAGGCGTTTTTTTGTGTTGGTGTTGGTGGGGGTGGGCGTGTTTGGTAATGTTGGTGTTGGTGTTGGCTGTGCTGGTGGTGGGGATGGTGTTGGTGGTTGGTGCTGGTGGGGGTGGTTGTTCGGCCTTTTGATATTTTTGCTGCTGCTGCTGTTGCTGCTGCTGCTGCTGAATGCGCGACTCGGCGCGGATAGGTGCGGGCGAGGTCAGAGGTGCTGCTACGGTGTGTCTCAGGCAATGCAAATCGGAAAAGCACAATACAATACCAACAATATGTGTACCGGTAGGAGGTAATAAAGGTTCTCGCCGGCCTTGTCCCGAAGTTGCGACGTATTGCAGGTTCTTCACCCCTAGCCGCCATCCCTCGAGGTGATCGTCTTGATTTCTACTTCGTGTATTGATTCTGTGGCACCTATCGCACTCATCCTCCCCCCTCTTCCCCCCCCCCCCGCAGCGCTGCTCAAGAGAAACCTGGTCGAGCGTGGAACGACCGAGCGGGCAACAACAGCTACCCCTGGCGGCCTCGCCCCCCCACCCCGACCCCCACCCCTTCCCTCTTCCGCTCCCCGATCCCCCCTTCTTCCTCCTTGACCACCCGTCAGGCGTCAATGACAATAACCAGCCCCCTCGGGGCGACCACGGCCACCTGCCGGTGCTTCACGAGGGCGGGGGTGGGACTAGCAGTGGGGGCGGAGACATTACAGGGTCTGATTCGCCCCTTGGGGTTACCTTGCGTCACGACCATCGTGGCTACGGAAGTAGTAGCAGTACTCGCGCAGGTGCTAACGGTATCTCAGACGGAAGAGGGGGTGTCGGCGTTGGTGGAGGTGGAGAAAAAGGCGGGGATGGAGGAGGCAGGGATGGGAGAGGAGGCGGGGGTTGGGGAGGGGGAGGGGAAGGCGGGGATGACGGCGGTGGCGGCGGGGGTGTGGCTTCAGTGGGCGAGGGAATATCGACGCCCTCACCCTTCGGCTCTTCTTGTCGAGGGTTTCCGTCGGCAGCGGAGATGGGAGCGGCGGCGAGGGTCGAGGTTAGAGCTGAGACGGGGACGGGGGCGGGAGCGGAGGCGGGGAAGCCCGGCCGCTTCCCGTCTTCCTCTGGGGCTCCGGGGAGAACGCCCCCTCCCGGCCCTCTCGCGGGTGCGGGCGCGATGGGATCACTGCAGAAGATGGGTGACAAGGATGGGCCCCCCTGCGATGGACTGGGCAACAATGGCGACGACCTTGGTGTCGGTGTTGGTGTCCGTGGTGGTGTCGGTGTTGGTGTTGGTGTGGGTGGCGCGGGTGACGGCGGCGGCGATGGTGGCCACGGCGACGGTGGCAACTGCTTGCCACCGAGGGCGGGACGGCGAGCGTTCGACCCTGGCTGTGAGGGTGGCTCCGTCGGGGGGGCTACCAATACTGCCGGAAGCAGCGGTATCGGCAGCGGCAGGGGTAGCAGTAACGGCATTGTCAGCTGCAGCGGCGACGGCGGCGGTAGTGGCGGCATTGGATGCGGTGCCGGCACTGAAGATATTGGTGTCCACGTCGGCGTCGCTGCCAACGAACTCAGCAATCACCACCGGTACCGTCGTCAGCAGGGTGCGGTGGGGGGGGTGGCGGCGGTGTCAGTGGTGGAGGTGGTCGCAGCGGGGGTGGGTGCTTCGCCTGCGGCAGCGGCAGAACCGGGGGCGGCGGAAGCAGGCGGGGGCAATAGTGAGGCAGACGCACGAGAGCCGGGACCCACGCCGGAGGAATTAACCCTACCGCTTGATGTGCGGGCAGAGGCGGACCCGGGGATGCACGGCTCGGCCCTGCACCGTGTTCAAGGTCGGTATACTCATGCACCCGACCTGCGGGACGAGCAAGAGGAGGAGGGAGAGGAGGAGGAACACAGCCGCGGCATGCTCGACGCGACAGGGCATGGGTTGCTAGACCCTGTAGATCTTCGCGCCGCGCAAGGTGCACTGTCCGCGGGGGCAGGGATGAGCGGTGATGGACACGGACTGCATCCAGCGGGAGGAAATACGACGCTTGACGCCGTAGACACTCCCGTGGCGGGAGGTACGGGCGTTAGCACAGGCGGCGGCTTGGGCGAGCGGACATTAAGTCGCGGAGGAGGCAGGCTTGGGGCGCACGAGGGTTTCCTGGAGAGGCACTCTGGATTTCTGGCGCTGCCGTTAGCACCGCCGCCGCCGAAGCAGTTTGAGCGACATCCCGGGCCGCCTCTTGGTGATGGACACGCCGCGATGGATCTTGATAGCCCCGATTGTGAGGGCACCGCTAGTGGTGGTGGTGGTGGTGGCGGCGGCGGCGGCGGCGGCGGCGGTGGTGGTAGTGGTGTTGGTGGTGGTGGTGTTGGAAGTGGTGGCAGTGGTGGTGTTGGTGGCGTTGGTGGTGTTGGTGGTGTTGGCGGTTTCGGTGTTGTTGGCGGTGTTGGTGGTGGTGGTGGTGATGTTGCAGTTGCTGCACTGGGCACGGGGGAAGCGAGTGGAGGGGGATGCAGCGCTAACAGCTTGCACTTGACAGCACATCAGGACGCTTCTTCGGCCGCCGGTGCCGATACCGCTGCTGCCAGTGTCGTTGCTGCAGCCGCTGCCAATGTCGTTGCTGGGCGGCCCCATCAGCACGTGCCGCTGTACCAGCAAAGCGCCCATATTGCAGGTCTCACTGGGGGTGGTACCATCATTGGTAGCACTAGTAGTGATAAGGTAGATGCGGCTCGCGAGCATGGGCTCGTAGCTGGCGAGACTAGGACGGTATAAGTGGGAGGTGTTCGACGTGCTTCGGTTTGGTGGGTAACAGGCAGCAAGGCTTTATGTTGTCTTCTTTTACGTGCCACTCGACCCCCCACCCCGTTTCCCTCGTGCCCGCGCCGTGATCTGCACGTAGAATGTGCAGTAGCAGCAGCAGCAATAGTAGCAGCAGCAGTTGGTGAGAGCTTCTGGCCTTCCTGATCAGTGAGTGACTTTATTTTATTGTTTAGCGGTGTTTACGTGGCCCCCCACTTGTAGACCAACATTCGGAGGGAAGCCTTGTTTTGTACAAGATAATTCGTCCATCACCACTACGGTACCTACAAGTCTTTGGTATGATTATTATCATACAGAACCTGGAAAAATGGAACCTAATCCTCTTTGCGTATATTTTCATATTTATGGAGCAATTAAAAAAGACGAAACGTCTGTTGAGTGTGCCATATCTTACGGTTCTGTGTTTTTGCTCGTGCCCAGGCCTCACCGTGACGCGAGCCGTGCCAGGTAACAGTTACACTTCTGGTAACGAAAAAACTCTGTGACGGAGCTTCCCCCTACTGAGTAGCTACCCTGGACCCGATGTGTATTTTAGACTCGCACACGATAGAGGTGTGAGGTATACCACTTTTTGGCCTTTTTTTTTTTCGGAACGACTGGGCTTCTTGACCCAAAATCTTGAGAGTGCCGTTTTTTATGTTGATTTTTGTATGCCTAGCGCATGGGTCTTGTCCATCAGGTTGCACTTCCAGTTTTCTCCAAGACAGTTTTTGCTTCAGACGGGCATTGTAGAGCTCCTCGTGTGGTTAAGAGCCTCATTAATAAAATGGTGAACCTCTGCCGTAGACCGAGATTGAGTACGGTAACGGTGGCTACCCCTATTTCCTCGTACCGGGTTTGAGCCACTCACACGAGTGGCTCCGTGCCTTACGAACAAAAATTCTTTGTTTTAGGCGATTTCTTGGGCACGAGGTGGCTTACGATCCCATTGCGGAATTCCTATCGCCAAACTGATGGGCACTCGCGCGAGTGATCCCGAGCTGCTGCATTCGAAGGGCCCCAACAGCAAGCAGTGAGCCCCCTACTTCTTTGCAGCATTGGGCGTTAGATACCTAGCCCATGGGGATTGTTTGTCGGGCTTGACGTATACAGTTTTTCTCAAACCGGTGACGCGCGCCACGATAGAAGTGTTTGAGGTGTACCACTTTTTGGCCATTTTCGTTTCGGAAAGACGGGACTCCTTTCTTGTTTCGCAATGTTGTTTGTTGATATATACCTAGGCCATGGGGTTTGTTCGCGATACAGGGTGGCATTTTCGGTTTTTCTTAAAAAAAACGGTTTTGGGGTGAAGAGGCATGGAGCTCCTCAAGCGGTCAAGAGCCTCAGGAAACAAAAAACAAAGCGGTGCGCGCACCTCTCTGCCTTGTTGAGCGTTCTTCTTTACGACTTTGGTTCGCTAGATACCCTCGTAGCCCTGGGGAGGGATGGTTTCATCGGACTTGATAGATGCGTGAAGTTTTTCTCAAACCGGATACAACAGCATGGCTCGTTGGATACCTATTAATCCCCGTTTGCAACTGGAAAGCGGTTTTTGGACTTGGAATCGGTGTAGGGAGGTTGGAGTTGGGGACTCTATAAGGGTTACCAGCCCATAGGATTGTTTTTTTTCCTTGATGACATACTTTTTTTTCTTCCCTAACCGGTTGTGGTGTGAGGTATGGAACTCCTCCGGCCAGGAGCCTCGCAACGTTGAAGTGCTATTCTTACCGTACGTCAGGTATGATGAATTATTGGACGTGTCCAGAGACTGAGGTCAGGGCTGTTCTTAACGAACACACACAAAAAAAAGAGGTCAGGAATCGTGACAAACAAAAAAAGGAAACGTGACATTTTTTGCGAATCGTGATGTTTGCCAAGAATCCGGTGGACTTCGAAATATTTTTGTTTTTCTTTTTCTTCATGAAAAAAAAAAAGATGTCAGCATTCCTGATGAAAAAACGTTTTTTTTTTTTTTTGTAGTGACTTTTCATATTCTCAAAATGCCAGGAATCGTGTGATGATATTTTGTCAGTCTTCTTGTTTGTTTTTTTTTTTCATTTGTTAGGAACGACTCTTAGGCCGGGCTCTAGCTGGTGGATCCGGCGAGGCCGGCGCCGTGGTATCGAGCTAGCACCTATAAACCGATTTCGGTTGACAGTGAATAATTGGGTGATAACCGCGCAGTGCTATCGTCGTTATTGTTAGTGCTATTTGTTGCTGTACGGGCCGCGGACGGCGTCGATTGAATACGGCTCCCGCTGTGTGATGCTTAGTTCAGTCAGTCGTGCACGGCGTTGGTTTAACGGATGATTGTTGTTGCGTGATGTCTTATGGAACGGTTTCGAGCTGTTTGTCGGCGTCGTTGTTATGGTTGCGTTGTGGATGACGTCGTTGATATTGTTTGACGCTGCTGTTGTTGTTGTCTTTGTCGTCGAAATGTCATCGTCGTAAACTTTGTCGTTCGTTGCGGTTGACGTTGCCCTTGTCGTTGACTGCGCCGTCGGCAGTATTGACCTTGCTCTGTGGGTCTTGCTCAGTGCGATTACCCTCCCAGATGCGTCGCGGGGAGCATAACAACTCGAAAAATAGTAGCTAGGTGTGCCAACCTCCCAGGTAGACGGGCGGAGAGAGGCCTTTTTGTCACAGACGAGGTGTGCTACATATTCAGTGCGAGGTGTACAACAGGAGTCGCAGGGCTAGGTGCAACAGATACGTATGATACTCGAGAGATGTGCTGCTGCCGTTGTTGCTGTTGCTGGCTGTATGTAGCTGTGTCACAGAAGGAGTAAAAGAAAATTGGGCTGATGTTGTACATCGGGCGAAGATTGGAGTGAATACAAAAATCTGAGAGCGCAGCGGCCTATGAAAAAATAACAAGTGGTGGGGGTTTCCCTTCACACCTAGACAGTGCTGGGCTCGCCGAGGCAGAACGCAACACCTTGAAAAAAGAGCGAGGTCAGCGACGTTGAATGCTTACAGCACCGCCACGGAGCTCGGCCGGGGGATCCCGACGTGCGTCGTAATGTATCGAAGGCCCTCTTGCTTGCCCCGCAGCCGTTGAAAAAACGAGAAAAAACCCATCGGTCGCCGGAGAACAGCATGCAAACAAAAAACGTTCGTATTTTCCATACAGTAGACGGGATATATATATTATAAAAAAAAAAAATACACTCCAGCTGTGAGATCGAAGATTTCGTCGAAACTCATCTTTGCAAGCTGTGTGTGATACTCCGATCGCGCGCATTACGAGTTGTGTGTCCTCATTAAGGATATAGGTCGGCGATATATATGTTAATATCGCAGAAGTGCACAGCAAGAACGGCATCCCGACGATTTTGGGTAGAGGAGCCCCGCTATTCGGAAGAAGGCACTTTAGCCAACAACCAACGGTGTACCTAAGCCGTGGCGCGCACGGAGTTGCACTTTTCGGGTCCAAAGGTTTCTGACCGGTTGATGAACTCCCTCAATCAAGCGTGGAAGCTATCGGTTTAGTTTGCCTGATTCACGATCATATTTTTTTGTTTAAGGACCAGCGCATGGAAATTTCGGACGGGTTGCGCGAACGAATCCCTTCGAAGTCATGTTCTGGGTGAGGAATTGCGCTAGCTCTTCATGTTAGGAGCGCAGAACTTCCTCTGCGCCCCTAGAGCGTGGGATGACTCTGACAATGAGGAGCTGCGCAAAGAAAGCATGCGTGCAACACGGTGGTACCCGTACTGCTGCGAGCTCTCTCTATACACATGATTAGAGAAGAAAGACACCCGCCGTTGGTTCTGTCGCTAGCTATATAACGCGTTCTACGATACGGGCGGCATTTTTCAGGCTAAAATTCTTGTGTGAATGACGGTTAGAGCCGCAACAACCCTCCCTATACCAATTCCAAGTAATTTTGTTCCAAAAAAGGGTTTTCAGCTGCAAAGGCGTTGTTGCCCTTTATTAAGATTCACTTGCCACATACAAAAGGTATGCCGTTGCTTCTTATAGCTTCAACTTAAAGGCGTGTGGTATGGAGTTTCAGGATCCTTGCACCGTCGCCAATTATTTTTCACCTTTCCCTTACTGTACGGTACTTATTTCACTATCGGTCAGGAGAAACGACAGGCTTTGATGGTGGTTCCCCAATGACTCAATCACAAGGCTAAGTTGCCTTGTCTTGCTATCACGAAAAAGAAAAAGAATTAGTCTACAGGGGCTAAAATACTTTTTCGCGAATGACGGTTAGAGCCCTACAACCCCTGCCCCTATACTAATTCCAAGAAATCTTGTCCCCAAAGGGGTTTCCAGCTCCAAAGGCGTTATGTAACCCAAGCTCAGCGTCGGAATGACGTCATTCTTCATGAAAGACTTGTTTTGCAAAAGAGATGCTTGTTTCTTTGGGGGGGATTTTTTTTGGGATTGTTCATCGGGTTGTGCTTTTATATTTTCTCTCCATCTTTTTCTCGGGGGGGAGGTGGGGTATAGAGCAGTACAGCAGTAGCTCCTCTAGTGAGAATTGTCTCCGAAACAAAAAAACGCCCGGGGGCGCACCTCCACGATAGCATGCGTCATATATGGGTCCCAAAAGAGAACGCGCTCTGGCCCCTTTACTGACCGATCTACGCTAAAGGAAATATACTAACGCTAAGAGGCCTTGGCGTGCCACAAAAAGAGAAATATTCTTAGGATCTGGAACCGATATAAGAACAATATCGTATGTATGTTGTTTGTTGTTCCAGACAGGATTCGGCGGTATGGTTCATAGTTTTCTTGACGGAGTACGTACGTAGCTTACTTTGACAGCGCCGCAGCTGGCATTGTTTGGTTGATCGCGCTTGTTGTGGAGATACCATGTGGATACTGCTCGGGACGGTGCTGGCAGACTGGTAGAACACGCGCACAGAGCTGTTGTTTACAACTGGACAGCGGTCGCTCACTGGACCAGATAATTCGTGATTTCGTGATTATCGAGTTCATCGCTAGACGGCGAATCGGGGAAATAGCGAGAGCAAGAAGCAACATCGAAGGCGAAGCGCTTCATACGAGGCACAGGAAGCGAGCGTGAAAGCGTCGACAAAGTATACTAACGCCAAAAGGCCTTGGCTTGCTACAAAAAAGACCAGTCTCCTGTTAACAGCATCGGTGATTTTAGGTATAGGTCCCTTTACTGACCGCTCTGCACTAAAAGCAGAATACTAACGCCGAAAGAGAGGCCTTGGCGTGCCACAAAAAGTACCAGTCTCCTTACCATCTTTGTTTTCAGGTATAGGCTAGGCTGTCGTAGTAGCCTGTAGTTAACCAATGCATGGCACGCCATGTAGCCCTTCCCCCGTGTGTGCACCGCTAGATGGAGAGCAAGAAGAGAGTTGGCTGTCGGCGAGTCGCGCTTTTCGTCCTATAGGGGACCGGACAACCTATGTGAAACCCAAAACGGCCCGCACAACATAAACTACAATAGAAGCTGCAGCAGGAGTGGTAGCACCCAACACGAGCGCCAACCATCACCGCCACAGCCACCCACCACCACCACCGCCGCCGCCACCACCACCCACCACCAGCACCAGCAAGACGCGAAACCGCCAGCAACCACCACCACAGACAGTCATGATGACACAACAAAAAAACGGGGGGAAAAGTCGACTAGCGCGCAACCGAGGTGCAATAGGTACCCTGCCATCATCGTCCCTCGATGCAATGGAAATCATAAGCCATCATCGAAACCCTTTAAGGAGGCCTGTTGATGCGGGGGCGGGGGCTAAACAAAAACCAGGTCTTCGAGACAAGTTCATACTATATTCTGTAAATAGTATACTCGGAGCATAGTCTAGATATCACATGCCAGGCTTACGAATGCTTGAAGCATGTCAAGAAAAAATCAGCACCCTACATCGAGTCAACCAACTTGCCCACAAATAACGGGCGCGTGAGGAGGGGCGCGGGGGAGGGAGGTACAGCGCTGCTGACCCTACCCAAGCCCCTTACCCACCCGAGGGGGGGGAGGGGGGTACTCATTGATTAAATACGCACGGGGAAGTGGAAAACCCGTTCCGATTATGAAACAACCGTGGCTGTCTTTTTTTCCTAAAAAAGGCGCGCAGTGAGCGCAGATTAAATAAAGCACCGGGTTCTACATAAATATTGAGTGTACAACTACAGCAACGATTAAAGTGAGACAGGGAAACTCAAGCAGCGAGCAAGACTCTTCGCCCCAACAACTACTGTGGTGGGAGACGAGCGACAGCTGTGGTGTATGCACTACACTGCTACGACTCCTTCTGAGCTGTGTCCCGTAAAAAATAAACTAGAGTATAGTAGTGGCCACTGCTGTAGTGGCCACACGCTGGCCACACGCTAGGCTATCCTAAAAACGACGACAGAGTAGTGGTCCTCCTGCAGTGGCGGTATGTGCACTATAGAGAAATACGAGAACTAAAGCGGCAACCGGCATTGCTCAACTGGCACTATAGCGGCAATCGGCACTACTCCGAATACTGCCGCTACTGGTTGTTTCCATCTGTGTCAAGCGGTTTTACAGGCACTAGAGAGGGTAACCGGCACTACCTAACCGGCACTATAGAGGGATCTTTACTGCACGTGAGACCCCAAGAACAGCGAAAAATCACTCCCGAAAACGACACACCGCTGTTACACCGGGATGGCCCATCCATCACGCGCCCTCGATCAGGGCAACGTCGATCGACCCCATACCTCCCCCGCGGAGCACTCACAGCAGTAACCGGACACACCCCAATCCACCCTCTCTCATGCACAAATACGCATAGCGAATGAAAGCACCTTCCTGCCTCCTTTCCGCCCTCTCCCGCGCTACGGTAGACCCCCCCCCCCCGTCTGCCTCCCCCACTCAACCCCCCCCTCCCCCTCGTACACACACGCACAGCAAACAGAGAGCACCCTCCCTCCCTCCCTCCCTTACCCCCTCTCTCACGCTAGATGCCCCCCCCCCCGGGCCTACTCCACTTGACTCCCCCCCGCATCTCCCTAACGGTGGTACTCCTCTATAGCTACCCCCCCCCCCCCCTAAAGGCGATGGCATATAGTTAACCTTCGCAGGAAGGGGGGGCGTTCATTGTTCGGAGTGCGTCCGCTCATCGGTCTAAAGCAGTCTCGGAAGGGATGCGAGATCAATGGTGAAAAAGCACCAAGTGAGTACGCCCCCCCCCCCCAACAACAACAACAACAACAACCCCCCCTCAACCCCTCCCTAAAGGCGGTGGTCATCTATAGCTAACCTTCCCAACAACGGAAGCGTTTAGCGTTCGGAGAGCGTCCGTCCATCGCTCCAAAGCAGAGGCTGTTCGAGCCGACGCCGCCGATTGCCGCGCGATACCCGCGTCGACCACTCTCCCCCCCTCCCGCGCCGCAAACGCTCCAGAGGCGGTGGAAACCTTTCCGCACAGAACGACCTGGTTGACCTGCGCGCGCGTGTGCGGTTCCGCGGCGTTGTCAAGGATTTTCATATTAAGCCTTATTCAGGATTGTCGCTTTTTCAGCTTGGACCTTGAAGATTTCACGTTTTTTTGGATGCGTTTAATCTGGATTTTCAGGTTTCAGGAGTTGCGTTGTTCGACCGCGATGAAAAACAACTCACGGCCAAGCCCGACTGATGGGACCCCTCCCCCCCCCCGTCGCGCTGTGAACGCCCCAAAGGCAGTGGAAACCTTTTCGCATGGAACGAAGTGGTTGACCTGTGCGGTTCCGGGATATTTTCTAGGGTTTTCGTATTCCAGGCATGATTTTTATCAGGATTTTCGCTGTTCAGCATGTTTTTCAGGATTACGATGACGGCGCCGAGGAAGCAAGCGAAGGGGCCAGATGGACGGGACCCCCTCCACCCCCCGCACGCCACAAACGCTGCAGAGGTGGTGGAAATCTTTGGCACAGATCGACCTGGTTGGCCAGCGTGAGTGTGGCTCCGGGGGGGGGGAAATCAGGATTCTCGTTTTTTGTTTATACATTTTCTTCAGGACATTTGTTTGTAACATGGTTTTTCAGGATTCTCGACTTTCAGGATTTTCGGTTTTCAGCATGGAAGTTCGATGTCGGAGATCATTGTTATGCAGGATTTTTGGTTTTCGGCATGGTTCGCCAGGATTTTTTTTCTGTTCAGGGATGTTTGTTTCTCAGGATCTTCGGTTTTGCAACATGGTTACTAAGCTCGTTCGAGATTCAGGATCGTTTTTTTTCTAAAGTTTTGTTTTTAGTGGATTTCCGAATTTTCGATGGAGTTGTTGAAGGGACGGACGGGGCCCGATGAAAGAGCGGAGACTGTCCAAAAAGGTTCAACCTTATTAGCACCGCAGTTCCGACATGGGGACAAAACACTTGAAGTAAGACTAGAAAAAAAATAGAGTTGGGAAATATGTTAAAAGTGTTTCAAAGGTTTTGTTTCAAGGGACCCAGCGTGAAGCAAGCAAAGCCGACCATGTATTTCCCCAAAAGGGAAGCAGCCAAAGGGGGGTATACCCCCCGGGGGGGTTTCGGGTCGTTTGGGGGTACAGAGAGAAAACGGCCGCGGAACGCGCCCGCGCTGGCCTCAGACGGCCTGAAATTCAATTCTGACGCGCTGCCGTCATGACGCCCGCAGCCCATGCCGAGCATGCACACCGTTTTCTTTTCTTTCTCCGGCGCGGTATTGGGGCAAACGAGGCCGCAACGAAGGAGGGGGCAACCTGGTCCCGCCTTTTGACTAAAACGTGTGGGGGTATACCCCACAAAATCTACTACGACGGAGATTCATTGTTAGGAGGATGAACGATGAAACACAAAACGGGGGGCAAAAAGGCGTCCGCCTTTGTTTAATAGCGCTTCCTCACATTTTTTTTCGTTGGTTGGTCTCAACCAGTGTGTACAGAGCTTCAACCGAACCGAACCGAACACAGCCATAGCGTAGGACAGTTGGCCGGAAAGATGGAGATAGATGGTTTCCTTCTTCGTGAGTGATTTCATCCTGTTGACAGTAGATCTCCGCAATAATTGTATCCTATACCCCTGTCTGACTGCATTTGTCCCCCATTTGACAGAAAACGGTACCCCCTCATGACCGATTATGACGCCTTCGAAAGCCACCGTAGCAGGCCCGGACGCACGTCGCCGCCCAACGGCCCGAATAGACCACGGGCGGAACATCCAGCAGTAGCGAGTAGCTTCGATCGTTTGTCTCAGAAATTACGAAATTACGGTGAACAGGAAACAAACATAATAAAACAAGTCTTGAATGTGAACGAACACGAACTAAAATATACAAACGGCGATATATTTGCTTCTTGCGAAATGCGATTTTTTGTCGGAGAACCAGTTCGAACAAAGAATCCTGCTATTAAGACGAGCAGGGCCATACGTGCCAACACAAACGAATGGAACAAAAAGGAGAAACAAACAGAAACAGAGGCCGCAAGCAGCACCCCTCGCATATATACCAGATATTCTGTGCTGGTCCCTCAGTAGTGCCGGTATGTGCCAGCCGTACATTCCGCCTTTATTCCCTTCCCTTTTTTATAGCCATTTTACAGCCACATCCGGCATTGCTCCCAATACTTCCAGCACTACTGATTGTTGTGTACATTCATTTGTGGCAGGCGACGTCACAGGCACTGTAGCGGGCAACCCGCACTAGAGGGGGACATGTACTGCCTACTGCTGCTGTAGTAGAACTTGCCTTGTTATGTCATGGCCTTTGTATCATTTCATGCCGGATCAGATAACCTTTGTAGCATTCTCGGTGATGGATAAAAGGATGCCATTCCTCTGATCTTCGACAAGTACGGGCACAGGCTTGCTATGCCGTTGGTTATCATTGACTTCGTCGTGAATGCTTCGATGTGCGCGTGTTCCCTCCGGCCCATAGCCCCGAGCACAGCACGCCGGTGGACAGCGGCAGGCGGGTAGGGCAGTACCCGCTCACGTATGGCCCTACTCGTCTCAAGAGCAGATTCTTTGTTAGAACTGGTTCTCCAACAAAAAATCACATTTCGCAAGAAGCAAGTATGTTCGCCGTTTGCATTTATTCGTGTTCATTCATACATATTCAAGATTTTGTTTTGTTTAGATTGTGTTTCCTGTTCACCGTAGTTTCGTAATTTCTTAGACAAACGATCGAAGCTACTCGCTACTGCTGGATGCTCCGCTCTTGGTCTATTCCGGCCGTTGGGCGGGGACGTGCGTTCGGGCTTGCTAGACTGGCTTTCGAAGGCGTCATAATCGGTCATGCGGGGGTGCAGTTCTCGGACAAATGGGGAACAATTGCGGTCAAAACCGGGTGCAAGATACATTTAGTAGATTTTGTGGGGTATACCCCCCACGTTTCAGTCAAAAGGGAGGAATAGGATGCCCCCTCCTTCGCCGCGGCCCCGTTTGCCCCAATACCGTGCCCGAAAAACAAAAACAAAGGGCTGCAGGTGTCATGCCAGCGCGTCGGAATCAAATTTTAGGCCGTTTGGGGCAAGCGCAGGCACGTTCCGCACCCGTGTTTTCTCTGTACCCCCCAATGAGCCAAAAAAAAACGGGGGTATACCCCCCTTTGACCATTTCTCATTTAAAAAACCCAAGGCATACAACATGTTTTCTTCGACCATGCTCCGTCCACGCTATTACTGACCGTACGATTGATCCATATACATATCTACCTACCAACCGCACCGGTCACCGGACACCTGATCAAATTTTGCCGTCCGCCGCCCCACCGAGGATGACACTGTACTTCCCTTTTTACCGATCGCACCATCCATCAACCGATGTCTGTACCGACCGCACACCTGATCTATGCTGCGTTCACGCACGCTACTACCGACCGCACACCTGACACACGCTGCGTTTACGCTATTACCGACCGCACAATTGATCAAGCTGATGGCTGCCGACCGCACACCTGATCTATGCTGCGTTCACGCTGCTACAGACCGCACACCTGATACACGCTGCGATAACGCTATTACCGAACGCACACCTGCTACACGCTGCGTTTACGATATTACCGACCGCACAATGGATCAACTGATGTCTCCACCGACCGCAAACCTGATCTATCCCGCGTTCACGCTATTACCGACCGCACACCTGACACATGCTGCGTTCACGCTATTACCGACCGCACATCTGATGCACGATGCGGTTACGATCTTACCGACCGCACAATCGATCAACCAATGTCTCCACCGACCGCACACCTGATCTATGCTGCGTTCACGCTATTACCGACGGTACACCTGATACATGCTGCTTTTACGCTACTACCGACCGCACAATTAATTAACCGACGTTTCTGCCGACCGCACACCTGATCAATCTTGCCGTCGACCTTTCCATCGAGGATGAGGGACACCAGCAGGTCTTCTACGTCTTTGAGCGGGATCCCGTTCAGCTCTGAGGCGAGGTAGGGCAGTTTCACCCGAGTGTACGGAGCGATGGCCTTCAACAGCACCTTCAAAACGGAGGGAGCCGGTCACATATTGCATTATACGTACACCGGCCCGGAAAGAAGAAAGAAAAAAAAAAAAAAGCTAAGCCAAAGCACATGAACAAAAAAACAGAGGGAGTCAGCCACATATTGTGTTCTACGTATGCCGGAGATAAGGTAAACAAATGAATAAATAAGCAAAAACACACACACAAAGAAAAAAAGACAGGAAAAGAAACGAGAGCACAAACGATCAGCAAAAACCATAAATAAAGTGAAGAAAAAAAAATACCAACAAGAAAAGAACAAACGACGGCCGCACAACACATTACAAGTATACAGCGGCCGCAAGCACCAAAAACGCAAGAAGAACAAAAATGAAGACAAAAATGCTATACAAAAGACGCCGGCAAAAATTCCGACGACCGCCTACGATGGACACTCAAATTTCTGAAGAAAGGGGAGGGCCAGGGTGTAGACAGGTGGGCAAGAAGCATACCTGTGTGCGCATCGTCCGCAAGATGTCGTCCATGTAGAGTTTGATGAACGGGTCTCCCATGAAGGAGGCATGATGTGTCTTAAGGATGCGCTCGAAGTCCTGTTTCGACGCAGGGTTTCCGGTTACGCGTTGCGTGGGGGGCGAGGGGATAACTCGATCGATGTCCCCGGGGGGGGGGGGGGGTACTCACTTGTTGCTTGCCTTGGTTATTCAACAATTGACCACGTATCTCTTTCGAGGCGGAGCACCGTTCCTGCTACTAGTAGAGACGCCTTCAAAATTAGGCGCTCATTACGGTTCTTCCATATACTGCATATACATATATATTCTTATATCATCTCCTTCCTATTTGGCCGTCTGCGGCGTCCATCTATCTCCAAGGATGGCGATCGTTTTCTCGGTACCATCTAATGCACCAAACTTCGCTCATGGCACACCCGTCTATTTTCGTCGTCTCCTCCTCCAACACATTGAGTTCCTCCTGGCACAGTTCACATTTTTCCACTGTGTGGGTTTTACTCTCGCTTGCGTTGCCACAAGGGCACTTCTGTGCGCCTTTTTCCTCCTCCTGCCGACTACTGGTTTATCTCTTTCTCCTTTCTGGCAGGTCCAGGTCCCCTACACGAAAGCGCAGCTCCAGCGCTTTCGCATAGTCCATTGGGCGGGCGGGAGGGGGCGTATATACGCTTCATGCGGGATGAGATGTTTTCGTTGTAATTTGGTTCACACGCTAGTCCATTATAATTTCGTTTTCAAAACCTTGCGCGACGTACTCGAGCTACAGCCATGAGCATCTCAAAGTGAAACAAAAAAGAAAGTCGTCACGACGACCTCACCACCAGCCCCGTCCCACCTGTATAGCCCTAAGATTACGGCTATGCATGAAATGAGCGTGCCCCCCCCCCACCCCACCCAAGCCCCCCCCCCTTATTCCTCCCCCCTACCCCACGTGTTCTGTCCCAACACCGTAGGGGATGCGAGGGTCTATGGCCATCCGACTACGGCTATGCCAAACATGAGTACAACTCCTTCCCCCCCCCCCCCCCCCTTCCTCCCCAGCCCCCCCCCCCCCCCGCTATTGATGCACGCCTCCGATTACCTTAATCTGTTTGTTTCTGAATGCGACGACCAGGTTGGTCATCGCCACGATCTCTGGGTCCTGTTTGTAAGGTTTTGCCTCCTGGCTGTCAAATGGGTCAATCTTAGATTCGTGCAGGATTGACGCCATTACCAGATACTTGAGGACCTGGGGGCGGGGGGGGGGGGGGGGGGGGGGGGGGGGGGGGGGGCGATAGAGATGACGGAAACAGCGGCGATTAGAAGGTGGCGTGTTTTTTTTTCAAGAGAAGTAACGGCAGCCGTCGACGTACAGTCACCATACCGACTTTTTTACCACCATTCGTCGGCAAGAAAAGCACGCGGCTGGTTCTTATGTTGTGTTGTCACAATAGGACAAGAGAGAAGGAGGGCGACAGAAGGCTGAGAACGGCAGACAATGAGACAGAGCGGATGAGAGATAGGAGAGGCGAGGAGAGGTGGAGAGACAGACATACAGAAAAAATATAGAGAGCGACAGACAGGCTGACAGACAGACAGACCGACAATCAGACAGACATGCCGACATGGAGACAAAGGCGAAGACACTGAACGACGCAGAAGGAGAGAAAAACACCAGTACACCAGCCCACACAGTTCGTAAGGACGTCTTGCATGCGGCAGCGGCCTCGTGCCACACGGTGTTGTGGGTCCTGTACGTGTCGACACAGACAATAAGCACACCGCAACACATTCCAAACTTCCTACCAACCCCAACCCCATCTATCATCCCCACCCCACCCCATCCCACACCATACCATACCACATCAACCCCATCTATCATCCCCACCCCACCCCATCCCACACCATACAACCCCATCTATCATCCCCACCCCACCCCATCCCACACCATACCACACCACATCACGCCACACCACCCCATCCCACCCCATCCCACCCCTCCACACCACCGCCGCAATTCCTACCCTATCGTATACAGTACCAGAACACATTACTGGCGCTATTTCCGGTGCACCATACCTGCAATCTTTCCGGGTCCCCCGCCTCGTCGTAATTCTTAAAGCTCTGAAAAAATGCCGTGCAGGCTTGGTCCCATTCCCGCTCCTAAAACAAAATGGCGACAGCGGCAGCCCAGTGAACAAGGGTTCAGGAGTGAGGGAAGGCGACGCGTGCGGCCCGAGGGGAGGGGGTTCAAGGAAGGGGAAAGTTGGATTGCGGGAGGGGCACAGAGGAGAGGGAGGTTGAGGGGGGGAGGGGCAGGGGGGAACAACAGCAACACTTGAAGGGTGATTCATGATTGGCCATTGTTGATGTGCCATCGCGATTGCTGGTCGCTGATTGAACATGCCTGCATGTGCATTTTCCCGCCGCACTCCAGGATGGTGGCCAACGTTCGTGGATGTGGCACAGCCGACGTGATCCTCTGAGCTCGCTCATACACCTCCCTGATCGGTGAAAGAGCGAGCGGGGAGGGGGAGGGGGGCAAGAGAAAGGAGGATGGGGTAGGCGGGGGGGGGAGGGGGGGGGCGAGAGAGGAGGGAGGGAGGGAGGGAGGGCCATTTTTTAACACAAAATATTCTGGACCGTGCGCGGGCGACCCACGGAGGTGCTCGTCGTTGATCGCTTGGAGTCCAAACAGCAGTAACGGCGCCGACAACGGCAAGAAATTAACGACGAACAAAAAACCACTAGCCCAACACGTTCTACACTTCCAACATCAATCAAGAACGAAGACAGCACACCTCTACCGCGACATTAGCATCAGCATCGACAACAACAACACCAACACCTCCCGCAAGCCCCAACACTCCCGCCCCTGGCCGCAACCACCCTCATCCCCACAACCTCACACCACCATAACATCCTCCACACCCCACAACATCCCCCACCTGTACCACTCCTAACATAACAATCACCCCCCCGAGGGCATACGGTCTTACGACTACGGCTGTGCATGACATGAGTACCCCCCCCCCCCCCCCCCCCCCCCCCCCCCCCCCACCACCACCACCACCAGCCGTATTACTCCTGGTTCTTGTCCCCTCCCCACCTCCCCACCCCAATCTATAGGACAACCACCACCATCATCACAATCGCTCCCCCCTGACCACCACCACCCACAGCATCACTCCAGTTTCGTGTTGCCCTTCAACCCCTACCACCCGACCCCGACCCCGGCACTGCTCTTAAGGAATGCCACTGCTGTCAATGGTCTTAAGACTACGGCTACGTATGAAATGAGTATACCCCGCTACCCTTCCCCCACGCCCCTTAGTACTTTCACCGCCACCACTACAACCACCCCCACCCCCCCCCCCGCCGCCACCACCAATACAATCACCTCCACCACCACCACCCGTCACCTGAGCTTCTTCTTGTCTCTCTGCCTGGAGTGCATCAAAATCTGCAACGCAAAAATGTCGAGCAGCTGAGTCCCCCTCTTCACCGCGTTGCTCCCGTCCTCATCCCCGTTCCCGTCATTTCGACACGCCCTTTATGAAACCCACAGCCACAGAGAATAAAAATATAAAAAAAAAAGAGCGCAACCCGGGAGACGGGGACAACGACAGCTCATTAATGTGAGTGCGAGTTTTTTTTGCACGTCCAAAAAAAAAAGGTAGGGAACCCCATTCGAGGATGGCTACGCCGTTTTGTACTGGATTAAACACCTCATTTCCGGGGATTTATGGACGAGCGAGCAAAAAACAAGCTGAAAAATGGGAACGCTGAACCTTATGCGCGAAAACAAAAAACGAAGACCCGTATCGGGGGGGGGGGGAAGGGACGACACTTGTGACCGCAAACAGCTTGTCTAGAAAGAAGGTCGGCGAAGGTAAAAACACTCTCAACTACGAGGTGAGCTGGAAATAAAAAAGTGACAAATGATTAAAAGAAAAAAGGAACGAACGAACGAACGAACGAACGAACGAACGAACGAACGAACGAACGAACGAACGAACGAACGAACGAACGAACGAACGAACGAACGAACGAACGAACGAACGAACGAACGAACGAACGAACGAACGAACGAACGAACGAACGAACGAACAAACGAACGAACGACGCCAACTATGGGACGGTCGTCCCGCAGCAAGTAAATCTCTTTTATCTGAAGGGAGGTGTGGAGACATTCCGAGGTGGGTTTGTACGCTTGACCACACGCTCGAGGGTCAGCAGCGAGGACAACCTCAGAGTGCCCCGACGAGCCAGGATGGCCTTGAAGGAATATATTGCCAATGAGGCGGTACAATCTAGGGGGCAGGACCTGGTATCCACACTCCTTGCATTCTGATTCGGAGAACAACTTCGACGTTGTTACGCCCCAACCAGGCGGCGGCCAATGCCGCAATCGTCGTTTTCGTTGATTTTTTTTTTTCCTCAAAAAGAGTCCCAAACGGTGAAAACTCATGGAGCACATTCCTTCACGATTGAGCACTGTGGCCAATGAGGCAAGCACCAGGAGGGTTTGCAGAAGGCGTTTTGGAACGGGAAGCTGGGAGGGGAGAGGGGGGGTAGAGAAACACAGAAGGAAGAAAGAAGAAATACACGACATGAAAACTCCGAAATAGCGCATACAATAATAAAAAATAAAAAATAAAACCCGAGAAAAAGCAGGGCTTTCGTCGGTAACGGCTTTTTGGACGGACACAGGCGGGACGGTACTGCCATACGGCGGATTTTTTTTGGCGGTAGGCGGCTTCTCGCTTTATGGCGGTAACGACTTTGACGGAAGCGGTAAAACCAAAATATGGCGGTGTTTTTTCGGCGGTAATGCAACACGGCGGTAATTTTTCGGCGGTAACGACTTTGACGGAAGCGGTAAAACCAAAATATGGCGGCGTTTTTTCGGCGGTAATGCAACACGGCGGTAATTTTTCGGCAGTATTTCATTTTGTTTTCGGCGGTAACGACTTTGGCGGAGGCCGTAAACCCAAAATTTGGCGGTATTTCTTCGGCGGTAATGCAAGACGGCGGTAAATGTTTTCGGCGGTAAGCATTTTTTTCGTTTTTTCGGCGGTAACGTAAGCCTAAACTCAAAAGTTGGCGGCAATGGCGGCGCCCAGCTGAGCTATGAACAAGTTTTTCGTGCCCGAACAAAACCTCTTTCCAGGCTGCTACAGTAGGTACCCCGATTCAAGAGCGGCCAAATCGGCAAGCCACGCCTAAACTAAAAGCTATATATATTCCCACCACAAACAAGAGCAATGTGTAGTTAAGACCGCTTGTTTGCGCTTGTAACGAGGCGCTCTTAAATCGGTACGGCTGGGCCCTGGGACCTCTATAGCCAGTACAGTATGTACTGGCTACGTCGTAAGCCAGTACACTGGACCCGACCAGTGCACCTTGGCGCCGCGACCCCTGCCCCAACTTGGCTGGTGACGGGGGCCCGCCGGAGGCGCCTCCGGAGGGTCCCGCTGGAGGCGCCTTGCCAGCGGCACGTTTTTCGTGTTTTGGCTTCACTAGAGCTAAAAACGCGTCGTTTTTGGACCATGTTTCGAAAACAATTTGGTGGTAGATTAACTCATGAAGGCGATTCCTATGCAATAAAATTTGAGTGGTAAAAAATGGGCGAGACGTGGTCTTTCAACCGGCCAGAAAAAAAACTGCCTGGTACAGTTGTTCCGTGCGCCGTCTTATATCGTGGTTTTGATTTTTTTTGCTTTGTTTCATAAGGGAACCAGCCATTTCAGAATAGTACTCGTGTTGAGCCAGATTTTCAAGTCCACCAGTGATCCACGCCGGGATGGGCAATCATCCCTTCCATCACCAGCTCGTCGCAGAATGGGCACCTACTGAGGAACTGTTGGGCTTCTGCTGTCGCTGAGCGAGAAGCCCTCTCTCATGGAGCATCAGCGCCTATATCCACTGCTGCTTGCTTCTCAAGAGTCAGCAAAAGTCACGCTGGGTTGTTTCGATCATCGTCCGATTCAAATCGTGCCCTCCAGGAAAATTCACTTTGCCTAGCGCAGCTGTAGGGCCGCCGCAACACACGCGATGCGTCGCAAGCCTATACGGGTTATCTCCCTCTTAGTGGTGGCCGATGCAAGGGTGCTGTGTCCCACCCGTGCCATGATGAGCAGAAGGCTGTGGGTTGTGGACAAGTTAGTATTAGCGTATCTCCTATATTCCCGGCGTAGCCCACGGCAGCCTAAAACCCATGTATACTCGAACAATGCCTCCGGGGTACGGTGTAAAACCACATTTGACAACATTTGAGTTTGAAAAAATTTGGAGCCCAAATTTCATCAGACCAGCAGATGTGACCGGTGGTAAAATCTCGGAGGAACTTTTCCCCCCCAAAAACAGCTGCCCGTAAGACGTCGTTCCGGAAAAAAATGATCAGAACTGCCCAATACCCCGCAACATCCCTAACGAAAAAAAAAAAACACTACCAAATTTTACTGCATACGATCAAGCCTAAGAAAAAATACAAGAAGAGCAAACGCGAGCGAAGCGTGTGATGGACAGGAGTGCGCGGAAATACGGCACACTACAACACGCAGCCTAGATATCGAAAAGGTTGAAACACGGGTGAAAAAAAAAATGTTTCCAGTGTGCAAGACCGAATCGCTGCGGTTTTTTCGAAATCACGGCCTCAGAGACGTACACATTCACGTGAGGCGTATATTTTATAACTAATTTTCAAGGACGTCAGCCGTGAGTTTGACGAATTTCAGGTCAATACTCATTGTTCCAAACATGATGTTTACTCAGATTCTCCACCGAAACAAAAAATGATAGAAAAAAATCCTGAGTTATCGAGTGACTGTCACATTTTTTTTTTAGCTCTTCGCTGACGGCAACACGTACCATGTAACGATTCGGGCAGCCCCATTGTTCAAACGCTTGAACACAGCGTAGGCTTCCACGTGCACCACAGGGCACCTCTAGCTGTTCTGCGTGCCCTCTCTGCTCTTACGCCGTGAATTTTGACGGATTTCCGCCGAATGAGGCGTTATTGTAGGACGCACGAAAACACTCAAAAGTACTGGAACCCTGGCAGCCCCCTCAGCCAGTACAGTAGTACTGCCAGTACAGTAGTATTGCCAGTACAGTAGTACTGCCAGTACATACTGGACGAGGGCCCAGCCCTATAAATCGGGGTACCCACTCTAACCCTAACCTTCCAAAGGTTACCTTTAACCCTAACCTTCCAAAGGTTACCTTTGTGCATACTGTACCCTTTGAACGGCCGCTTTGCTTCGTGATTGCACGCGAGCAATCGAGGGAAAAACAAAAGGCAAAACTGCGGTTACCATACGAGTGTCGCAGTCCATCATGAACGAGATCGAGCAGCCTCAGGTAAAAGTCACCTAACAGAGAAAAAACACCCTGCAATAAAATAACACCTAATACCTGGTAAATGATGAAAAAACAACAATCGAACGCCTTGATATTACACATTCACAATTAACAAACAAACAAGTTAACCCCTTTAGAGCCCCAGAACCCCTCCTCATGCAAAATCCAAGCAATCCCCCCCCCAAAACGGGTTTCCAGCTATTAAGGCGTTAATGTAAAACATAGAATAGCAACAAAACACCAGGGCAGGCAGGCAAGGGAAACCATTCACATGACCATTCGTGACATCTATAACATAAGGCCAACCGACATGCTTGACCTCCCCTGCTGCACCGCCGCCGATTTCGGTGTACCCTTGGCTACCCCAGCTCGTGCCTGCGCGACGGCGGCATCCAACTCGCGGACCTCGTCAACCAAGTGCCTGTTCAGTCGAATGAACATCATGCGCTCGACCTTACTCGCAACCATGTTGCTGCGCAGGTCACCGATGAGGTGGGCGTGCGCCGAAAAATTGCGCTCGCCGTGGCAGCTGGTGGCCTCAACCCCATGATACAACCGAGCGATAAACGCTAGATACGGCATTTGCGCCGGAGACGTGACCTTGCCCGTCGTCGGACATACTCGGTCAGCGGCCCGCCGATTCCAAAACTCCAGAAGATCGAAGCCGTCCACGTCAATCTGGTCCGGCTCCGCGAAGTACACCAATGCCTCTCGCCCGATCAGCACGCGTCGCCCCGTGAAGGAAGACTGATTCTCGGCCCAATCGCTGCCAATACTACCACCAGCAGCTGCCGCCACACGTGCCGCGCGGCGTTCCTCTAGTCTGGAAGGCTTTTTCCTCTTGGGTGCAGGTTCCGCGGGCTCCACCTTCACCATTTGCACCGGCACAGGCGCGGGCGGCTGCGCGGGCGGCTGCGCGCGCACATCCGCGAATTCCGCAACCAGCGCGATCAAGTCTCCTTCGGCGCGAGTTCTGAGGGTCGCAGAGCCGTTCACAAGTTGGTCGCCGCCGAGCGACTTTCGCCTCGGGTCCAGCAACGCGCACAGACGCTCCACCTTCAGCGAGGCCTTCCCTGCGCCCTCGTCTTCCATCACCTCTAGCAGCACATCCCGCACTCCTTGCGCCTCCGCGGTAAGCTCTGTCACCTCGGTGCGTTCCGTCGTGATGCCGCCAGGTGCGGTCGGCAGGACGGTCGCGTTCGGTACCCGGATTGGCTGGGTTTGCTCCTTCAGCATCTCGATCACCTCGTGCATGATGAACATCGCCTGGCTGACGTGGGTGTCCTTGGCTTCTCGCATCGGTATCGTGGCCTCGGTGACGTCGTCCAGGAGGCTGCACACCTCGTTGGTGACGGTCCATTCGTGCGATGTCAGCTTCCGCGCGTTTTTCTGGACTTCTTGGCGGAAATACTCGCTGATCGCCTTCTTCAAGGCAAGAACGCGATCCATCATCTTGAACTGGCTAGTCCACCTTATCGTAGAGGCATTTTTTGCAAGGGGGAAGATCGTGGGGGGCGTAAGGGGTGCGGGCCGGCAGCGCAGAAGGGGGAGGTGTCGATTTCTTTGATATCCATGCGGTGGTAATCAACCGACGACAAAGGGAAGCCAAACGTAAGCAAACGTAAGCAGTATTTACTATTGAGTATTTAACACAGAAAACGAAAGCCGCCGATACGAATCGAACTGTACCAAAGTCTCAAAGTTTCAATTTCAAACAGCATGCAGTCGGAACATACAACATACATCCAATTTGCACCAAAAATTAATAATCAGCGATTGAAAAAGAAAACGTAAAATACAAAAATTGTACAAGCGTAAAAACGCACAAATACATACACTGTGCGCTATGAACATATAAATAATAAAATTAGCTGCCGCAAAAACGAGTACGAGACAGTTCAAGCCGAACAGGCACAACACGAATATACGCAACCTTCAAAACTCCAACTACAAATCACCTCGTGTCGTTTCGCCTAACGAGCTCGCAGACCTCGTGCAAGCCCTCCTCCAGCCCTAGGAGCTCCTTCGGCTTGTCGCTGCTGCCGGCGGAGTGGCCCCAGATACCGACTCCTTCCGCCAGCTTCTTCATGAGCTCGCCCATCGCTTTGTTCTTGCAATGCGCCGGAGAACCCGCAATGCCCAGACTCCACAATACCGCGGAGTTGACATGATGGCAGTTGCACTTCATGGCCTCCACGCCCAACGCCTCACACGCGTTCCCAGCGTTTCCTCCTTGATCCACCGTAAAAGCAAGGAAGACGTCCTTAGGCTCCACGGACTTACCCATGAAATCCGCAAAGTACTCCCGCGTCAGCTGCGAATAAAGAAACGTTGAGACAACCGACGGAAAGTGAAAACAAATTGCAACTAGATAAAACAAGCACAGCCAGAAAAAAAAAAAATGTGAGAAAAATTATGTAAAGGGCCACATTATACATAATTTAATTTCAATACGAAGTTCGAAGCACCGAAAACAAAACAATGAACGATCCAAAAACAAAAAAAACATCATCCACCTGAACAGGTAAAAAACAACAACAACAACAACAACAACAACAAAACTAATGCGGGCAACACAAAGCGCCTCACCGCTTCGACCCAGGGCGTGATGTCGTCAGCAGTGTGCGTGCGGGGAAACGCTCGTGTCGCAAGCGCGACGCGGGTAACACCGCTGCTACCCTTGCGCACGTACGAGACGGTGAAGGTGATGTACTCCTCGCCGGCCGCATTCGTGCGATCTAGCTGGGCACCGAGAAAAGCCCCCGAATACCCCACGGTCAGACACTCCTCACGGAACGAACGCAAGTCGTTCATGACGATTTCTTTCACCCTGCTATGGAGGGTGGACAAGTAAATGTCGAAGGTGCTGGGTGCCATCGTCGTGTTCACGTACTCGGGGGCCAAAGCGCCCACGAAGAGCTTTAAGCCGTCATCATACCGCATGCGTTCAGGCCTCAGGTTGACGCAGCACCAGATGACGAAACGGAGGTCGGCAGAGTCTCTCCTTCTCTGGTCCATCTTCAGTCGCTGGTGCTGCTGCAGGAGTGACTCTCCGCTTGATGCGCCTGCTGATGAGTGTCCCGCTGTGATAAAAGGGGAAAAAAAAGCAAGGCAAGGCAAGATTAAAGCGGGAACAACGATTTGAACGCTCCGCAATGAAACGAAAAAGAAAACAAACAAGGCAAGATTAACGAGCGACGATATTTTAGGTAGTTTTATAGTTTTCGCGAGCAACACACTTCACCACAGCAGCAGTCACCCGCTGTTCATTGTTTTTAATAATTATTGTAACGTCAGCTGGGAGTTCGACGAATTTAGAGTCGATACTCATCGTTGCAAGCTGCGTAGAACACCGGTCGCCCGTTATTAGCACGTTTTCATGAGCCAAAGCCTAATCAATACCTGGGTAGTAATAATGGATATCAAGCCTGCAAAGACCCATGATGAAGGCATTGACGTGTCATGGAAAATATCATCCCTTGCAGTAAGAGATAGAAAATGCCATGCTAATGTTGATGCATTACACCGCTTTCTCACAAATAAATCGAATAAATAACAACGTATCCTTGAACAAGACATCCTTATTATTATCATCATTGATCTAGGTACTATGATGGCGTGGCATAAGTACACCATTCAACAAGTGTGTCATGATACTGCCCTACTCACATTTTATACTATTGATAGATTTAACGGTGATAATGGAATAGTGGAATAAAATGACAAAACGTATATACGAACGACATATTACGCAGCTTGCAAAGATGAGTATCGACCCTAAATGTGCCGAACTCACAGCCGATGTTGTTGGGATAATTTTATAAAACGACAGCAGTGCATTAAAAATACTCTTCATGCATGAGCAAGTGTTAGATTTTTCCACATCCGCCGGAGGATAAAAAAAGAAAAAAAAGTTAGATGGGTAACAACAATAGCCTGCATATCTAGCAAAAAGCACAACAAAAACAATTAACATTACATTATACCCCATCATTAAGGAACATTTCATCAACACGGTAGTACTCACACTTGAAGTACGTACACAGCATTAACACTAACGCGGTAGTACTACACATATCCCCTAAAAATATATCATTAACTGCAATAGGGCATACATATATTATCTGGTATTAACTTTATTTAGTACCAGGTACGCAGTAGTAAAATGCCTGAAAACGTTCATCTTTAGAGCCAATAACCACTCATCAACAAACACATTAGACTATTAACACAGCACTATTACGAGTAGGGCATATATTATCTACTGCTGTATCATAGTGTCAACACCAATACAGCAGTAGAGCAAGTCCCGCTTGTTGCACGTACCAGCTATGGCGTTATTGCTTGATTGCAACATGCAACACATTAATGCGATCTAAAACAGAATTAACACGTACCAGTACAAAACAAACGAACAGCACGACCACAGCCGGTAATACCAGATACCAGAGTATTAAATATACCGGTAGTCTATAGTACATACATACTATAGACTACGCAATTTTCGGAGCATTTTCCCTTCCATATCGAAAGAAAAACAAAACATGATTTCAAGAAAATCACGGGAAAAAACCTAGAGACTACACTCGGGAGTAGGGAGCATAAACCAAAAAGAAATCACGAAAATAAATATCAGAGATACGAGAGATAAAACCGGAGATAAAACGAGAAAACAGATGAAATTCGATGAACGATTTTTTTTTAATTTTTGCAACTTTATTTTCAGTTTTCATCAAACTCCTCACCGATTGCCGCAGCGGCTACTGGCGCCCTCCTCTTCTGCGATGTCCCTAGTTCCTTCATGGCTTCTTCGTACTTGTCGGGATGTTTGTTCTCGATGTGGGTGCTCAAGCCAGATGTTCCCGTCCCTCTATTATTGTCCCCCGACCCACTCCACTTCATGAGGTGGTGGCAGGGCGTCCCATCACCGCTCCTGACCAAGCACACCACGTTTTTTTCGTCGATGGACGGGGTGAATCTGCTCACAAACCGCCAACACCAAGCCGTCAGCTTCCGCTTGCCGGAACCAGGCGGCTCGAGTGTGACCGTCATGCACCTGCCGTTGCCGCCGTTGATCGTGGCTTCAGCCTTGCTTGGGGGTTGCAACACCCGGTCACTCCCACCCACCGCATCGTCCCAAGCAGCAGGCGCTGACAAAGCGGCAGACGAGGCCTCTACACCACCAGTACCAGGCGCCGACCCAGCAGCAGACCCAGCCTCTGACCTACTGTCAGTACCACTGGGATTCCCCTCTAAAGCGCTCATTGTTCTGCTGGACCACACTGCTGGCTGGGCGTGGTGTAGGCACGTGTGTGGCGTGGTGTGGGCAGGTGTGTGGCTCCTCTGTCCACCCAAAGAGGGAGGATGAGGTCCTACCCGCAAGGAACCCGAAGAATCAGAACCAAAAAAAGAACAAAAACAAAAGCCAAAAATTTCGGGCGGTATCCAGTTTCGGCGGTACTTTTCGGGCGGTATCGAGAGTTGGGGGTGGGTTTCGGGCGGCATCGAGAGTCGGCGGAACTTTTTGGGCGGTTGTTGTTGTTGTTGTTGTTGTTGTTGTTCTCACATTAACTGGGCGGTAGCAAGAGTTGGCGATGACTTTTTTGGCGGAAGCGGCAAAACTAAATTTATGGCGTCATTTTTTTTCAGGGTGGTGTTCGGTAACGATATTTTGGGCGGTCTCAGACGGGGCGGTACTGCCACTTGCCGGTAGTTTTGCTGACGGTAGTCGGTATTTCGTTATCTGACGGTAACTACTTTGACGGAAACGGTAAAACCAAAATGTGCCGGTAATTATGTCGGTGGTAATAGGACACGACGGTAATTTTTCGACGGTAAACGGTATATCCAGGTTTCAGGTCGGGACGGGTTTTATTGTCGGCTCACAACGGGATGGGAATGCAATGAGCCGGGATACTTTGGCCGGGTTGCTGGGACTAAGTTTTTTGCCGGTACCGCCTTCGCGGTATCCGGGACAACCTAAATATACTGGTACATTTTCGCCGGGAACGCAACATGCCGGGACCGCCTTCGGCGGTACCCGGTACAGCAAAATGTGCAGGTATTTTTTCGCCGGGAACGCAACATGCCGGGACCGCCTTCGGCGGTACCCGGTACAGCAAAATGTGCTCGTACTTTTTTGCCGGGAACGCAACATGCCGGAAATTGATGCGAATGAAGTAAACCAGCTAGCTAGCCTAACCGGTAGACCGGTTGGCTTCGCCGGGTCATCAGAGGGGGACGGTTGCACCCGAACCAGGCACAGACACCTCGGCCGACGCAGCCCCTGCACTGCTTTCAGCACTGGGGTTCCATTCCGAAGCGCTCATTGTTCTGCTGGACCGCACACGCTAGGAGGTGTGGGCAGGTGGCTGGTGTTGGTCTGCACAGCTGCCGTCGACCCAATAAAAAATGGTTCTGCCGATAAGGAACTCGCCCCGAACCAAAAAAAAAATTAAAACAAATGAACCTCACAGCACCGAAACAAAAAAACTTCTGCAGAATGAAGAAAAAAACACTCGAAAGAAAAAAAAAAAAAACTGTTCGGGAGGAAACGAACCCCGCACTTAGATCTTATAGAGTTACATATCATCTCCCAGGCCACTCGGCCAGTGAAGAAGTGCACGAAATCCCGGCAATCCATTATACCGGTACTTTTTTGCCGGGATTTCAATATGCCGGTACTTTTTGAGCGGTATCCGGTTCTACTTTACAGCTTCTGGACAAGCCGTGGTCACAGGTGTCGTCCCTTCTCCCCCCCGGTTCTTGCCTTCATTTTTATCGCGCATAGGGTTCAGCAATCCCACTGCTCGTCGATTTTTCATCGAGAGTTGCTAACTCACGCTCTCGCGCTTTCCGCAAGTCATTTTGTGCACAAGAAAAAGTCCCAACGATTTTATACGAGTATGCACTCGGCGGGGCTCGAACTCACGAAACTGACCTATCCCAGGCTCGAGGATAACCTGATACGCCAAAAATGAACCGGTACATTTTCGTCGGGATTGCAATATGCCGGTACCCTTTGGGCGGTATCCGGGACTCGAAAATCACGTGGGTTCATCCGGGCCCTAGTGCCATTTGTCGGGATATTATTTTAAACGGTTACCGGGACTGCGTTTTTTGCCGGTACCGCCTTCGGCGGTATCCGGGACCACCTAAATATGCCGGGATATGCCGGTATCCCGGATCCCGCCTACTAGGTTGGGATTTTGACGTCGGGATTTATCCCGACCTGAACCCTGGGTATTTCGATATCTGAAGGTAACTGCCTTGACGGAAACGGTAAAACTAAAATATGCCGGTAATATTTCGGCGGTAATGCAACACGACGGTAATTTCTTGACGGTAGACGGTAATTCGTTTTTCGGCGGTAACGCTCTCGTTGGTAAACGTTAACACGAGAAATGCAGATATTTGGCAGTTGTTGTTGTTGGATATGTGCGTGCCTCACCTCACAGGCGGGCAATAAGCTACTTCTCTTTTCATCACATCGGGATTGAGCAGTCTCATGCAAACAACAACCACCGGAAAAAAAAAAGAAAAAAGTCCCTACACAACAAGCGGGCAATAAGCTACTTCTCTTTTCATCACATCGGGATTGAGCAGTCTCATGCAAACAACAACCACCGGAAAAAAAAAAGAAAAAAGTCCCTACACAACAAGCGGGCAATAAGCTACTTCTCTTTTCATCACATCGGGATTGAGCAGTCTCATGCAAACAACAACCACCGGAAAAAAAAAAGGCGCCTACACAACAAGCGGGCAAGCTACTTCTCTTTTCTTAGGGTCTGGCGAAGCAGCAGGCGGGACTGACGAAGCAGCAGGCGGGACTGACGAAGCAGCAGGCGGGACTGACGAAGCAGCAGGCGGGACTGACGAAGCAGCAGGCCCAGCCTCTTCACTTGTAGTGGCAGCAGACCCACCCCAACACTACTGTCCGCACCGCTCATACTTCAGCTGGCCACGCTGGGCGTGATGTGGTGTGCGTGTGGTGGCAGGTGCGCGACGCTCCCTGTCCACACGTCCACACACGCCTACAAGGTTCTCCCGAAAGGGAACCAGTGGAACCTTCCGACCAGAAAATATAAAATAGAAAAGAACATCCGCCACATGTCGCGCGGCATCCAGTACAACAAACTACTGACGGTGCGTTTTGGGCGGTATCCAGTGTTGGCGGTACTCTCTTGGCGGTATCTACAGTTGCCGGTATTTATCTGCCGGTAAACGGGAAAACATAAATCTGACGGTAATTCCGTCAGACGGTAATAAATGTGACGGTAGTTTCTTGACGGTAGACGGTGTTTCATTTTTCGGCGGTAACGCCCTTGGCGGTAGACGGTAACACGAGAATATGCCGGTAAACGGCGGAATACCGGGACCGTCAGACGGGGCGGTAAAAACAACGACGGGTAGATTACCGAACACCACCCTGATGTTTTTCGGCGGTAATGCAATACGGCGGTATTCATTTTGGAGGTAGGCGGTTTTTTGCTCTTCGGCGATAACGACTTAGGCGGAGGCGGAAAAACCAAAAACATGGACGTATTTTTTCCGGCGGCAATGCAGTACGGCGGTATTTATTTTGGACGTACGTAGGCGGTTTTTCGTTTTTGGGCTGTAAAGGCTTCGGCGGAGGCGGAAAAACCAAAACATGGCGGTTAAACCCCCATGTCACCGGGACCGTCACGGCGGGAAAATGACTGACCTTAACCCTGATTTTCTGGAAAATAGATGAAAACGAGCAAAAATCAAAGGAAGAAAAAAAAAAAAAAAACTGAAGAAAAACGAAGCATATCTGAAGTTGCCAATGAGGTACGCTTCACAAAGGTTTTGTAGGAGGGGGTTCGAAGGGAGAGCTGGGGGCTTGGGGGGGTAGGGAAACGCAACAAGAGAAGCACGAAGAAGTACACGAGCGAAAACATCGAAGGAATAGTAGCGCATACAAATAACACAATACCGGTTGTAAATAAGAAGGAAAAGAGAGGGACACGAACGAAACCAAAGAGGAATAAGAAACGAAAACAAAAACTGAACGAAAACGAAGAAAATCGAAAGGGGGGGGGGGGGGCGTACGAAAAACACTCAGAAGAAAAAAAAAGGGGGGGGGGGGGGAACAAGGAGCAAGAAAAACGAAGCGGAGAAAGAACATAATAAAAAACAAACGAAAAAAGCACAAAAAAAAACGAAAACGCACGACAAACGCCCTTCAATCACCTCAACAGCTCCTTGATTATTCTCTGGAGCCTAGCCATGTCCCCCACCTCGTACATCAGCCGCCCTAGCTTCAAGTTGCACTTGAACCACAATCTGTTGTTCTTGTGCTCCCTTGAGGGCGACAACGTTTTCGGAGCGTCGGGAGGGGGTAGATCGAGCGCAAATACATTTGCAGCAAGCAGTGCGCGAAGAGAAACAAAACAGAAAGCGACCACCAACAGTAACACAGCAATAGCAAAAGTCAACCGCCGGTTACTTACAACAGCGCGTCAAGAACAAACGGAAACAACAAAAACTCTATATACCACAAACGCAATTCACCTACAACAAAAAACGAACCTCTCGGCATGAAGAATGTCTGCTTCCGACGCCGTGACGGCGTTCGGGCGAAACTGCCAAGAGAGGAAAACGAAACAAACTTGAAAAAAAAAAAAAAAAAACGGAAACCGCATGAAACGGAAAGGAAAGCACAAAACAAAACTCCCGCCCAACCAAACAAAACTCCCGCCCAACCCCAACCCTCCGGGGGAGTCATCCACTCGTACACGCCGTAACAAGCGCGACGGAAGGACGTCATCACGCAGAACGCAAAAATATAAGCTCCGACAAAAGCAAACCTGAGGTGGTCTTCTAGATTTTGGAAAACAAAATAAAGCGCAACGAAACACAACCGAACAACCGAACAAAACAAACCCGAAAAGAACAACAAAACAAAAGCAAAAACAAAATAAAGAGGGGAAAAAAAAAAAAACGACAAAACGAGTGCCGCAAGCGGGCGACCTCCCCCCCCCCCCCCCCCTGCCCTCCAATCTCCCCTCTCCCATCCCCGCTCCCCTCTCACCTGAGCGTGTCCAAGGTCTGCTCGTAGAAACCCTTGAGCAGGTTCCAGTCGTTCGACGACGACACATAGTCCAGCACGCTGCTAACCCCCTTCTCCCCTATGTTTTGGGTTACCGCTCCCTTGGTGTACCCTGCCAGAGCAGCAAACAAAGGGACGGCACACAGCCAATTACCAAAACAAAAGCAGAAAAAAACAGAGAACATCAATACCAGGTGCTGTAACATCAACGAACAAACGACGAAAAATATGCAACAGCAAAACAAAACAACGACAAATATGCAACAGCAAAACAAAACAACGAACGTAAACATGTCAACAACGGCAAAACGACAACCATAAAAAAAACAATACCAACACCAACAACGGCAACAATAACCACTACACTACCAACAGCAACAAATGCGACAACAGCAACGATACCAACCCACAACCACTACTGCAACAACTGCAACAACTGCAACAACTGCAGGGTGTCTGACATCATTGTGTTATATCAACCATGCCAACTAACCCAAACCCTAACCCTATCCCATACTGTACTCGTATACCGGTCGAAGTGCCTCCTAATGGCATCACTGGGGTAAAATGGTTACAAGTGTCATGTACTGTGTATCACTGCAACTGCAACAGCACCACCACCACCACCACCGCCACCACCACGACCAACACCGCGACTACCAACACCACCACCACCATCACCACTAGTTCCAACAATAACTACAACCACGAGTATCACCACACCAACAACAACATCAACCAACAACCACTACAACAACTACTACGCCACCGCCACCACCACCACCACCACCATCACCACCACTGCCACCATTACCAACAATAACTACAGCTACCACCACAACCACCAACACCCACAACACCAGCACCACCAACCACTACAGCCACCGCCACAACCAACACCACAATACCCTAACCACCAACACCAACAGACAACGGACAACAGCAAAAGCTGCACCGACTTCCCTCACCCACCCAACACCAGCGTAGAACACTCCATAAACTCCCGGAACTCCGACATGGAGAACTCAAGTATCATCATCTACTTCGGGGAAAAACAGCAACCACCACCACCAGCAACAACACCAACAACAGCACCACCTTACCACCAACACGACCAAGAACAACAACAACAACAACAACAACAACTCACCCAACAGCTGAGTGTAGCAGTGTGTAAACTCTTGGAACTCCGACATGGAGAACAAAAGTTTCATCATCTGCTTCAACGCCTTGAATCCCCAGATGCCCTGCTCCTCCTCTTTCCCCATGATCTGCGGCAGGATAATGATTGGTTGGCGTATTCAAGCAAGGAAAGCAAAGCACAACGATGAGTTAAATAATCGGCGGCCAGATTTAAATATCTGCGGCGGGAATATGATAGGTTGGTGTATCGAAAAAGCGCAACGAATAAATGATCTGCGCCGGGACTATGAATCGCGGGTGTATTGAAGCAAGGCAAGCAAAGCGCTCGAGTGACAATACGACAGGTCTTACCAATCGCCTAGGATGAGCGGCAAGCAGTTCGAGTACTTTATCACGAGACCACCATTCTGTGCGCGTCGTACATCTCCGTACGTTGCACTACGGGCACACCCCCTTCCTCGTCAGCTCGGGCTGCTTCGCGTGACCTATACTGTAACCGTCAAAGCTTTTCAACACCTTCCCCGTCTATACTGTGGTCAAAATAACCCAAAGGGCTCAAGGTCAGCAAGACGCCAATACAACCCGACCCAGCCCAACCCAATCACTCACGCGCTATCGCACACCAACCCAACCCAACCCAACCCAACCCAACCCAACCCAACCCAACCCAACCCAACCCACCCCACCCCACCCCACCCCAACCCAACCCGACCCGATCAAGGCCAGGTACACATCACTGGTATGCATATATCCAACGTGATCGGCAAAAACGAATCCAAGGCCCACGTAATGCCCAACAACGCCCCTCCCCCCCGCCCCCCCCTCCCCACCAACTCTGCTCCATGAACACTTACAACACTTACGATGCCCCCGTCGCGGCAGTATAGGGATGAGAGGGTCTGATGGTCATACAGACGACGGTCGAACATGAAAAATCTAACACCTCCCCTCCCCTCCCCCTTCAGTGAAAACCCGACGTGCTCCGTCCCGACATTAAAGGGGTGAGAGGGTCTACACCATATGTTCGTACGACTTCGGCTATGCATGAAGTGAGTACACCCTCCCCCCCCCACCCCCCTTCCCCCCCTCCCCATCTCCGCATCTAATTTATTGGTCACCTCTCGGAAGGCTTCGACCGCGGCCCTCGGGTCCTCCTGCTTCAAGCCCTTGGCGGCGTAGTAGCTGTTCTCGAGGTCCACATCCGTCTCCTCCTCCTCCTCGTCCGAGTACTCGAAGTCGTACTCTTCCTCTTCCCCGTCGCCCCTATTGCAAAGGATCACATATATGTATGAACTGTGTGAACTGTATGAACCGTATGAGAGTGTGAAAAGTGTGAAGCATGGAGCTTATGAAGCCTACGAGATGTGTGAAACGCGCGACACGTTTGCCTTAAAAGTCGCCGAAGGGGCCGATGGTTAATTACTGAGTAATGAAGGTTGAGTGATTACCGTGATGGTTGGGTGTTACATGTTAAATATTGAGTACTGGGTCTGAGTGTTGAGTCTTGAGGGGTGAGAGTTGAGCGTTTTTTGTGGATGTTGAGTATTGGGTATTGAGCATTGAGTGCTGATTATTGAGTGTTGAGTATTGAGTGCGAGTGTTGAGTGAGTAGATGGAGCGTTGAAGTGTTGAGTATCATGAGTGCTTCATATGATTGTCGAGTGTTAAATGTTGAGTGTTAAGTGTTGGGTCTGAGTATTGAGTGCGAGTGTTGAGCGTTGATTGTATACGTTGAGCATTGAGTATTAGGTGTTGAGTATTCAGCGCTGAGAATGAATGCTGAGTATCGAGCGTTGAGTGCGAGTGTTGAGTGTTGAGTATTGATTGCTGAGCGTTGGGCGTTGAGTGTTGAGCGTTGAGTGCTGGGTGTTGAGTTGAGTAATGCGCGTTGAGTGCTGAGTGGTGGGTTGAGTGTTGAGTATTGGGTGTTGAGTGAGAGTGTTGAGTATCGAGTACTGAGAATGGGTGTCGAGCATATGTGTCGAGTGTTGGACGTTGACTGAGTGTTGAGAGAGAGTTGAGTGCGAGTGTTGAGTGTCGGCTGTGAGTGCTGAGTGCAAGCGTTGAGTGTTAGGAGTGAGTCATCGTTGTTGTTCTCACATTACCTCGCAAAAGCAAATGTCCGTGGGTGTTGAGTGACAAGCATAGTGTTGATAGTTGAGTGTTGAGTGTTGAGCTTTGAGCGTTGAGTGTTGAGTGTCGCTCTTGTTGGGTTGACCGCTCATTCGTGTTCATTTTCATGCCACCGAAGGGACCAATGATTGATTGATTTGACGAGTGCTGAGTGTGCTGAATGTTGAGCGGTTCTGCCCGAGGGCCCGCAAAAGTCTCGGTGCTGCCCGTCAGCGCAGGCGTCGAGAACCGCACCCGTTGATAGGGGAGACGTCGGCGGCGCCGGGGGTCTCATTTGCTGCTCGCCTTAGTCATTTGGCCATTGTCCACGCATCCCTTTCGAGAGACGGAACATCTTTCCTAATCCTAATAGCCACCTCCGACACTCAGGTGCTCAGTGTGTTTCGGATGGGGGAGGAGTAATAATCCTGTCGTGCATGGCGGTGGAGGGGGGGAAGGGGGGCACGATTGACGTCCCCAGCTTGCCGAAAAAGAAATGGCCCACTCGCGTTATTTGCCCCTCTGAGTTTTGCTGCCTAAAGCAAAAGCAAAAGGTTAGCACCTGCCAGACTCGCCTTATCGTTACATGGCGACAAAAAGCAGGTTTTGCGGTCGGTCGCAAGTCGCGAGGCAAAAGGGTAAACCACGGGTGCTGCTGTTTGGTACACTCCGCTACAGGTACTCAAGTCTATGGGTGGGTCTGGATAGTTTGGGAGGTGAAGCGTGAGAGTCCCCAGCTTGTCATGTCCCCGGGGATACAGACTCCCGCTACCTCGCATCAGGGTTTCGAAACCTCTGCTGCTGTCTAGAAGTCTGTGCATGCTCGTACGAGGCGCAGTACGAGTAGTATGATACCGGTAGCATGTTCACGAGCGATGCAATCAACAGCAGCACCAGCAGCAGACATCAGCAGCAGCAGCAGCAGCAGCAGACAGCAGCAGCAAGTAGCAACATCACCTGACTTACGGAAACATAACTATCACACAGGTATTTTTTTCGGATTTGTTCGTTTGTGCCCCAGGCAAAACCTGCGCCCGTTAATTCAAGGGTATGGTCTTCTTCATGGAGGAGATGATCCACAAGCAGTGGTCACCGATAGTAGCATGTCTCTAACTTGGCGGGACTCACATTGTTGGTAGGTGCTGCGAGAAGAGTGTGATGAGTCGAAGACTCAAAACGAGATGTACACAATTGAAGGGTTTCCACATAAAAAAACGATGTCTCTCGACACCGGGAGGCAGGGGTAATATCGCGGCCCTCAGCTGCTGGTCTTGTGGCGTATTCCAGTGTTCCTGCTTGAGTGCCTTGTCGTACGAGGGCTTTCCTGACCATGTCGGCCATTCTGCGAAGAGCACGACCCCTTTCGTGGATGAAAACGGTGGAGCGGCGAGCAGCTTTGCTCCCGGCACCGACACAAACGGCACGTCCTTTCGGGTGAGTTGTTGCTCGGCTTTCACAGCAGTTATACCCTGTACCTGGTGTGTAGCTGCTCCCCTCTGATCACGAGGCGAGGATGCACTGCTTCTACCTTCTACGGCTGTAGCATACCTGGTACATGACAGGCTTCGTTTGCAATCCTAGTACGCGTGGCCTACGGCCTAGGTTGTTGTTTAACCGCAGACCACTAGTGTCGCTGAAAATGACACAAATCTGCTCTCTCGTATTGCTGGTACATCCATTGAGCATTGGCAAATGTCATGTACGGTGCGAGTACGTCGATATTTAGAGACTAAGCCGGCTCCTCCAGACAAACGTCACGAGTGAACTTAGCAAGGTATCATCTCGCAATCGTGGAATCAAACGCAGATACAAATTGGTTTCGCAATACTGGAAGAAGAGAGGTGATATAAGGCAGCCCAAGAGACAGCAGTCTCCAGGAGAACGAAGCCTCTGGGAACCTGCTACGAAGTGAAAAAGGGGGAGGAGCAACAGAAGTCGGCCATCCCCCCTCCCAGCTTGAATGTTCGTCTCGTAAACTGGTATGATAAGACGCCCCTTAGTATCCATAAACAACATCTATCATGCCATTGGCATCCCTGTTGCTACCCCCCACGATCATCTTGCGCGATGTTCGCAGGAGGGTGATACTCTGGGGTGAGAGTCCAACCCAATAATTGCATAATGGACAGACGCTTTATCAGTTTTCATGTGGGTACCATGTCCCCGGGTCCTACGCGCCCACGAATATAGTCGAAACCCCAGCACCTCTCAGAACCTCAGAATGTTCCGATAGAGTTCCTTGGGTATGTTTCACGGTATCTAATCATCTAGACGGGACGGACGAAAATGTTGTGAGTTATTTGGCGAGAAAATAAAACCAAGACTGGACGGGATGGGACGGTACAAATGGGGATTCATATCGTTGACCGGACGGGACGGGACGGGACGAGACCGCGGGTGCACAATTTTTCATCGGAACAGAACGGTAAACACAATGGTTTGGTTTTTCACGACGGGACCGAACGGAAAGTATACTTTTTCACGACGGGACGGGACGGTAAATATAATTTTTCACGACGGTACGGGACGGTAACTATAATTTTGCACGACGGGACGGGGCCGTAAATATACTTTTTTCTCCCCGGGTCGGAACGGTAAAAATGATGGTCACGCCGCATACGGAACCAAAAGCGGAGTAACCTACAGTTAACTTGCAGTATGCTTGCGAGAGGATGAATTTGAGGTGATTGTTCCTTGCTCCTTGATCGTGTAGTACAAGAATATGTGTGCGTGTTGTTTGTGGACCGGTGGTTTCTCGTTCGCGTCGGGGACGGGGCCGAGTTTGATCAGGGACAAGCAGGTGGTGTCATTGCTCAGACGAATTCGAGATACAAGGTCCGTGATCGGGTATGGGCAACGGCGCCGCCGCCGTTGTCACGGTGGAATTGCTGTAGCACGGTCCAGCGCTTCCCGAGAACGCCCCCCCCCTCCCACCCCTTTAGTCGTATCGTTAAGAGAGCTGAATATGAATGGGTCATGTATTGCGAGAATTGAGAGCTTGTCGCGCGTTCAGGGTGCCACCCCCACGAGCTCACAGTGCAATTTATGCGACATATGAAAAGAGCCCGTATTGGCGGCGGGAGGCGCAATATCTTAGTGGGCGATCCAGTGTAAAAGGCGGTGGAAGTCGGACGCGTACAAGAAGGTATGCTCTCGCCTAGGGAACGCGGGATAGTATATGACCACCAGTACCGGTGCTGCTGCAAGCCGGCAGCCAGTAAGGTTCGCATGCACTTCCCATTTCCTCGACGACCGACAGTAGCGGAGTCATCCCACGGTAGGAAGGCGGCAGAGGGTTCTGAGAATTTTCTGAGCTCCTAGCATGAGGACGGAGCTCAATATCTCACACGAAAAATGGCTTCGAAGGGCATTCGCTCGCGCAATCCGACCAGTACGTCCTGCGCGCTAGCCCTAAAACAGCTATACTCGCAAGAGTATTTGACAAACCGGTAGTTGCCTTCTTGAACGCGCATGAATAGTAGCAATGAATAACAGCACCGCCGCCGCCACGAACAACAATAACGACAACACATATCCAAGGACAACAAACAACAAGGCAGCAACAACCAACAACGGCAACGACAACAGACAACAACGCCGCCAACACCACCGCTACCAAGAACAGTAAGCAGCAATTTGCAGCAACCAACAACAGCTAGCACCACCACCACCACCACCAACCACCAATACCATTACCAACGCCAACACCGTTAACAACGCCACCGCTTTGCAGGACGGTGAAAGTAATCCTGACCGAAGATGTTACGGGCACGGGCTACAAGGGGGAGCAGGTCGAGATCCGCGGGGGCTTCATGCGTAACTTTCTCTTCCCCCGCAAACACGCCATCTACGCCACCGACGAGAACAAGTTATTGTACAACACCGTCGACAGGGTGAGTTTCTTATCTTAATAAGTTCTTATGCGACACTGTCGTCAGAGTGAGCTTATTTTAGCCAGTTCTTATACGATGCCGTAGACAGCGTGAATTATCAAATTCTCTATGTTTTTCCACTCTAGACGTAAACACAAGGACCTTCGGGGTATTACCCCCTTTGGGAACCGGGCATCGCGAGATTTTGTCTGTGCGGCAACGAGATTTGAAAATTCCCGCTGGACGCCTGTTTGCGCGGGAACGGGACTTCGCATTTTTTCGTGGGACGCGTTTCTGCGGGAACACGATTTCGCGTTGTTCACGAGACCGCGAGATACGGGATGCGGCATTTCGCGTTTTTTCACGGAATCATGGGACGCGGGATTCGTTCCGCGGGAAGATCCCGTGGAAAGCCTTGGGCAATGCCCCCTCTGGGAACCGGGTTCAGGCGCCAAAGTGACGAGTGCGGTATTGTCCACCATCTTCTACGACGAGTTTATCTGACGTGCCCGAATGTACCCATTCGCGTTCGTTTTATCGTGCCGCTGGGGCACCTCGCGTCGCAGACGGCGGAGAAGGAGAGGGCCGCGGCGTTGAAGGCGCTGAAGCGAGGGAGACAGGAACTCTCCGGCATCCCCGTCCTCTTGAATCGCCACGTGATGCCGGACGGGAAAGAGACAGCGCAAACTGTAATGTGCGTGCATACACTAATGGTTCCTCTGTAGTGCCGGTATGTGCCAGCCGGAAGCACCGGCATTATAGCGCCAACCGGCACTACTCCGCATACTACCACTGTTCGTTGTTCCCATCTGTGCCAAGCGATTTCGCAGGCACTATAGCGGGTAACCGGCACTACTCAACCGGCACTACAGCGGGGCCTTTACTGTGTGATGTACAGTAGGGGTTCCCCAGTAGGGCGGTGGCGTGCCAGAGCAGTGTGACCACCTTTATTGGACGAGCGCTACGATCGAGGTAGCATTTTTGGCTTCGTTGTTTTGTTCATGAACCCGTTATCGTCGTCGGAGTGATCGTTCTTATCTTTTGTCAAAATGTTCGTTGTATACCTTAGGCCATGGTTAATAGGGTTACGCTTTCATATTTTCTCTCAAAAAACTTCTTTTCTTTTTTATGGGGAAAGGTAGCGCGGACGGTGATGCTCGAGTCGGGAGTTTCAGAAACAGTCAGGCGCGCCCCTTACCGCAGGATATGCCACGATATATTTATTAAGGTATACCGTTTTTTGGCAAAAATATTTCTTTTGAAATGACTGGCCTCCTTAACCCAATCTCCTCGGAATGTCATGCATTGTTGCCTTGCAAGGTAACTGTTTTTTACACGTAGGCAATGGGAGCGATTTTTTACCAGGTGTAAATAAACACATGTACAGAATTGCAAGCTGCTGCTCGGAGAAGGCTCCTCCTCAGCTTTTCTTTGATGTGTTTTTGAACCTTCTTCGTGCTAGCTTGCGATGAGGATCACCCCTCTCGGTCCGAAACTCCCTCATCTTTCTCCCCGAGCCCGACTGTCGGGGGGGGCCTCGGGCGTGCTTGCACCGTACCCGGGCTGCCAGCTGACAGGGTGTGCTGTACTCGTTTTTTGGCAAAAATATTTCGAATGCGTCATATGTGAATTCGACCAGTTGAGCGGTCGATACTGAGTTCCAACAGTCGAGCGATCTAAATTCGACGTTGCAAGCTGCGCGATTCATGAGTCTTGTAGCCAAAACATACATAGGAGTACTCGCATACAGGGGAGAAGAGAGGAGAGAGGTCCAGGTACAAATGGTTGGACTGCTAAAAATGATTATACATCAGCAGTACGTTCGAGGTACGAGGTGATTTGGCGATTACTGCTGCTGCTGTTGTAGTAGTCCTGCCACACTACCCGCCGGTACTCGAATGTACCTGGCATATGATACGATAATCATGGATTTTTCGTCCTTCCGACCGTTCGTTTGCTTTCTCCCTTCAATAGATACAAACCTCATCCACACTCGCTCCACCTCATCCTTGAAATACTATGAACTGATTTGATACCACACCGTACCCCTTGGCAGTAATTTGTCGCTTCTACGGTCCCTCTCTGCTTCGTTTTCTGCCTGTCATGCACGGAGGCGCAGGCGGGCGTCAGCCCGCCGCGGCGAAGCCCCCCTGGTGTAGTATATATTATACCAGGTACATAGCTTTTTTTTCCCCCGAATCGGTTTTTGCCCTAGACGGGTATAGAGATCTTCAGGTGAGAAAGCTCAGAAACTAAATGGTGCCCATCTACCGCACTGATTGTAGCTAGTGTGCTTCTATGTTCATTCCGTTTTTTTTTTGTGCAAACCCCCCTGTCGCGCCCAAGCGATTTTTTTTCCCGGCTTTTTGTCGGGCTACTGCCTTTCTTGCTCAGACCGCCTTATGGGGGGGCCCCCGCTAGCTGCTGTATGGTAGGCCCGACGAAGTTTGCTAGTCAATCCGTTCTACCGTGCGTGCACGTTGAGGGGGGGGAAACCGCTCGCATTTTTTGAACGGCATCATTTGTTGCGGTATCGCGGTTCAAGGGGTTTGCCGTAGATGACGTTTTTTCGCTCCACCCGCGTTTTGGGTACAAGTACACTTTGATTTAGAGCAGGGCCGTGTTTGCGGTATCGTAATATCGAAGGCGGGTGGTTCTAAGGCGATTGTGTGGCGTTTTCGCTGTGGCTGCTTCTTGGAGACAAAACCACTTGGATTTTTTCGAGTAGGATATTTTGGGCTGTTGCGGTACCTCCTTTCAACGAACGGCTGGTCAAATGCAAGATATGGTGGCGTTTTTATGGCGGGTGACCCGAAAATATTATATAGACCCTAACACTTAGTTGACTATACGTCGACGGCTGAAGGTATGTTTTTTTTTGTCGTGATGATGTGGCGTCTTCGCTGCCTGCGCACGCTTTTTGAGAACGAAAACATTTCGGTTTTTCGTGTAACGGCGGTGGCGCTATCCGGGGGTCATGTTTTATGGTGTAACAAGCCGCCGTGCTTCGATAGAGGTATCCAGCACTAAGGGTGTAGCAGATTCTAAGAAGTTTCTGAGCTCCCTACGCCAGGAGCTGAATATCTCACCCGAAGAATGGTTTCCAGAACGTTCTTTCGCGCATCCCCCCGGCCGATGTTCCTATGCGCTACATAAAGTTAGCGTAAGAACCGATGGTTCCACGCTCGAGCTCATCCGGTCGGAAAGTGCAAGCCCGTGTTGTTGTTGTTGTTGTTGTTGTTCTCACATTCACTCGCATAATCAAGTCCGTGGTCACAGGACAGGCTCCAGTCACTCTGGAGTGGAAGAACACTCCAGGAAAAACAAAGCAAGCCAAAAGTACCCTTGGATGACTCTTTGGCCTGAATGTCTATTGGCCGACGACGGGGCTCGTCCCGCGCGATATTTTCATCCAATTTTGTTGGAATTTCTACCACAGCATTCATTACACACCGAGAAATTCAATTTGCTCGTCGAGTTGGGCAAGGAGCAGCACGCAAACGAGGAAAAAAAAACGAGCGCCACACGACTCTTGTCGAGAGCCCAGACAGGGGAGGGGGGTACGCTGAAACAATAAACGCGTGTTTTTTGGCATGGGTCTCGATCCGTACACGGTAAAATCCGTACGCTCCCGATTGTTTTTTTTTCATTTTGTCTTTCTTGCTGGAGTGTGGCGTCTGGGTGATTATTCTTTTTTTGTTTTCCGAATGTCAGCTTTCGCGTGAGCTGAGCTGTAGAGCTAGCTCCTCAGGGGAAAGGGGTCTCACAAATAAAAACAACCGAGTACCCGTGTCGCATGATAGCACTCGTCGAAGGCTTTAAGGCAGCAATATTTTTAATGGGTTTTCCTCCCCCCTCCGTTTCGTTCTCGCCGCCCAGATTTTGGCACGGACCAAGACCTCGGGTTCGGGTGGGGGAGGTCTTCTTTTGAGGGCCTCTTCTTGCAGTGGCTCGAGAAATCACTCGCGCGAGTAACCGACCCCTATTCCTTCGCGGTCTTAACGCCTGTACAACTGGAAACCCTTTTTTTACAAAATTACTTGAATTTAGTATGGGGAGGGACGTGGGGGCTCTAAAGGTGACTGATTCTACGATAGCCCCCCCCCCCCCCCCCCCCCCCCCGAAAAAAAAGCAGTGATTTTCTTTAACGAACGTTTTATGGCTGCTCGACACGAGGAAGTTTGCTGTTTTTTGTCAAGGTCTCCGTATGTTTCGCTTGTTTGCAATGGACTACTACACTATCGGACGATGGCGTCGTCGGGGTGGCAAGGGACGCCGTATTTCAGGAGGTTCGGCCGGGATGTGCTGGTTTCAAAACCGGCGATTTTGTTCAAGAAAAGTTGGGGGGGCTATCGTAGAACGACTCAGGGGTGAAGCTTTCGTGCTGTTTTTTGTTGGTCGTATGAAACCGCCAACGAATGGTTTAGCTACACCGCGCCAAAACAAATGGCCTATATATATTTTTTTTTCGTCGGGGTACTGAGTCACTCAGGCGAGTGGCTCACACGCAGCAGTAGCGAAAAAGGGGTCCCCCGCCCCCCACCGCGGCCTTGAGCGCTCTGCACGCACTTTTTTGGGGGGGGGGCAAGGCTACGGTAGGGAGGGTACCCCCCCGTTTTTCACCAAGGGGTTCGAGCTATCATAGTCTCACGAGTGACTCATTACCTCACTGACGGAAAAAAAAATTACGCGGCAAGCTTGGCGCAGCGAGGCTAACTATTGCATTGCGGGTTCACGTCCCCAGATTACAATAGCACCAAAAGCTTGAGTTAGACGAATATATAGGGCCAATGCTCTTCTTTGCAAGCTGCGTTGTTAGTACTTCCCCATTTTCGTGACAGAAAACGTCCATCTTGATGCCCCCCCCCCCCCTCCTTCCCCCCTTTCCTGGAATCGTTATCGCCACCTCGGCTGCGGTTTGGGCGGGGCTAAGGGCGTGTGAAGAGCCTGTGGCTAGTACATTGTAACCTTGCCCAGGCATGCGCGATTCGGTAGGGAGCCACGAGTAAGCCATGCAGGGTTTCATTCCTTCGCTCACAAATAAATATCAACCCCGCGTTTGCCCCCCCCCCCCCTCCCCCCCCCCCTACTTATTCAAGATGTCGGATTTTTTACTCTTTTCTCTTCGAGTTCATAACTAAAACTCAAAAGGTCATGTTTGCCCCCTTAGTCAAGAGAACGGATCTAGTGTTTTTTTTCAGCCCCCCCCCCCCCCCACCCCGCGCGTAAAATGCTTATCGCCGCGTCTATCTCAATCTCGGTAGGGCCAAAGACGTGAGCGCCTACCTTCGAAAGGCGTCTCAGGTTGAGGTGACAGATGAGGAGGTCAGGCTCCCGCACGGGAGGCCCATCGGGTCCGTGGGCGAGCACTCGGTGCTAGTGCGCGCGAAACTATCAGACGCGGAAACCGCTATCTTGAAGGAGGAGCTGGGGGAGAAAGAGTTTGACCAGCAGGCGTGGGTGCCCGTGAGGGTGTTCGTAGATAAAATGAAGGCTGGGGGGAAGCGCGCCCAGGAGGAGGAAGAGGGGGAAGCGGAGGACGCTGGTGGAGAACAGGGGAAGGGGGAGGAGGCGGTGGCGGCGGGGGGTGCCAGGGGGAAGCGGGGCAATATGTCGTACTAGTTCGTGTGGCAGAGCTGTGGGGGGTTCGCTCGAGGGGGATGCGATGGCGGGGGAGGTCGGGGGCGGGGGAGTGGAAGCGCGGCTACATCGTATTCGTTGGTAGCAGAGCTGTGGGGTTTCCACTCGAGGGAGGATGCGGGGGCGGCGGCAGCAGGGGGGGGGGGGGGGGGGCACGTCGTACTACTGCTGTTGGTGACTTGGCTGTGGGGGTTACCGCTCGGTTGTTACCGAGGCGTGAACGGTCCGGGGGTAGAGGGTTTTCTTGCCTGTTGTTCCCATGTTTTTTTCTTTTGGTGGCGGGAGGGAGCGTTCGGTGGGGTCTTAAGACTGTGCCGCGGGCGTTCTGGGGAAGGGGGGGAGTCGACGCGATGCTGATGTTCGGAAGGAAGTGCGCAAATCAAAATACGGTTTTCTTATGTGGTATCCCCCATTTCTTGTGTGTGAAGGGTCGAATATCGTCAGCAAACGACCGCACGTTCCGTGAACGAAACACGATTCAGTGCGCGGTGTACTTTTTGGGGGGGGGGCTATACGTAGGTTGCCATACTGGCATTCAAGGGTTATGCGAAGATTTCGTGACAGCGTGCACCCATCAGAGAAATGAGATCCCTATTGCGACGCGTGTTGTTTGTGGCAGAGGTTGCTCTTGTTTGGGGCAAAATATTTTCTCAATGTCGGGGCTCCTGGACCCGGTTTTTTTCGGAAGATCACACACCTCGGGCAGATCATTTAGATCATACAGACCATCTACAGTACATCCCGTATCTGCCGCTACGAGCTGTTGCGCAGGGTCTGTGTACGAAAGAGTACGACTCCAGCCCAAGAAACGTGCGCTTGATCATGCAGATGGCACGGCTTCCATCCGCTATACCATACAGATCTTGCCTGAAAAATCTACAGTAGATCAGCGAGTGGAGATCGGTGATCTGTCCCGTGTGTGTGGAACGTTGTTATTGTTTTTGCCGAAGTTTTTTTTGTATGCTGCTAGACCATGGGTTTGCTGATCGGGCTGCACGTTTAGGTTTACTCAGAAGCAGTTTATTTGCGTGAGGTATATAGTCTAGAGCCCCTTAAAGTGGTTCGGAACCTCAAAAAATTGAAACGGAGCATCTCTACCGCAGCATGTGTCTTGCGGGACAGACAGATGTCTGATTTTTGTAGAGCTTTGAGTCGGCAGAGTTTCGCGACTGCTGACTAGTCGGTGGATGCCATTAGCTCGTCAACTACGTGGCTTTTGTCGGCAAGTCGGCTGGCGAAGCGAGCTGACGGCCAACCAACTTGCCGACTTCCGCCCCCTTTAACGCGCGGACGGGACCCCCCCCCCCCCCCCGTTTCGTCGACGCATGCTACGATAGATGTGTGTACCTTTTTTTGGCTACTTTGTTTTCTGAATGACGGGGCTCCTAAGGACTTAACGCAAAATCGTCGGAAAAAATAGGTGCCTTTTTTTTTGCGCGATTGAACTGACGATGCATGCTACGATAGAGGTGTGTACCTTTTTTTGGTGATTTTGTTTTTTGAATGACGGGGCTCCTAGTGACTTGACCCAAAATCGTCGGGATAACACTCGTAGGCATTTTTTTTTTTTCACGGTTCTCGTTGTGTACCTAGGCCTATGGGATTTTTCATCCGGTAGCAGTTTTCTTCTTCTCCATCTGGGCAAATCAGTTGTTGGAGAGAGGTGTCAAGCTCCCAAATTGAGCAACCCCAGCAAAAAAAAAAAGACTCCTCTAGTATTGAAGCACGCGTCCGAATGGCATACAAGTAGAACGTGGGCGAAAAGCTCGACCATCTGCTGAGCACCTTTTGGAAAACGCCAAATGTAAAAAAAACGTGCGGATTTTTCCTACTGGTAACGTTATGTGAACTTGGCGTGATTTTTGGCGTTCACAGCAGGTGCTGCCACAAGGCTGCCGTTGGGAGCTTGTCGACGTTATTATTAGGTGAATTTTTCGTCATTGCTGACTCTCCAAAAGGCGCCAACAAAGAAAAAGAGGTCTGCCGTTTGCCCACCTTCTACTTTGTTGACGGAGCGGGGGGGGGGGGGTGGGGGGGGGGGGTCCCGTCCACCCTTGTCTACAAACAGTGGAGATTTTAGAGAAGTGTGCCGTGTTGATGTGCTGAGTCATTCCACGCTACGGGTGCAGCAGATTCGGAGAAACTTCTGAGCTCCTAACAGGAAGAATGAGCTCAAGATATCACCCGAAGCATGACTTCGAAGGCATTCATTCGTTCGCACAACCCGACGGCCAAGATTTCTGTTTTCGCTACGGTAGTAGTCCTAAAATATATATGCTCGCACAACTCTGCCACTCGTAAAATTGTCATAATATACTCTCAACCCCGGCAGGTCCACGCTTGAGGAGGTCAATCGGTCAGAAACGTTTTGACGCGTGTTACGATAGAGGAAGGTGAGAAAAAAAAAAAAAAAAAAAAAAAAATCTTCTGAGGTTCTTCGATGATTGTTGGGAGCTTAAGATATACCTCTCACACCCCCGTGACCCTCAAAAACCGATTATTTGGAGGAAAAAATTCTACCGGATGAAAAGCCTCATGGCCCCTCTAGGTACACGACGAGATTCATGCTAAAAAAAAATGGCCTATTATTTATTTATTTTCCGACAATTTTGGGTTAAGGAGCCCCGTCATTCAGAAAGCAAAATAGCCAAAAAAAGGTATACCTCGACCATCATCAGATGATCGTAGAACGCGTCTTTTGTCGCCCAAAACGCGCAACGCCCTACTGCTGTGGGGTGAGCCTGCTTTTAAAATTTGTAGCATATACAAACAATGCAACGCCGCAACTACATCTACTGCAGCGTAGTAGTCTTTATGATGTTGCCACACGGTTGTTGCCTCCCACGACATGTTGAAAACCAAATAACGCAGGGAACCAAAAAAATCCAGGCGCCATTTTTTTTGTTTCTTCGGGTAGGGAATTCATCCAAGAAAATTCCCTTTTCGGGTGGAGGCCGACCCGACGACGATACCTACCTGTATCCGAAAATGAAAGTCTGAAAAAATCGCCAGTTTCGAGTCCATAAGAAGATCTGCGGGCCGGTTTGGCGACCCGAAAACGTTCATCGCCAGTTTTGGGTCTATAAGGAGATCGGCAGGCCGGTTTTGCGACCCGAAAGCGTTCATTTTCGGATCCCGGAACGGTGTTGTTAGAGTAAGAGATTGCCTCCACTCAGTATTTTTGACTACGTTTCTCCATTCTCCACCTACCTGCAAGACGAAACGTCAAGACACCATACGGTATGCGACACCAGCTGAAAAGCTTTTGTTTCTGGGCAGGCTGGAATTCTTGTATAATAAGGCAGTAGTACTGTAGCGGTACGTCCTGCACTATTTTCAGTACCAGGTACGAAAGAGGTAATGTTTGTTATTATTGTCGTCCCTAATTAGTAACTCGGGCCCTGCTGTTCTTGAGTGAAGTGTTCTGTCGCGTGCTACTGTAGATACGAATGTTGTCGCGAGGTAGGAACTCGCGCTGCAGGATACTTGTAATTGTCGGTCAGCGTGTGTGCGTTGAGAATCCCTATTTGCAGGACGGGCCTGCAACGAATTCTTGAAGGACGTGCCTCTGATTGTCCACCTGCCGCTTTTTATTGCCCGCGTTTTTTTTTTGGCGAACGCCTGCCGAACGCGCGGCGAAGCCGCGCGAGGGCACTTTTAGCCCCACGTACCGGTCAAACGGTCAGGGGTCGGGTTGGGGTTGGGGTTAGGGTTAGGGTTAGGGTTAGGGTCGGGGTTGGGTGGGGTCTGTGCAGGTACCTGGGACAAAAGTGTGCCAAATCGTCCTGCAAGAATTCGTTGCAGGCCCGTCCTGCAAATAGGGGCTCCCGTGTGCGTTGTTGGTAGGTGGAGACGCTTCAGGGGTAACCTCGAAACGAGCCCCTGCCACATTTATTTGTTTTCGTGTTTTCGGCGCTGTGTGAACGTGTGAACATCTCCGCAGAAATTTTACGGAAAACTCCCACTTCTTACTTGCTCGTATTAATCTGAAACCGTCGAAAAAATGTTCCCGTTCGTTGAAACGGGATCAAGTTTCTGGGCAACTGAAAATACCAAGATGGTGTGGCTGTGGGTCGGGTTCCCGGCTGCCCACACATCCCTTACCCCCGCCTTCGCTACCGGAGTGTCAGCCTACAACCTGCAGACACGCGACCCGACGTGACAGCACGCAACAACTATACGCAGTAAAATGTGATGTGATGGGAGCTTCGAAGAGAAGGAATCCCAGGAGGAGGAGGAGGAGGAGGAGGAGGCTATCATCGTATCCTCCTGTATCTCATGAAAGAAGCATGCGGTCGTGCATGCACACGACCAGTTGTGGTGTGGGAGTTTCGAAGAATAACAAACACCAGCAGCAGGGGTTTTTCGTGTCATCCAGTATCATCCTGCACGGTCGTGCATGGTACACCACAGAAGAAGGAAGAACCACCGCGAGGGACGATGCCCAAGAAAGTCCACACCACGTTTATGGGTGGTGTATCGCGAGGAACGACCGGAACAACAGTGTAGGATATCCCGGTATTCCGCAAGGAGGACATCCTCCGTCCCTGGACGGAACCAGTCTGTTTCGCAAGGATCTTGCGGTGAGAGAAAACTAAGACAACCCCACACCAAAGCAACCACAAACCAGCAGCAAGACTCCCTCGTCTGCGCGGAACGCACGGTCGAGCTCTGAAGCCATTTTCTTTAGTCACGCGGGGGGGGGTAGCGGGAAACAACCAACACGTTCGTTCGCGTCGTCTGTCTCGGAAGTATCAACGCGCGTGCGAGAGCAAGTTTCGGTCTGGTATATATTTTTTTACGATGCGAATGCGTCCATCGCGCATTACGCACATACAAACAGTACAGGATCTAATAATAACACTTTAAAACAGAGTAATACGGAATGACTAATTCTACGATACTCCCCGCAAAAAACATCGATTTTCTTTACCGAACGTTTCATGGCTGCTCGACACGAGGAAGGACGCTATGAAAAAAATATCTTCATGTCTGTTCTTGTTTGCAAAGGGGTATCGAACGATGACGTCGGAGTAGCATATGTCAGGAGATACGGTCGGGAGTCGGTTTCAAACCCAGCGAAACCTTCGCCATAGAAAGTTGGGGGGGGGGGGGGACCGTAGAACGACTTGAAGGCAAGCTGGCATTTACAAATAAGAAAGTTTGGACACCCGCGCTATATTGAAGCTAGCGTGGAACGCATTCTTTTGAAATAGGAATATAGGCAGGATTATTCCTGTTTCGAATTCAGCGTTGAGCCATCCCACGATAATAATAGAGGTTGCAGTTTTTGCGTCAAAAGTCCCTGGCCAATTGAGCTCCTCATGTGTGAGGGACTACCGGTTAGTAGAGCAATTTCACAAGTACCTATTTTTTTAGGACTAAAAGGCATAGAAGCTTGGTCGGGATGTGCGAACGAGTGCCTTCCAAGTCATTTTTCGGGGGAGATGTTGAGTTCCTCATGTGAGGAGCTCAGGGACTGATCGATCATGCTGCAACCCCTACCGTGGGATGGCTCCGTTTTGTACTGCGCATCCATGCAATTGCTTCAAATTCCGGTCTGTCTGCCTGTTTTTTTTTGTTTTTTTAAAAGCTGTCTGCCTGTTCTTTTTGTTTTTTTAAAAGAGCAGTTTACGTATTGTTTCACCCAAGGTGCTTGTTTGGGTCGTACCTAAACGCTTGCTTGCGTGAGAAGGTCTACGCAGAAGGTATACGCCTTCAAATAGGTGAGTATGCATCAACGCGGTCGATTCCGCGCCTGGTGCCGTCAGCAGGTGTTCGTGCTAACTCAAATGCGCGACGTTTTTTCGTCGGCGTTCACACAAACAACCAGAAATAGCGCAACTTCTGCCACCTTTGGTGCAAAAAGCCGGCATAAAATATGTGCAGCCGATCATTTTTAGGATGCTCACAACCAAAATGTCAGGTGAACAATTCCGCCGTTAGTGCAGAAACTGGTATCATACAAAATGTGTGCAGCATCTCATAATACGGTTTGAGGACGTACCGCGCAACCGAAAAAAAATGCTGTATTTATTATTAGCAGTTGGTGCAAAAACCGGTACCCGTATGTTGTGTACATCGGTTCATATTACCGCGGGCTTACGTTGTATAATTGAGAGATCTCAGATGTATGTACTCTTGCGCCTCGAGCGGCTTTGATTTTGAAAACAGGAACGATTGTACGCGCGGTCGACTTTCCACGCCTTCGACAGCTCGCCGTTGTTCGCGCTAGCTCGAAATGCCTGAGGTGCTTTTATCGGTGTTCACGCAGCCAAAAACACCTGGGCTCGTATTTACCAAAGAAAAGAAGAAGGAATTTTCCAACCGTTTGGGGTTAAGGAGCGCCGCCGTGCAAATCAGACACATTTTTTTCATTTTTCTAAGGAGTGCTGCCTCCATCGTGCAAAGCGCCATTAGTCCGTTTCACCACCGGCAAAAGGACCAAGGCTACGTGCGGTATTGTAGTACCATACCCCCGTTTCCACTGGTGTGTTTGAGGCAGTCGCACGAGTGACTCTGTACCTCACGGATGAATATGGTGTAGGCACTTGTTTTGGAGCAGCTTAGACTACGTTTGCGTTGCGGATTGATTTCGTCAGTATAAAACATGAAGAAAACGCGAGATCGCAAAGGAACAGAGGGCTTACTACTCGCGCGAGTGACCCCGAGCCACTGAAATTAAAGGCCCTTAAGAGAGACCCTTATGGTGCCGTAGCCTGGGTCAAAAGATCAACCGATTGCCTGCCTAAGCCATTAAATAGGCCTTTATAACATTTCGCTACCTGCCGTTGACACCAAAAGCTGGCGTAAAATGTATCTACGGCAACCTTTTCTTGCTGTTTTTTTCCGGTGCGGATCCGTACCGAGAGGTGCTTGAGACTCGAAGGGCGTCGGTTCTGTAAACAGGAACGGGGTCTATTCCAAGCTTTTGACAACCCGCGGTTTTCGTTCGCGATATACAACTCAAGCGCCCAAGGTTTCTTTTTCGGTGTTTTACACAACCAAAAATACCTTTTCGTACCACCGCTGGTATTTTTAACTGGTGGTGTGTAATAAAGTCGATGCGAGTCGACGAGGGAAGAAAGCTGAAGTCTTCTCGCGATATAAATCAAGGCTGGGGACGGGGGAGAAGAGCCTGCTTAGTGGCCCCGTGTCTGAGTCACGTCTGGGGAGGGAAAAGTAGAAAGAAAAAATCTGTGAAGAAAATAGATGGAATGACCGGGGGGGGGGGAGTACACCGCGTTTTTTCGTTGGCGCTTACAACCAAAATCGATGATCGCCACCGATGACATCAAACCGGTATAACGTTTTTTTCATGTACAGAAACCAATTTCACGGTTCACCGGTGTTAATAGCTCGTACCGAGAGACGCTTGAGGCTCGAAGGGCTTTGACTCTGTAAACGGAAACGGGTGTATGCGCGGCATATTTCACGCCTTCGACCTTCCGCAGTTGTGTCGCTCTAAACTCCAATGCCCGACGTTTTTTTAATCGGTGTTCAAAACCTAAATGCACTGCTGTGCTGAACAGAGATGCAAGACTACGGCAAGGCGTACCCCAAATTTCCACCACCGGATCTGAGCCAGTCGCGCGAGAGATTCCTCTATACCTCACGGACAAAAGCAAACGCGCTTGGCGTTTTATTTTTTGGTGCAGCGTACTGTAGCTAGCCCATCCATTTTCTTTCGCATTACCAGGTATCAATGTCGAGAATGTTTAACAGCACGAAAGTCTGTGGCCGCGAGGAACACGGGGAGCGCGGGGGGTGTGTCACTTCGCGCGAGTGACCCCGAGCCACTGAAGAAAAAAAAAGTGGCGAAAAGGGGGTAATCCACCCCACCTCTGTCGTAGCATTGGTCCAGAGTACCGTATGAAAATAGGTTTAAACAGTATGTACAGCGTCTCATTTTTGTGGCGTTAGCAGCCGAAACAAATTAAACAGCTTGCTACCGTTGGGCGCAAACGGCTGGTATGAAATGCGTACAACAGCTCGTAGCACGGTTGGTTTAGGCCTTACCGTTGCGCAACAAAGATAAAACTGTTGTTTGCTACCGATGACTTGTTTTTGTTTTGCTGAAGCGTTTTGTCGGAACTATGGCAGGCCTCTTCGACTCAAGGCCGTCGGAATTTCACTTTTTTTTTCTTTTCTTGTTGATAATTTCGCTGAATGCCTCTTAGGCCATGTGTAGGCTTGTCTATTCATCGGGTGTATAGTCTAGCATTTTTCCCCCCGTCTCAAATCGTTTTGTTTTTTTTTCGTATTAAGTGAGGAGCTTCAGGAAAAAGAAAAAAAATAGTCTCCTTTATCGTAGCTTGGCGTGCGTTTACCTTGGTAAAATAACTGGTATAGTGAGCTCATGTTACGGTTTTGGCCATACCGACAGAAGCTAGCGGCTCGAGGGGCTTCGATTATGTTCGTTTCGCGGGAATGGAGGCATGCTAGGTCGATTCCACGCCTTCGACGGTCCGCCTTTGTTCGCTCTACGCAATAACAAACGCTCACCACGCTTATATTTTGCAAGGCGTCGATTCGCTTTCTTTTTGGAAGGGGTGTTCTCACGTTTTTTTTCTTCTTCTGTGATATTTTTTTATGATTGATTGACGCTGGAGCCCACACATGCCGCAACATTTGTCGAACATCCTTGGAGACGTCGCATGGGCAGGGGGTTGCATGTTTGCGGAACGGATATTTCCGACCGATCTGGCCGGTTGAGCTAGTCAAAAAGTAAAGAGCTACCCGGTTAGTCTGATACTTTTTACGGCTGTGCTCGGTTTTAGGACTATGTTGGTTGGATTGCGCGAACGGACTACCGCATAGAAGTGTTGGTTGGATTGCGCGAACGGACTATCGCGTAGAAGTTTTGGTTGGATTCCGCGAACGTACTACCGCATAGAAGTGTTGATTGGATTGCGCGAACGGACCATCGCATAAAGGTGTTGGTTGGATTGCGCGGACGAACGCCCTCGGAGTCGTCGCTTCACGGTAGCCGCTCCTAACTTTTTTTCCTCAGCGAAATCGCCGGTTTTAAAACCAGCTCCCGGTCGTATCTTCTGAAACACGGTGCCTCTTGCCACCCCGACGTCATCGCCCGACAGACCTTTGCAAACAAGAAACTGCTTGAGGATGATTTTTTTCACAGCAACCTTCCTCGTGTAGAGCAGCCATGAAACGTTCGTCGAAGAAGATCGCCGGTTTTGGGGGGAGGGGTATCGTAGAATCAGTCTTCGAAGTCAGGCTTTCGGGGTGGCGTATTGAGTCTCTCGTGTTAGGGGCTCAGAAACTTCCCCCTCGCCCCGACCGTGGGATGACTCGATGCAAAACGTAGTTTTGCAAATAGAGATACTTCGGTATCACTTTGCAGGCAAGCCGTTTCTGCAGGATGAGGCCCCTGCTGACTCTACGATAGACCCCCCCCTTCCCCCCCCCCCCCCCCCGAAAAAAAACGGGGCGATTTTCTTCGACGAACGTTCCAGGGCTGCTTGGCACGAGGAAGGATGCCATGAAAACAGCATCTTCATATGCTTGCTTGTTTGCAAAGGGGGATTGCGTGATGACGCCGAGGTGGCAAGGGGCACCGTATTTTAGGGGTTACGGCCGCGAGCTGGTTTAATAACCGGCGATTTCTATAACGAAAAGTTGGGGGGGGGGGGGGCTACCGTAGAACGGCTCGCCTTTGCTGAGGAAACTAACCAGCGCACCGCCCGCTTCGAGAATCGAACCCACGATTCACGACACACGAACGTTTCATAACACCAACAACTGATTCTACAACAGCCTTCCCCAAACCCAGCGTTTTTCTTTAGCGAACGTTTCATGGCTGCTCGACACGAGCAAGGATGCTCTATGGCAAAAACGCCTTCACGCATTTTCTTTTTGTGCAAAGGACGGTTGAACGGTGACGTGTCGGTGGCAAGGGGCATCGAATTTCAGGAGGCACGGCCGGGAGCTGGTTTCCAAACCGGCCATTTCGTTCAAGAAAAGGCGGGGGGGGCTACCGTAGTAAGACTCAAATAAAGGTTGTGGGTCACAGACAGGGAGTGCGGTTTTTTTTTCTTCAACGCATAGAAAATTCACATTGTAGATAAAGCCCTTTGCAACGCGCTTGGTGCGGAAACGACTGGAACCGAGCCCACGCCATCCGTGAGCATGTCGGGCGAGGTCAGGCCGTTGTTTCTCCATGGTTTCTGCCCCTGTACCGTTAGTGTTCCCGTGGCTATTCGTTGTATTACCTGGGGCCATTGTGGTTGTTTCTTGAGCTGTTGCGTTTTCATTGTTTGCGAAAAGTCCGGGGTTCATTTTTAGAGGTGAGGCATCCAGATCCTCATGTGAAGAACACGAGCCTCAGAAAAGACGGCGTATAATTCGTCCAACCGTCTCGCTACGCCGTCAGCATTGACACCGTCGGCGTTAGCGTCCAAGCTTGGTCCCACCAGTGTCCACCACGGGCCATCGTAAGCGCCACGATACCGCGTGGCGAGACAGCATCTCGCCTGCTTGGTTGCGCGGGGTGAAACCGCCTTCCCAGAGGCCAGCCGTCGTACACGCCTAACCTGTACGCCGTGTAACGTCTTCCGTGTTGCACGGGTTCGGCGCGTCCGAGGACTGGTCGGGGGATAAGGCAGTTCCGATTCGCGCAACCCAGCAGAGGAGAGAAAAATGCCCGCCACGAGGCTTTCATAGCACTTCCGGTGTCCCTTACAGGACGTTTGTGGGGCCCGACTAGACGGTATCGACAGCGACGGCAACAGCGACGGCAGAGCGAGGCGGTCGGATGCATGCTATGGAAGGAGTCCTCACGTAGCTCATCAGACAATAACAGTCACGAGGACGATTTGGGGGGAGAGAGGAAGGAAGGGAGGGAGGGAGGGAGGGAGGGAGGCATCATGCCGACGGAAGCGGCGACTCCGATCACGGCCTTAGCTCCGGCCATTTAAAAAATACCCGCGATAAATACGGACTTGGATACACAAGGCGGCTGTCCACCTCCACGCTTCCCCGTCGGCGTCGACACTTCCTCTCCTGCATGACCGAGCGGACCTTTAGTCGGTGGGGGCGACCAGTCGTGATGTCTGTATTAGCTTGGAGGCGCGGGGAAAAGGAGAAAACCAAGCGCCAACCGTGCAGTACAGTCCTCCCCATCGTTGAGTTTCGAACTGGGTTCGTTTAGGCTTGAAGTCAACGATACACAAAATGAATCGTCGACTTCAACCTCGGGAAATCCGTTTTCGAAACTCGACGGTGAGGAGAGCGGTACTGCTCCGCTCGCTCAACGCTCGCTTGCTTTTCCCGGGCCTCCGATAGAATTGCAGATATGCGGGCTGACCGTCCTTGACCAAGTTAGCGTTCACACGGTCTCGGACGGAGAAACCGCACCCGAAAGGAGGAGAAAGAGGCGAAAGCGAAGAGCCGTCGAGTACATCCGAGTCTCGATTTATGGTGAGCCTTCTCCAAATGGCCGGAGCTATGGCCGTCATCAGGATCGTGGCTATTGTTAGCATGACGTTGGTTCGCCGCCGTCGCCGACTCTCCCCTCCGCCTCTCTCCACTACCCCTCCCTTCGTTGTTCCTTTTCTTCCTCCCTCACAACGGTCGAGTTTACGCTTGTGAACTCGTGTTACAGAATCCGACAGAGGGTAAGTCAACTTTCGAGTTCTAGCTAAGAAAATCAACTTTCGAAACACCATAGAGAGAAAAATGACAACGGCGCAACACCAGCCAACGACGCGACGCCGACCACGGCCATAGATCCGGCCATTTTACGAATGCTCGCAATATATCCGGACTTTGATGTCCTGGTATGAGCGCCGGAAGTGCTCCGAGGCCTCGTGGTGGGGCTGCTATTTTCTTCTGGGCGGCACGAGGCAGAATCGGCTTCTCCCCGGCCAGTCCTCAGTCACGCCGAACGCTCGCACCGCGGAGGAGTCAAGTCCTCACTGTTCAGGTGCAGTAAGGGGCAGTAAGGGGGGTGGCTTCACCGGGACCGCGATCGAACGTGGGGTTGCGGAGCCGAAGATAAAGTCTACAATGTCGGTGCGCGGCATCTGCATGACGAGGTGCAGCCACGAGCGAAATGTCGGCCGGAGGGGGAACACCGTCAACCTCATCCTGCATTCCGAGAAGGGAGAAGACTGGCGATGACAGTTTTCTCCCTTCCCGGAGTGCAGGAAGGTGGATGGTGTTTTCCACTCCTGTTGATGGTTCACTCGTGGCCGCACCTTGTCACGCGGGTGTCGGTCGCCGTCATTGTAGCATTTTCCATCGACTCCGCAACCCTCCCATCGACCACGGCCCCCATGACCCCCTTTTCGCTCGCGCCCCAATGTTTGAGGAGCTGCATGTTGGCCACGTCACGCCTCCTCAGTGCGGGAGTTCAGCGCAACCGAGCGTTGACTAGGCAGACTCACCAGTGTGCTGTATGGGACACCGGCAGTGTCGCGAGGTCTAGTGGCGGGACATGTTTTCCATGCAGGGCTGAGCGAGGCCAAACCGCTTTTCTCCCCAGCCAGCTATCGGTCACGCCGAACCCGCCCACCGCCTACTTAGGCGTTAGTTCCTTAATCTGTGGGTACGATGGGGGAGGGGGGGGAAACTCATGTCCTTCTTGCATCGTATTCGTCTGACCACCAACCGTGCATCCCCTTCGAGACGGAGAACCGTTCCTACTCCTAGAACCGTTCCTACTCCTACCAAGGACATTTCCAAGTTTTTGGGCGCTCCTTTCGTTTCTTCCATATATGACATAAAACGTACTTTTTTCATTACCATATTCCCTTCCCTTTTTGCCATCTGATATCACCGTATATCTCCCAGAATACGGCTGGGCGCTTTACCCTTGTACCAAACGACGTGTCCTACGTTTGATCAGCGCCAAGCTGGAACTAGGCTCCGAACGGACTTTAGCCTTCGTGCACACGCCCCTCCCCCCCCCCCCCCCTCCTTGGTTGCTCTTCTCGGACAATAGGAACGTTTATGAGTGATCGATGTTGAAACTCATGCTGCTCGTTTGTCGGATGTATAAAACGTGCCAGGCATACAGTAGTAAGCATATGCGGTGGTAGAGGTGCACCATTTACTTTACGAGATTCCTCGCGGAGAGCTCTGTATGGCACGGGCTACGATAGAGGTAGCACTTTTATTCTCGCGTGGTTTCTGAACGACGGGGTTCCCCAACCCTAAATTGTCGGAAGCTAGGACATACTTTTTTTGGGTGATTCTCGGTGTGTACCTAGGCCATGGGATTTTTCATCCGGTAGCAGCTTTAGTTTTCTCCAGAGCAGCTTTTGGGAGAGGTCATAAGCTCCTAGAAGTGATGAACGTCCGAAAAAAAAAAGTGCAAGGCGATCCACAAAAACATGAAAAAAAACATCTTATTTCCAAGAAAAGTAATGACGTTCCGGACGATTTTGGGTTAATAACTCGCCCCCTCCCGGCCTTTAGAAACCATTTTAGCGAAAAAAAGTGCTAACCCCTATTATCGTGGGTCGCGTCATTATCAAAAATAGGGATACAGCATCTTATATAGCCATTTTTGTGCTGACTGTGAAAACGAGGCTCTTTAACCTTTTGGGGGCTTCAAAGCGACAAAATGACGATTAAAACTGACGATTGCAGCAAAACTCAACACGAAGCCACCCGGGCTGCTAGAGTAGGCGACGACATTTTTCCCGTCGAAAGAGTACCCTGTAGGACACGCACGGCGCACGGCTTGCACTGCCGTGCGCTGCATGCCCGCACCATGAGAATAAGAACGCGGTTATGCTTTATGAAATCGCTGTGTGTGGGCCCCAAAAAGGGTTAAAAAAGGGTTAAGCGAGGAAGCGACCAACATCGTTGGAATACCGCTTGTATGTTTAGACGCGTGGTACGATAGAGGTGCACCGTTTTTTTTTTGTGCAGGCTCTTCGCTCGAGGAGCATTTCTAAATTTACAACCCAGAACTGATTTTGAGTTACAAAAGCGAAAAAAAAATTGCAACCCGATGAACAAAGACCATGGCCTCTAGGGTATACATGCTACACCAAAAAGTAACATTTCTGAGGCAGAACAACTTTCCGACGATTTTGGGCTAAGATGGGTTAAGGAGCTCCTTCACTCCGAAAATGATTTAGCCACTCTGAAATGGTGCACCGTTTTTTTTTTGCTGAGGGCTCTTCGCTTGAGGATCATTTACAAATTTACAACTCAAAACTGGTTATTACGAGTTAAGAAAAATCGAAAAACTTTCACCCGACGAACAAAGCCATAGCCCTCTAGGATATACCACAAACTAACAGTGTAAAAAAATGGTACCTTGCCGACGTTTTTCGGGGGGGTTAAGGAGCGCCACGTAACTTGGAAAAAAAAATGAGCCGACCAAAAAAAGGCTACCGCTATCGTAGCGCGCTAGACCATTGAATAGGTGCCTGGTAGGTTGTTTCATCGAGCTGCTCTCGTGATTTTTTCTCAAGGTCAGGTCGTTCGAGTTTTCAGGGAGATGAATAGAGGTTCCTCGAGGGGTTTTATGTGCCTCAGAAAATGCGGGCGCATCCCCTCGCCGAAGCATGCGTCCGACCGTCTCGTGCTGCCTTCATCGTCGTCACCGTTGTCGTTACCGTCGAGCTTATCGCCACCGGTGTTCTGCACGGCACACCCACGGTGCCACCAGACCGCGTGGCGGGGACTGCTTTTCCCTGCTGGGCTGCGCAAGGCGGAACTGCTTTTCTTTCCGCCCAGTCCTCGGCCACGCCGAACGCGTTCACCGCGGAAGCGTTATGAACGGCTCCGCCGCGTGCGGGTTAGTCGTAGCGGAGGCCTGGCCGGAAGCAAGTTAGTTCCGCCTCACGCAGCCCAGCGAGGGAAGAGTATTCCAGCCACGAGGTCTCATGGTATTTGCGGTGTCCCGTACCCGACACTGGTGGGGGCTCAACTCGACGGCTTCCACGCCGAAGCTGACGATGGTGATGGTGTTGCCATAGTTAGATGCATGCTACGATGGGGGTCCTCACGTGGCTCAGTAGACCAGAGCAACCAGAACCGACGATTGGGAGGAAGGGAGGAGGGAGGGAGGGAGAGGGGAGAAGAGACAGAAGAGAGGAAATAATAGAGCGCGTGAGTGTGGGTGGGGGGGGGCAGCGACGACGGAGCAACACCATCATGCCAACGGTAGCCGCGACTCGATGTTGATCACGAATATAGCTCCGTCCATTTCGAGAAGGCCGGCGATAAATTCGGACTTGGATGTACACGGCGGCTCTCCGTCTCCAACCTTCTCTGCCGGCGTCGGCACTTCTTATCCTGCATGATCGAGTGGACCCTGAGTTGGTCGGGACGACCAGCCGTGATGCCAGGTTTTTCTTGGAGTTACGGGGGAAAGGAGAAAGCCAGGCCCTCAGGGTTCAGTACTGCCGTCCCAATCGTTGAGTTTCGAACTGGGGGTTTTGGAGCTTGAAGTCAACTATGCACACAATGGATCGTCGACTTCAACCTCGGAAATTCCGTTTTCGAAACTCGACGGTGAGGAGAGCGGTACTGCTCCGTTCGCGCAAGGTCTGCAAGGTTCTCTTGTTCTTCCCAGGCTTTCGATGAAATTGCAGATATGACGGCTGGCCGTTCTTGGCCAAGGTAGGTTCCACACAATCTGCAGGAGAAGCCATACCCGAAAGGAGGAGGAAATTATCGAAAGCGAAGGGCCGTCGAGTACATCCCAGTCTTGATTTATGGAGAGCCTTTCCCAAATGACCGGGGCTATGACCGTGTTCGGAATCGTGACTGCCGCTGGCATGATGTTGGTTCGCCGCCGTCGCCGGCGTTCCCCTGCACTTCTATCCGACCCCCCTCCCCCCCCCCCCCCCCCCCGGTCGTTTTGTATTCCCTTTCGTCCTCCCTCACAATTAATCGAGTTTACGCCCGGGGAAGTCGCTTTGCATAATCCGACGCAGAATAAGTCAACATTCGAGTTCCAGCTAAGGAAATCAATCTTCGAAACACTACTGGGAGGGAAGCGACGACGGCGCATTAACAGCCAACGATAAACGCGATTCCAGATATATCTGGACTTGGATGTCCTGGAATGGATATCAGAAGTGCTGCGAGGCCTCGTGGTGGGATGCTCTTTCCTTCTGGGCTGCGCAAGGCGGAATCGCCCCCCCCCTGCCCAGCCCTCAGTCACGTCGAACCCTCGCATCGCGGAGGAGTTAAGCTCTCACTCTTCAAGTGCAGTAAGGGGGGGGTAGGTTCACCGGGACCGCGACCGAACGGGGGGTTGCGGAGCCAGAGACAAGGTCTGCACCGTCGGTGCACAATATCTGCGTGACGAGGTGCAGCCACGAGCAAAACGTCGGCTGGAGCGGGAACACCGTCGACCTCATTCTGCATTTCGGGAAGAGCGAAGACATGCGATGACAGTTTTCTCCCTTAACGGAGCGCAGGAAGGTGGATGGTGTTTTCCGACCCTGCTGATGTTTCACTTGTTGCTGCACCTTGTCGGCCGCTGTCCGTGTAGCCCCTGTCAATGGCCCCGCAACCCTCCCGTCGACGACGGCCCCTATGACCCCCTCCGCTCTCGTGCCCCAATGGTTTGTGAACCCGTAGCTTGAGGGCGTCATGCCTCCGCGGTGCGGGAGTTCGGCGTGGCCGAAAGCCGACTGGGGAGACTCACCAGTGTGCTATATGGGACACCGGAAGTGTCGCGAGGTGTAGTGGCGGGACTTATTTTCCATGCAGGGCTGCGCGAGGCGGAACCGCCCTCCTCCCCAGCCAGCTATCGGTCAGACCGAATCCGTCCGCCGCCTACTTAGGCGTTAGTTCCTTAATCTGTGGGTACGGTGGGGGAGGGGGGGGGGGGGCACATGTGCTTCACCGTCTTAAGCGAGGAAGCGATCAACATCGTTAGAAGCGATCAACGTCGTTAGAATACCACTTGTATTTTGAGACGCGCGGCACGATAGAGGGGCACCGTTTTTTTTTTTTGCTGAAGGCTCTTCGCTTGAGGAAGTATATATCATTACCCAAAACCGATTTTGAGTTGGAAAATCGAAAGTGCAACCCGACAAACAAAGAGAAGGCCCTTAGGTTATACCTAAAAGTAATATTGCAAAGGATAATGCCTTTCCGACCGTTTTGGGCTAAGATGGGTTAAGGAGCCCCGTCATTCTGAAAATAATTAAGCAAGAAAAAGCCCTATCTCTATCGTAGCACGCGCTATGCTTTACAACAATATCCGTGGTATGCCCAGACAATTGCATGGGTTGCTTCATCAAGGTGCTCCTCACTATTGATCAAGGCCAGTTCAGTTCAAGTTATCACGGAGAGGTTTAGAGGTCCTCGAGTGTTTATGAGCCTCAGAAAATGCTGGTTGCACCCTTCCCCGAAACATGCGTTCAACCATCGCGTTCTGCCGTCACCGTCGTCACCGTCGTCACCGTTGTTGCTACCGTCGAGCTTAGCGCCACCGGTATTCTGCACGGCACACTCCCGGTGTCACGAGACCAAGTGGCGGGGATGGCTCTTCCCTGATGGGCTGCGCGAGGCAGAACTGCCTTCCCTTACGGCAAGTTCTCGGCCACGCCGAACCCGTTCACCGCGGAAGCGTAATGAGCGCCTCCGCCGCGTGCGGGTTAGCCGTGGTCTAGGCCTGGCCGGAATCAAGGTGGTTCCGCCTCGTGCAGCCCAGCAAGGAAAGAGTATTCCCGCCACGATGTCTCGTGGCACTTCCGGTGTCCCGTACAAGACACTGGAGGGGCTCAACTCCACGGTTTCTACGACGAGGCTGACGATGGTGATGGTTATGGTGTTGCCGTGGTTGTATGCATGCTACGATGGGGGTTCTTACGTAGCTCAGTAGACCAGAACAGTCAGAAGCGACGATTGGGAAGGAGGGAGGGAGGGAGGGAGGGAGGGAAGGAGGGAGGGAGGGAGGGAGAGAGGGAGGGAGGGAGGGAGGGAGGGAGGGAGGGAGGGAGGGAGGGAAGGAGGGAGGGAGGGAGGGAGGGAGGGAGAGGAGGGAAAGCTTGGGGGGGGGATCAGCGCCGACGGCGCAACACCATCATGCCAACGGTAGCTGCGACCCCCATCACAACCATAGCTCGGACCATATCGGAAAGATCTTAGAGCCGTGATAACGTTGGATTTGGGCGTACCAGGCGGCTCCTCGCCCCTGCCCTCCTCTGTTGACGTGGACACTTCTTCGACTGCTCATAGTATGCACCCTGGCCCGGAAGGGCACGGTCAGCCGTCATATCCGTCGTCTTTCGGCAGCACGGAAATGAGCGAACTTAGCGTGACGGTGCAGTTCTGAAAATGAGTGTTCCGAGCGTGAATTCGACTATTAGACGGAAGGGAAAGAGGGGGGTGGAGGGAGAAACGGAAGAAAGGGGGAAACGAGGCGGACGTGCTCGGAAGGGGGGTTCAGCAACGACGGTGTAACACCATCGTGCCACAGCTCCGGCAATTTTGGAAAGGCTCGCGATGGTTCTAAAGTCAAATTTACTAGGCGGCGCTTCGCGTTCACCTTCGCCCTCCCCTATTGGCGTCGCTACTGCTGCTTCTTTCCGTCTTGTAGGCCCTGACGTGGGGACAACCGTATGTATTATTCGTATTTGTTTTCTCGAATGCATGGAAAAGATGAGCTGACAGGCGCGAGCGGTGCAGGCCTGTCCTCTCCACCGTCGGGTTTCGCAAAATAATTTCCGAAACTCGAATTTGACGGTTCCCGCAATTAACCGCCGACTTCAATCTCGGGAAACCTTTTGTCGAGCCCCGACGGTGGAGAGGGCAGTACTGCAATGGGCGCGCCCGGTTCGCTTAGTTTCTCCATGCTTCATAAAAAACACGGATACGACTGTTGGTCGTCTTCTCTTTGGTCAGGGTTCACATAACCTGCGGGAGATGCCGCACCAACGCCAAAATGGGGGGGTCGACGACGAAGGCGAAGTCTCGTCAAGTGCATCCAAGCCCAGATTTATGGCGAGCATTCCCGAGGTTGAGGTTGACGAATTACTGTCCTCTTCGTCGGGATCGGACATACGGTTCCCCGGCGGAGAAGATAATACTCTGCCGACTTCTAGTTCAAGAAACCTTCTTTCACAACCCGACGGAAAAAGCAATGGCTTACCGACATCTCTCTCGAGAAACCGTTCGTCGAAACGCTACGAAGAGAGAAATGAATGGCCGACTCCAAGCTTAAGAAGCCCTCCCTCAGAACTCGGCTTTTGAAAAAGGACTTTCCGAGGCTGCAGTCGACGATTCATCACCCTCTCCGTAGTGTTTGGAGAAGGGTTTTCCCGACCTTGAAATTGACGATGGTGTGGACTGATTTGTCGGGTTCTGAACAACGATTCCTGTGCTCCTTCTGGCATTCGGCTGGACCCTGACTCGGGCGGGAACAACCGACCGCTACATCCGTCTTTCTCCGAAGCATGGGTAAAACGAGCGAATCAGACGCGAACGGTGCAGTGCCGTCCTCCCCACCATCGGGGTTTCGTAACAGATCTCGCCAGTTTGACCAAACTTCAAGCTCGGCAACGCATTTTCCGAAACACGATTGCGGAGAGCATGGCATTGCACCGCTTGCACCACGTTTCCTCAGCTTTCCCGTGGCTCCGAGAAAAAGCAGGCATGGCGGGTGGCCGTCCCTGCTTGAGCCAGGGTCCACACGACCTGCAGAAGAAGCACTACCAACACCAACGGCAGTGAGTGGAGGCGGCGAGCCGCAGAGTCCGTCCAAGTCCAGATGTTCGCGAGTCTATATGGCCGGAGCTATGATCGAGATCGGGACCCGGGCTGTAGTTGGCGTGAAAATGTTGTGCCATGGTCGCTTTCCTCTCAGGAGTGTTTGGAGAAACGATTTTCCTGAGATTGAAGTCAACGATTGAGGGGAGGGAGGAAGGTATTTATAGAGGGAGAGAGGGGCGGAGGGGGGGGTGGGGAGGGGTCTACGACGGCGCAACACCATCATGCCAATGGTATCGGTGAACTCCATCGCCGTCGTAGCTCCGGCCGTTCTGGGAAGGCTCGCGATAACTTAGGGTATGCATGCGCTCGTCGGCGCTTCGCTTGCGCTCTCCATTGTTGGTAGGGGTGCTGGTGGTGCTGCCGATCGTGTAGACCCGGGGTCAGGCGACGACAACCCGCCATGACACCCGTCGTTTTTCGTGCGGACGTGAACAACAATGAGAACCTGGCGCCATTGGGTGCAATGTTGTTCTCCCCACAGTCAGGTTTCGAAAACGGATTTCCCGAGCATGAATTCGACTATTCCCGCTATCTTCGACCTCAACCTGGGGACATCTTTTTTTCGAAGCCCTATGATGGGAAGGACAGAACTGCACCTATAGCACCGGGTTCGCTGATTTTCCCCGTGCCTCCAAGGAACGACAGACATGACGGCTGGCCGTCCCCCTCCGAGTCAGGGTCAACACGATCTGAACAAGGAGCAGCACCGACGCCAACGGAGGAGGGCGAGAGCGAAGGCCAATGGACGCCGAGTGAATCCGGGTGCACATTTATCGCGAGAGTTCCTAAAATGGCCGAAAACCATCGCCGTGATGGGACTTTCGGCTACCGTTGGCATGACGGTGTTGCGCTGTCGTTGTTTCCCTCCCCGCAGTGTCCATAGTGCTTCGAATATTGATCTTCCGAGCTTGCGTTATACGGTTCATTGCTCTTTCCGCCGGGTTCTGATTTTTTTTTTCGCGAGCTTGCAGTTGACGATTGGGAGGGAGGGAGAAAGGGAGGGAATGAGTGAGGGCGGGAGGTAAGGGTGGAAGGGAGAAAAAGACATAACAAAGGAGGGGGGGGGGGGGGGGGGGCTCAGGGACGACGGCGCAACGCTATCAGGTCAACAGTAGCCACGATTTCGATCACGGCCATAGCTCCGACCATTCTGGGAAGGCTCGCGAAAAATCTGGAGTTAGATGTACTTGCCTACCCTTCGCCTTCACGTCCGCCCTTCCCATTTGATGTTGTTAGTGCCTCTCCTGCAGATCGCGTGGACCCTGACTCGAGTGGAGACGACCAGCCATCATATCCATGCTTTTTCGTGAGCACGAGGATAAGGGGCGAATCTGGCGCGAAATGTGGGGTGTTATCCTCTCCACCGTCGGATTTCGTAGACGGTTTTTCTGAGCTTGACCTCGGCAATTCCCCCAATGAATCATTGACTTCCAGCTCAGGGAATTCCGGTTCGAAACTCGGCCCCGAACAGAGCAGTACTGCCCTGTTCGCGTCCGGTTCGCTTGTTTTCCCTTGTTCTTGAGAAATAACAGATGCCGGTTTGACGGTTGACCATCTCCGCCCGAGGCAGAGTCCACACGATCTGCGAGAGAAGGGCACTGACGCCGATAGGAGAAAGAGGAAGGGAAGAGCCGCCGAATTCATCCAAGTTCAGGTATATCTCGAACCTTCCCAAAATCACTGGAGCTATGGCCGTGATCGCAGTCGTGGCTACCATTGACATGACGGTAGTGCGCTGTCGTCACTGAGCCCCCCCCCCCCCCCCCTCCCCCTCGCTTCTTGATTATTTTCTTCCTCCCTGCCCCCCCCACCTCCTCATGACTATCCCGACCGATCGTCGACCTCAGGCTCGGGCAATAGTTATGAAGCATTCGGTTTCTGGCTTATCTTCCCTGCTGGGCAGCGATACAGAACCGCTTCCACCCCGGCCAGGCCTTGGCCACGCCGAGCTCACGCACTGCGGAGACGTCAAGTATTCAATTTAGGGGTACGGTGTGGGTGGGGGGGTGGGGGTTTCACGGTGTCCGCGGAAGACAGCGGGGGTTGCGGAGCTACAGTAGAAGTCGGCAAGGAATTATCTCCGTCCGGGAATCCTATGCCCGAACCTGACCAGGAGGACCATGACACGACGACCTCAAGGTCGGGAAGTCAATTTTCAGAACGCAGACTCTGATTCCTCATCCCTGCTGGGCTGCGGGAGACGAAACCACCTTTTTCCCCTATCTTTTCTCGGCCACGCCGGATCCGCGTACCGCGGAGGCATTAAGTTGTCAATCTACGGGTTCCCAAACAATGTTGTTGAGGAGGGGGCAGCTTGCCCGGACCGCAGCAGACACGGAGGTCAAGGAGCCAGACAGGGCCTACACAGGCAATTATCGACGTCCGCGCCACGAGGTGCGGCTATAAACATAGCGTAAGCTGGAAAGAAAATGCCATCCACCTTTTCCTGCAGTCCTTGAAGGAAGAAAATTGGCGGTCACCAGGCTGGGGTCACGCAGTTCAGTCGATTCAGCCAGGAGAAGGACAGGTAGATGCAACATTCAAAACATGTCAATCTAGATCCGGCCGCATCCTCTGCACCTCCGGCAGAACACGAGACCTTAACGGACACAACGCGTGGTAGACATAATCGTGGCAATCAAAATCGAACAATGTTTTGATCGAAACCCAAACAGAGAGGGAAATGCAACGTCAACTTCGTGCTAATGAAATCCATTCCGACACCAAACGAAGAGGGCTATGAATCGTCGACTGCAAAGCTCGGGAAATCCTTCTCTCAACCGAGTTCAGCGAAATGATCTGCCGAGATTGCAGTCGACGATTCATTGCACTTTTCGTCGGGTATCGAAAAAGAATTTCCCGAGGTTGAAGTCAACGATGTGTTGTCCTCTCCATCTGGGGTTCGCCGATAAATTGATCAATTCCGATGGGCACGGTTCGAGACCGTGTTGTCATCTCCATCATCTCAGAGTTTTTCCGGAGGTAGACGGGAAATGGTTCGGGTCCATGTTGGAACTTTGCTGGGGAAATAGGGCATAACTTTCGTCAAGCGGGATCGAATCGGCTCCTCAACTCGCGCCTGTTCACCGTCAGTCTTCTCCCTTCTCGAGGTACAGGAGCAGATGAAAAAATCCCCTTCCCCAGGAAATGGTACGCCCTTGTCTTTACCTCGTGACGCAGACGTCGGGAGCCACCGGTGTAGCACCTGCCTCTGCGGTAGTTCAGGAAACTCTTTTTCAAAACCCGATGGAGAAGGCGATGGATCGTCGATCTTAAGTTCGGGAAAAAACAATGAAGAGGGAAAATAATTATCAAGTCCAAGTTCGGGAAACCCTCTGTCAGAACTCAAGTTCTGAAAACGAACTCGGGTTCAGATAAAGGGTGTCCCGGGCCCGCAGTCGGCGATTCATCACAAGTGCTCCCCATAGTGTTTGGAGAAAGGGCGTCTGGGACTTGAAATCGATTATTCTTCGCCTTCATCATCGGTTCTGAAAAAATGAATTCCTTGCTGATTCTGCTGCAGAGCGTGTGGACTCTGGCTCGGGTGCGAACGGCCCAGCCGTCGTATCCGTCTTTTTTTTCCGAGGCGTGGGTAAAGCAAGCAAACCATATGCGAACGGTGCAATGTTGTGCTCCACACGACCTGCAGGAGAGGTAGCACCAACGCCAACAGAAGAGGGCGGAGGCGGAGAGTCGCCGATTACATCAAAGCTCAGATGTCTCGCGAGTCTACCCGAAATGGCCGGAGCTATGATCACGACCGAAATATCGGCTACCGCTGGCAGGCGTGACGGCATCACGCCTTTGTCGCTGCTCTGTCCGCAGTGTTTCGAACATGGATCTCCCAATCTTACGATTTTTCCCGAGCTAGAAGCCGACGATTAAAAGGGGGGAGAGACGGATGGAGGAAGGGAAGAAGGAGAAGAGGGGCGGACAGATAAAAGTGATGGACGGACGGAGCGAGGAGGGAAGGGGGGTGCGGTGGGTCTACGACGGCACGAAGCCAATATGTCAACGGTACCCGCGACTCCGATCACGGCCGTAGCTTCAGCAGGTCTGGGAAGGTCCGCGGCCAATTTGGACTTGGTTGTACCAGGCAGCCCTTTGCCTCCACCCTCCCCTGTCGGCATCGGTACTGCTTCTTCTGGCGATCGGATGGACCCTGGATCGTGTGGGATTATCAGCGGTCATATTATTGTTTTCTTTGCGACGAGAGCAAAACGAGCGAATCAGGCGCGAAAAATTCAATGCTGTCCTCCCCTCCATCGAAGTTCGAAAAATGATTTTCCGGAGATAGACAACATTTCAAGTTCAGGGAATCAGTTTTCAGAAGCCTGATCGCGGCGAGGAATGTTCTGCGCCGTTTGCACCGGGTTCACTTAATTTCTACGTGCCTCCGAAAAAACACGTGTATATCGGCTTGCCGTCCCCACCCGCGCGTGAGGGCCTCCACGATCTGCAGGAGAAGCAGTACCGATGCCAACAGGCCAGGGCGCGGCGAAGGCGAAGAGCCGCCGAGTGTATCCGAGTCCAGATTTATTGCGAACCTGATCAAAATAGCCGTAGTTATGGCCGTGATCGGAGTCGAAGATACGGTTGGCATGATAGTGTTGTGCCGACGTCGCCGATTTCTCCGCCCCCCTCGCTCTGTTCCTCCGGCCCCCCCATGATACGAGTATCCCCTTCCCCCCCCCTTTGCCCTGTCCCTCCTCTTCCGCCCTCCCTCCCCCCACACCTTCTTCCCTTTCTTCCCCTCCCTCCCGACCCCCCCATTGTCGGGTTCAAGCTTGCAAACCCTTTTTCAGAACTCAGATTCTGGCTGCTCTTCCCTGCCGGTCTGCGTGGGGTGGAACCACCTTCCCCTCGGCCAGCCCTCGGTAACACAGAACCAACGCCCCGCGGATAAATCAAGTGTTCAATCTGCGAGTGCTCAACCCAGGGGGGGGGTTGCCAGGACCACGGCATATATACGGGGGTTGCGGAGCCAGACACAGTTGCTACATCGGCGGTGTCCGACGTACGCGTGGCGAGGTGCAGCCTCGAGGGGGTATCATCAGCCGATGGAAAACATCATCCACTTCTTCCTGTACTCCGGCGGAAGGGAAAAAAATGGCGATGACAATGTTCTCTTTTTCCGTAGTAGAGGAAGAAGTGGATGCTGATTTGCCCTCGCTGTCGTTTCTCTCGTGGCTGCACCTCGTGCCAACAATGTGGGCCGCCCCCTGTGTACCCCTTGGCTCTGGCTCCCAACTCCCCCCGTCGGCCGCGGCCCCCGTGATCCCTTCCCCCCCCCCACCAATTGACGACCAGAAAATTGATGACGTAGCGCTCACACGGCGCACGGGCTTAGTGTGACCGAGGCCTGGCCGGGGGGGAAGGGGTTCCGTCTCGCGCACCGCAGTAAGAAAGAGCGGTCACATCCCGGGTTCTGAAAATGGGTGTCCTGACTTAAAAAAAGGGCTGAGAGGGACGGGGAAGGGGGGAGGGGGGGGTAGAGGAAGGTACGGATCGAGGGCGGGAGAGGGTGGATTCAGCGACGACAGCGCAACGCCATCATGCCAGCGGTAACCGCGACTCTAGACATAAGCACGGTTCCTGCCATCTTGGGTAGACTTGCGATAAATAATGAGATGGGCGTACCAGGAGGCTTTTTGCCTCCGGAGAAGGCGAAGCCTCACCGAGTACATGCAAGTCCAGAGCTATCTCGAGCCTTCTCAAGATGGTCGTAGCAATGGCCGGGATTCGAGAATTAGCTACCGCTGGCATGATGTTGTTGCACCGGCGTCATTTCCTCCCCGTAGCGATTCGAAATAGGAGTTCCCCAGCTAGAAGTCGACAACTAATCGCTTTCGCCCTCGTCCTCTTAAACTTCCAAGTTTGAAATCGACAATTGGGAGGGAGGGAGGAGGGGCGGGGGGTGGGGAGCGGCAGACAGGAAGTCGTGAAGCCAAGGGATTCAGCTGTTGCACCCCGTCGTCGCTGAACCCCTTCGCTTCACGACCTCCTCTCTTCCGCCCTCCGCCCCCCGCCCCTCCCTCTCTTCCTCCCAATTGTCGATTCCGAACTTGAAAGTTTAAGAGGCCGAAGGAGAGGGCAATTAATAGTCGACTTCTATCGGGGGGAGCTACGGGGAGAGACGGCGCAACAACATCATGCCAGCGGTAGTTACGGCCCGAATAACGGCCACAGCTACGACCATCTTGTGAACACTCGCAAATAGGTCTAGACTTACATGTACCAGACGGTTCTTCGCCTCCGGCGAAGGCGGAGCCTCACCGAGTACACGCAAGTCCAGAGCTATCGCGAGCCTTCACAAGGAGATTGTAGCTATGGCCGTGATTCGAGCCATAACTACCGCTGGCATGGTGTTGTTGCGCCGGCGTCACTTCCCCCCCCCGTTCTGCTCCAAAATCGCAGTTCCCCGGCTTGAAGCCGACTATTTATTGCCCTTGCCTTCGGGTTCTTAAACTTTCAAGTTTGGAGTCAACAGTTAGGAGGGAGGGAGGGGGGGCGGGGGCCGTGGGGCGGCAGAGTGGGAAACATAGAGCGAAGGATACAGCGCATGTGCAACGGTTTCATGCAAACGGTAGCCGCGACTCCGATTACGGCCATACATGTGGCCAACCGTGGAAGGCTCGCCATATAAACTTGGTCTAGGATGTACTCGGTAGCTTTCATCGTTCACCCACCCCTGCCTGCGTCGGTATTGCTTCTTCTGCAGATCGTGTAGACCCTGCCTCGGGCGGAGATGACCAGCCGTAGTATCTGTACTTTTGTGGAAGCGCGGGGGAAAAAGAGTGAACCTGTCGCGAAGGGTGCATTGTTGTCTTTTTCACCGTCGGCATTCGAAAACTGATTTCCCGAGCTCGAAATGGGCAAGCTCGGAAAATGAAATTTCGTTCCCATTTCAGTGGTAAGGACAGTGCTGCACCGTTTGCACCAAGTGTGATTGCCTCCAAGAAAGACAGATACGACGGCTGGTTACCCCTGCTCGCCGCAGGGTTCACACGATCGGCAGCAGAACCAGTGCCGGCTCCGACAAGGGAGGGCGAAGGCGAAGGAGAAGATGAAGAGCCCGCTAGCATATCTAGGTCAATATTCAATGCAATCCTGCGCAAAATGGCGGGAGCCGTGGTCATGTTCAGAGTCTCTGCTGCCGTTGGCATGATGGGGTTGCGCGTCATCGCCGAATTCACCCCCCCCACACCCTCTTGGTCGGTGAAACCGACTTGCTCTGTCCTGGCATTGCAGGGATGCGAGGATTTACGTTCTTCAGACTAAGGTTAGGAATGAAATATGTACGCCCCCCCCCACCCCCCTCACTCTGCCTCCTCCCCCCCCCTAATGATAGGAGTACCCCTCCCTCGCTCCCTCCCTCGCTCCCTCCCCCTCTCCCCCCCCTCCCTCCCTCCCTCCCTCCCTCCCTCCCTCCCTCCCACTCAACCTCAAGCTCGGGAAGTCAGAACTCAGGTTCAGACTGCTCTACCTTGCTGGGCCGAGCGGTCCAAAATGGCCTTCCCCCTGGCCAGCCATCGACTACGCCGGCCCGACGCACCGCGAGGGGGGATATTCTCAATCTGAGGGTATGGCGAGGTGGTTACTAGGGCCGCGACAGACGAGATGGTTGTGGATCCATAGACAGGGGTGACGTTGACGATGCCAGACATTCGCGTGATGAGGTGCAGCTACGATCGAACGTCAGGTGGAAAGGAAACATCATCAGCGCCCTCCTATACTCCGGGAAGGGAGAAGACTGGAGATGACAGTTTTCTCCCTTCTCAGAGTGCAGGAAGGTGGGCGATGTTTTTCGCTCAGCTGACGCTTCAGTCATGGCTATACCTCGTGACGCGGATGTCGACCACCGCCGGGGTAAATTCTGTCTTCAGTCCCCGAACCTCTCCGACTGATGTGGTCCCGGTGACCCCCCCCCCCCCCCCCCCCCCCTGTTCGTAACATTTGATCTTTCGTAGATTGAGGACTTAACGTCTCCGTGGAGAACCTCAACTCCGAAAATCGTGAATTATCGTATCACGTAGTGTGTAGGTGGTGTTGCACCCACTACGCGGCAGTTACAGAGTATACCCGTTGTTCTATCTGGAAGTGGTCACGACCTACCGGAGAAGAACAATTCAAGTCATTCGGCGCAGTCATCCATATACATACAAGAAAAGTGCGCGCACGATGACGAAGACGCGCGGTACGATGGAAGTATTAAGGCATACATCTTTTTGGCTGAATAAGGTATACCTCTTTTTGGCTAAAATTTTTTTCTGGATGACGGGGCTCCTTAACCCAATCATCGTCGGAAAATGTCCGTTTTTTCGAAATATGATCTTGTTGTGTACCTAGCTAGGCCGTGAGGTTTTTTCATCGGGTTGCATTTTTATTTTTGTCAAAATCAGCTTCGGGTGGGGATATAGAGCTCCTCAAATGGTGCACATACCTTTACCGTAGTATGCGTGCGAAGTCCACCCCACAAGCGATTGTAAGTAGGATGCAGCTCATCAGTCATACGACGACTCACCCAACACCTTACGGCGCTTCGCGCTTGGTGCAAGAAATGGCTGCCTGGTCGGTGAAAACCCGATGTGCTTCGTCCCGGTATAGTAGGGATGCGACGGTTTATGGTCCTAGTGACTACGACCATGCATGACCATGATTGCTTCCCTCCCCCCCCCCCCCCCAGCCTAGCGTTTGAGGGCGCGAAAATTGAAGACTAAACGCCACTGCGGTATGTGGGCTCAGTGTGGCCGAGGGTTGGCCGTGCGAAAGGCGGTTTTTCCGCCCCGCGCAGCCCAGTACACTGAGGAGAAGTCGGGTCCTCTCTGTTAGATCATGGAAATGGATATATCCCGAGCTTGAAGTCGATGAGTGGGAGGGAGGGAGGGAGGGAGGGAGGGAGGGAGGGAGGGACAGATGGAGGGAGGGCACTATGACGAAAGGAATGGATGAACAAGGCGAGGGAGGGAGGGGGGCTCAGCCGCGACGGCCCGGCACCATCATGCCAACGGTAGCCGCGACCCCGATCACGGCCATAGCTCCGGCCTTTTTGAAAGATGGCTGGTGGTAAATCTAGACGGGATGTGGTAAGCGGCTTTTCGCTTCCACCCTCCCCTTCTGGTAGTGGATCTGCTCATTGTACTGCTGTCCGTCGGGAGCCTGACCCGGGCGACAACGACCAGCCGGCACATCCTTCAAAAATCGTCGGTACGGGGGAGCATTGATTCAGCGAATCTGGTGCGGTCTGTACAGTGTTGTCCTCCCCACCGTCGGGATCGAAAGATGGTGCTCCCGAGCTTCCAATTGACAAGCTCGGGAAGGCATATTCCGAGGCCCAGTAGCGGAGAGAATGGTAGTGCACCGCTTGCACCACTTCGTTTATTTTCCCCATGTCTTCGAGATATGACGGATGTAACGGATGGTCGTCCTCCCAGTTATAGTCAGGGTCCACATAATCCACAAGACAAGCCGTGTCGACGCCGACAGGGGAGGCCGAAGGCGAAGGCGAAAACCGCCGAGTAAGTCCTAGTCCAGATTTTTGGCAAGGCTGCCTAAAATGGCCCGAGCTATGTATGGCTGGGAGCCGAGTCGCGGTCTACCGTTGGCATGATGGCGTTGCGCCATGGTTAGTGAGCTTCCCCGACTCCCCTCCCTCAGTCCCTACCTCCCTCCCTACAAACACCCCCCCCCCCAAAAAAAAAAAAAAGACATACAATCCTCCCTTTCGTCCATCTGCCTCTACTCAGAGATAGATATGGAGTGTAGTTTGTCGCCGTGAATGTTATTATTGCAATAGTTTTACTTGAAAACGCGCAGAGGGGGAGGTTGGGGGTGGGTGCCCTGCTGAAGTCGCATTCTCAATTCATACTGGAGGCGGGATGGGGTGGGGTGGGTGGGGTGGGAAGCGGTATTGTTTGGGATGGTACCCCTCTTCCTCTCTGTTCTTAGTTTCGGTTACGTTTGGGATTGGAGAGCGTGCGTACGTATTACACATGGAAAACGCGTTTTTTGTAAGTGGGGCAACACAGACCACCAAACACGGCTTTGCCTCTTCGGTTTTTGAGTCAAAAGCAGGTACGTGTACGTGACATAGGCGAAACTCAAGTCAAAAACACACCCATCCCACGAGCCACGCGATTGACCAAATCATACCTGCGTCTATAAGACCGCGGAACGACCTACAGGTGCACCTGTATCCAACTACTATAGACTAGTCTAGGCCTGGGTTTCAACTGTTTTTGGCCCCGTGAAGAGTACATACAATGCACCTCGTAAGTTGCCCACCGTCCGTATATAGGCTACCAGGGCACATCTCGGATTTTATTTTACTGTACCGGTGTTATTCAGGGCTTGGGGAGAGTACATTCTTCACGTTTGGATGTCGCCGTCTCGCCCGGTGTTCGGGGGGCTCGTTCAACTCGCAACAACCGGTACGGCAGGTTTCGACCGGTGAACTTTCGAGAAGTCGAGAAGAAGACCCCTTTTTGTTTTCACCGCCACAATGTATTCGTCACTACGTAGAAATCGAACCACGACAACGGCATTGCTGTATCGCGTCATTATACCACGTCCAATGCACCAACAGAGTGCAAGCACAAGTAGTAAGCAGCAGTAGTGAGTAGTAGTCAAAAACACATCGATCGTCGGACCTCATGCCAGGCATACGGAGCATAGATAGACTACAGCAGCAGCAGCAAAAAAAGCAGCACCGCGTAAAGCTCATACCTGGGTACACACATGGCATTGGAACGTGTTCCCGCTTTGGGACTTGCCGCGCCCCCGGGATATCAGGTTAACCCCACCCCGAAGGTAGAAACCTTGTACTACTGCCGTTGTATACTAGTACATTACCGAGATACTGAGATAGATACTGGCTCACCAGGCTTGCTTTTTCATGTAGTAACGCGTGGGTAAAGAAACGATGTATGTGCTCTACACAAACTCTACCACAACCGCTCCCGAATTTCCTATGCTCCCAGAAATCTCTGGTTGGCTTTCTTGTGGAGGTCTTTCTTATAAGGAAGGGGGGCGACAGTGTGTTATCGTGGTCGCTTGTTGTACAAGATCGCACGCTCATACGTATACGAGTACTCCTTGCTTGTACGTATGGCCGCTCAACAAAAGGATCCTCTTATTATTATTCTTCCATGATTTTGAGAGAAACTTTCTACAACAGGTCTGCAGCATGATGCATGATGCACAGTAAAAAACATGCCCACAAAAAAATGTGGGACTCCCCAGCTGGCAGCACTCTGACTGGATTTTTTTAGCACAGCTGCTGCTGTTTCAGGCACGTCGAAAGACAGAGGCATGGAGGAAGGCCAGCTGCTCCTTGAGCCTCACCACCAGGGATTCGGTATTCGCCGCCTGATCTCGAAGGTATGGCTAGCTGCTGGAGGTCACTAGAAGCCGGAGCCAGACTTTCAGAATCAAAATGTCACCACAGGAGAACAATACTTTCTTTTGGTCTGAAGTCGTCCGTTCTGGGGTTGAACCCGCGACAAAATGTTCTTGTCTTACTATTAGTATGGAAATCGCATGAATTTTAAACCACAGCACCACAGCGCATCGGGGACTCTAGCAGCAGCCGCTGCTACTGCTGCTGCTGCTGCTGCTGCTGCTGCTCGTTGGACATCGCCCACGACACACACTCGCTCTCTCTCTCCCCTAGCTCCTTACCCTACTCTACTCTCCCTTCCTGCCCCCCTCACCACGCCACCCTTGACAGCATGCGGTTGCCTTCTACAGCGGCTGCCTTATGGCCCTGATCGCTTTGGAACGATTGACCTTCAAGGTCATGGTCGATCGCATGGCCCCATTTCGGTGAGTGTTGGACCTCGAAATGACGCACTATTAATATTCAGTATCATATCCTGCTGCTGTACCATACTGCCAGTTGTATGTATCATAGTTCAGAAGGTGATTTAGTACCTGTAGCTCTTCTGATGAGCCCCGTCTATACGATACAGGGCATGCAAAGAATCATGCCACTTTGTCCAGGAATATAGGAATCATTTTGATATTAATATTCAAATGTAGTGTTTATTATATTTACGGACAGAGTGGTACCTTGTACCAGGTGCATAAAGGATACCAGGTGTACATTTTTTCAAAATACTCTTCAGGTAGTATTAGTCTAGTACCTGGTACTTTATACTGTATTTTTTTTCAAGGACGTCAGCCGTGAGTTCGACGAATTTTGGGTCAATACTCGTCTTTGCAAGCTGCGTTGTTGGTACTTGTAATATACTACGATAGTACTTGTATGGAATTAATGTACCAGGAAAATATTATCTGTACCTCCACTGATAGGGACAGCTTACGCTATACCTACAATGAGAACCGAAGGGTGCGCCAGCTAGCGTTGGGCTGCGAAAGCAACTGAGTTAAATCGACACACGACGCGAATGAAAATACGTGGAAGTGTGGTGAGCCAAAGCTTTATTTTTCCCCATCCGCCGGAGGATAATAAAAAAAAAAAAAAAATGTACCTGTGCTATCTCTTGTTGTAGTGACACCCGCGTATGTGGTTCCAGTATTTACGAAATGGATTCGGGATCAAATAAGTATAGGTACAACGGTAGTGGGTACCCCGATTTAAGAAGAGAGCCCCGTGACAAGCCGAAACAAGCGCTCTTAACCACACATTGCTCTTATCTGTAGCGGGAATTATATAGCTTTTAGTATACCCGGGACATGCCGGTTTGACCAACTCTTAAAATTAAGTCCCGAATACTCTTATCCTGGGCGCTCTTGAATCGGGATGGACCACCACCACTGTATCCCCGGAACGACCTTCGGGTAATAACCCTACCGTGGTGTATGTATCCACTATCCTCTGCCAAGATGTGATGCCGATGGTTTTTTTGTTGGCGGAGATCCGAAAATACACGCTCAGTTAGTTGACTACGCATGCGTCCTTGGCTGATGTTTCGCCGTTGTCATAGAAAACCCTCCGTGGCCCGTGGCACGATGGTAGCGCCCCTGAGGTATCATATTCGCCAAGATTTCAGTTTAGAAGGAAGGATGGAATGTGGAAGAAAGGAAGGAGGAGCATTATGTGATGGCAACCTACCCTGGTACACGGTGCAGGCGGAGAGCTATGATACTACGTAGGGAAGGGTTGTGCCAGGTTTCGGGCCATGTAGACCCGGTACTTCTCAAAATCAGTACCAGGTATCGCGTTGCCGGTAGCTGCTGCTGCGGCTGGGTTGATGGGGGGGGAGTGCTCGGACAAGTCCGACGTGGAACAGGGTCTTCGGCCATGGGGTGCGTGCTCGCGCCACTGCTGCTGCTGCTGCTGCTATTCAGCATGTTTTTTCGCCGCGGTACTGCGTGTGGACGAGAAACGCTTCCTCGCTGATGCAGCCATCATAGATGTAGCATTGTGCAGCTCCAACGAAAGAAGGAGAGGGGGAAGAAGAAAGGCAAGCCGCGGGGGCGGGGCGATGTCGACGGGCGAGGGGGGAAGGAGAAGGAGGAGGAGGAGGAGGAGGAGGAGGAGGAGGAGGAGGAGGAGGAGGAGGAGGGGCAGGAATTGTGGGGCATGCTATGACGGTGTGGGCATCGTATCGCGATCACCAGGATGGCTGGAGAGGATGATGACGGTGACTGCGTGCTCGGTGGTCGCGCTTACGGTCTCGGAGGCCAAGACGGAGATAATGTACCTGCAGACAAAATTCCGGGGGGGGGGGGGTGTTGTTCACCGTCACTGCAGCCAGCCAGGTATACAAACAAATGATCGAATTTTGTACTTGGGCGGGGCTATCAGCGCAGATAGAGAGCTCAGTGTCGAGACAACCCGGCGTCTTCAGAGGGCCTGGGAGTGCTTGCAGCGGTACATGATGGAACTATGTGACCGCCCAGGTGTGCGCTTGCGGCTGAAGGTGTGGATGTTGAAAACCGAGGTGATCGAGAAGCTACTCTGCGTTTGCGTGACATGGAGTCCGAACAAGCCTGGCAGGCTACAGCAGGTTCACCACTCCATGCCCCTTCGACGCCTCGGCTGGTGGAAACGGAAGCGTGATGACCGCGCTCTCTTGCGCCAACGCGCTTGCCAAAGCCTACGCCGAGAGCCTTGAGGCAAGACAGACTCCGAGAGCATTGAGGCGAAGCAGTCGCCGAGATCATTTGAGGCGACGGTGCGGAGACGGAGGGTGTTCGCGGGATTCGTGTCATATATGGAGGAGGAGCGCCTGCCACGGAGGGTGATGTTTGGGGAGTTGGTTGGGAGTACGGGCTATTCCGGGGGGCAAGAGGAAGATTGGATGGTGCGCCTCGAGAAAGACATGACAGATTTTGGCGTACAGTTCGGAAGGTGGCGAAAGGCTGACAGAAGGCCGGCAGATGGTTTCGACGGGTCGAGAAGGGGGCGGAGGGATTTATGCGGAAATTGCATGACGGGGAGAGCTGTAGAGTTCCACAAGGACACGTGATCGCCGCGGCCGCGCCACCCACCGTTGGCACCAATACGCGGCCGGGGGGAGGGGGGCATGCGTGGGGGGGCAGGGGTGAGCGGAGGGGGGCGGGGGGCGGGGGGCGGGGTGGGGGGGGGGGGGGGCGTCCTGCCCTAGAGACTGAAGTCTGGGTCTGGCCATCATAGTCCTGACGTATGTGTGTCTTCCCCGGCCGTAAGCAGCTAGCGTAAGGCCACCCGCACTTCTTCGCCGTGCTGTGTTCTCCTGTCAGTGCCCTTTATTCACTTGGTGCCCACTGTGTGCCCGGTGCCCACTGTGTGCCCAATGCCTCTTTCTGCCAGTCTCCAGGATCTGCTAGTATGGTGTCAGAAGGGGCAGTAAAACGTCTTGCAATAAATACGATCCCCCACGTTTTGGGATTGCTGTGCCCCGTAAGACGTGGGGTGCAGTTCCATCTTTGCCACGCAATTTTATCCTTTCTTTTCTTAAGCCCGTGTTTTTAAAATATATAAAACGTCTCTCTTAAACCGCCCCCGCCCCCTGCTGTACTGGTAAAGCTCTACAACAGGTAAAGTAAAGCGCATCTCAGACCGTTCTCCTAAGAAAATATGGCATGTTTTACATACCAACAGCAGTGTGCCACGTTAGCTTTAGCTGACCCTTTTTCGAGCTCCTACACGTTCCTAATCTAATTCTAAGTGCCTTGTCCCAATGTCGAGAGTTCTGTGCTAATCGGGTTAATAATTTAGCTTGAACGTGAAGTTTTACCCGCCGCACGCCGCACGATTATTGCAAGTCACATATACGATATGATGCTCTCGTAGAGTCGCAGAGTTGAAACATGTATGTACAGCAATGTGGGCATGGCCAGGGCGGGCGGGCGGGCAGGCGGTGGTGCGACGCACAAGTACTTTTTTTTTTTTTTTTGCACAGACTTCCGTTGTGAGGTCGAAGATTTCATCGAAACTCATCTGTGCAAGCTGTGTGCGATACGACTTCGATCGCGCTTGTTTGCGGGATTTTGCATTTCCTAATGATTGTACGGATACAAGACTTTTCGTTGGTGTTCATGACCTCATATGATTTTACGGACACGTGTGAAGTATTTCCGTTTCCCTGGCAAGCTGCATTTAGTTTTTGTTGGGATGACCCGAGACGGCAGGTTCGTGGCGCCCTGATATGATACCCCTTCCGACCCAAAAACAATTTTGGAAGTCGCTGACGCGTAGTATACAAGATTGTTCGGAGGTTACTGTCTACCCGCTCGTGTCGTATGATATGATATCCGTTCTTAATTTTGCAGGCGAGCGGAACGTCATTCTCCAGATGCGAACGAGCTTGGCGTTCGTATGATATGATATCGTTCTTAATTTTGCTGGCGAGCGGAACGTCATTCTCCAGATGCGAACGAGCTTGGCGTTGCCAAGGTCGTGTTACTCGTAAACACGCAGTGACAGCAGCAGTCGTAGCGAGAGTTCGCTTCGTGGAGCCTTTTTTGGGGGTTCCGAATTTAGAAGAAGTGCCTTGAGCGCCTGCGACCTGACTCTCTTGCCTCTGCCAACCAACCATCCATCGATACATAACAGCCATAGAACCAATCAACCATGCCGGCGAAAATAACCAGCCGTGTCAACCGCATCCAACCGACCATGCTGACAAACCAACTAACCAAGCACCCATGCCAACAACCACCAAGCACAGTCGACCATCCAACAGACCAGCCAATCAACCATGCCAACAACCAAGCAAGCCAATCAGCCAAACGCTCAATCATACCAGCAGCATCCAACCATGTCAAACGAAAATCAACCAGCCGACCATGCGAACAATCAACCATTCAATCAACCATTGGCACATTATCAACTACTCTCGAACAACCAACCAACCAACCAATTGTCCTTCCAGCAACCAACTAACCAACCAACCTACCTTCCTCCGACCCAGTTCAGCTCAGTGCTCACTCAGACCGTCGCCGTCGGCGCCAACCAACCACCCGTGTCAACAACCAGCCACCCATGACAACAACCAACCAACCACGCCAACAACCAACCAATCAAATCCACCTATTCAACCAACCGACCATGCACTCTTCCCCGCCCGACAGATCGACCGACCATAGCTTCCACCATGCCAACAACAATTCAACATATAATGCTCGAACCACAATCAATCAAACAGTCAATCTACCAACCAACCAACCAACCAACCAACAACAACCACTCATGCCAACAACCAACCAACCGACCAACCATCATACCAAGAAAACCAACCATCGAAGCACTCAACTATTGATAGCAACGACCAAACCAATAAACCAACCATACCAACCAACCAAACCAACCAACCAACCAACAAACCAACCAACCAACCATCCACTTTTTATCCTGCCAACCAAACAACAGGTTTGTCCTCGCGCAGGCCGTTGCCGTGTGCTACGCCGTCGCCGTCGGCGCCGTGGTTCTCCGGCGAAATGTCAACTTCCACCTAGCCAACGACGGGAACAGCGGCGGAGGCGGTGGAGGGGGGGGGGGCATGGAGGGGTTCCCTGTGTGGAGGCTTGCCTTGATGGCCGTTCTAGACATGCTGCACCTTGTACCCATGATAGTGGCTGCGGCGGATGTGGCCCCTACGCTTACGGTACTGCTGCTACAGTGCTCGGCGACTTTCTGTCTCGCAATATCGGGAGTGTTCTGCAAAAGGTGCGGTGTGTATTAGTATTGTAGGCGTTTTTTGGTGGGAGTGGGGGTGGGGGTGCATGGGGTTGGGGGGGGGGGGCAGGGGGGATTGTGTTGGTGATGTTGGTGTCGGGTTTATGGGTGGGGGGTGTTGGTGTTGGGGTTGGGGTTGGGGTTGAGTTTCTGGGCAGGGGGGGAATGTGTTGGTGTTGATATTGGTATTGGGAGTTGGGTTATAGGCGGGGGGTGTTGGTGTTCGGGTTGGCGTTGGGGTTGGGGTTGAGTTTCTGGGCCGGAGGGGTAGGTGTTGGTGTTGGTGTTGGGATTGGGGTTATGCGCCCGGGGTATTGATGTTGGTGTTCAGGTTGGGGTTGGGGTGAGGTTGGTGTTGGTGTTGTTGTGGTGTTTTGTGTTGGCATTTGTGTCCTCGCGCGGGAGGGGGCAACATGCTTCTGCCTTCCTCATGTGTGTGCACGAAGAAGCTGGTATACGTGAAAAACAATTGGGACCGAAAAACAATCGGCCGAACCGAGCGCGTGCCATTGCTCAACGCCCCCCCCCCCCCCCACCTCCCTCTCCCACCTCCCTCCCCCAGAAGAAGAAAGTTTAAATTGGTTGGACTTTTATGTTGACATCTACCACGACCATGCCCCTCCCCACCCCACCTGCAAGAACACGCCGAAGTTTGAGACTGAACTCCGACACTGACATGTGTTCCCATCTAAGGTTCATCCCCCCCCCCCCCCCCTCCCCCCCCCGGTGGGGTACGGAGCTCATGTGAGGATGCTCAGAAAACGTAGCTTCACCCGTAACGTAGCCTTGTCGACGCCCCCCCCCCACCGGAGCACTTAGATATATACCGGGGGTTGAGGGAAGATATTGGAATGAAAAAGTATTTGCACGGCCCAATGGAGTACTTGAAAAGAAAGCTGAAACTGCGATATCGTGTAGGGGACCTGGACCTACCAGAAAGAAGAAAGAGGTATACCAGTAGTCGGGAGGAGGAGGATGACTTGGTCACACGTATGTGCCCGTGTGGCACGACAGTAGAGAGTAGGACTCGCGTAGTAGGAGAGTGTGAAACAGACAAGGAGGAACGGGATGCGTTAGAGGAGGAGATGAGGAAATCAGGCGTATGTGACATGGAAGAGTTTGGTAGCCTAGAGAGTAGCGAGAAAACGATCGCTATCCTAGGAGATAGATGGTGGCCACAGGCGGCGAAACAGCATGGGGATAGGATAAACAAACAGTTTCTATGTAATATTTAGAAAAAGCGTATTGGGTGCCCAAATGTTGGAGTTGTCTCTACTAGGAGTAGGAACAGTGCTTCGTCTCGAAAGGGATGCATGGTCAATGGTCAAATTGCAAAGGCAAGCAACAAATGAGTACGCCCCCCACCCCCACCCCCCCGCCTCGAAAGAAATGCGAGGGTCTATGATCCTACGAACTACGGCCATGCATGATCTTCTCCGTCTCGAAAGAGCTGCGTAGCGTCAATAGTCTAATGACTAAATCAAGCAACAAGTTAGTACCCCTTCCCCCCGTCCAAAACACCCCGCGGTGGGCCGTTGCTCTTAAGTCATTTCCCTTCTCTTTTGTCGTTGCAGGCGGTATCCGGGAAAGTCTGTGCTAGGCGCCGGGGTGATCTTCCTGGGCGCGTGCGTGGCGATGCTGCCGGCCTTGGGCCGCCTGCTGGAAGCGAGGGCGGGGCTGGGCGACGCCGAGATAGACCACGGGTACGATGCGGGGCGATTGAGGGGCGGTAAAGGCGACTATGCGATAGTTGAAGGTGAGGGGGAACCGAGATCGTGTTTTTTTTTTTTTTTTTTGCTTCACGGATATGGTGTGTAGACGCTTCCCCGACACGGGATAATGGTTTGCCTTATATTTCAGGGGGTCATGAGCCGGAAAAGTGGGGGGCAAAAGTTGTGTAAAAACACTGCAGAGAAAACAATTAGCCACCGTGCTTGTAACCGAACGAGCAACATCGACTATTCACAGATCGCAACCAGTTTATCACACCGACTATTCACAGCTCGAACGAGTTTGTAACACCGACTATTCACAGCTCGAACGAGGTTATAGCGTAGTCTTATAGCGTAGTCTACGAGCTTTCCCCTCGGGGTGTGTTTGGCTCAAAATCCCGGGCCGCGTCGCAAGTTGAAAAGAGGGGGGGGGGGGGGGGGTTCTTTTAAAAAGAATATCAATGGGAAAAAGAATTGCCACCGCGCAGCTTGTGATTCGGTAGGTAGCACCGACCTGCCTAGACGAGTGTATAGCTTACCTTGGTAAGTGTTTGTTGTTCAGGGTAAACAGATATTTCCACCCATCCACATCTAGCACAACCAGTGTCCGTGCTGTTTGATGCCTCGTATAGAGAGACGAGCTCTGTGGTCAATAACTATGAGACGAGATATTACACTGCACGTTGTTGCAACTACAGCAAGATGCTTTTGGGCATGCAAACGCCAAGCGCAATGAGCACGCGGGGCACAAAACAAAAATAATAGGCAAACGCCAGCACACCAGACTACCTGCTATTTACAGCGAGAAGAAAAATAAAAGGTTGGCAAGAATTTCATATTTTTATGCGTATGAAATCGGCATTCCCTATTGCCTCGTTCTCAACTCCGTTGGAAGTAATCTGGAGAAAAAGTAGCACCGACCAGCGCAGATGAGCCATTCCTTTGCGGTGAGAATAAATGAAAGAAAAACGTTGATAAGAAATTCGTATTTTGCTCGTATGATGTCGGCTTTTCTTAAGGTCGTTCTTAACTCCGTTGGGAAAAGGTAGGGGGGGTCTTTTCTTTTTTTCTTCTTTTTTTGGCAGTGGCGCGAGTTACCACCCACCCACCCACCCCTGTTCCATCGCGCCGGTCTTGTTGAGCTTTCGTGCTGTTTTATCTTTTGGCGATATGAATGCGCAGTGGAAGGGCAAGTTACGCTGCGCCGAACAAATCGCGTAAATGCCGTTTTTTTTTTGCACTCGTGTGAGTGCTGAGAATCCGCTGGTGAACATGGACGGGGGTACCCCCCCCCTGTCGTATAGCCTTTCTGTTTTGGGGGGGAATTACCTGGGATTAGTGTAGGACTGGTGATGCGAGCTACGATAGAGATGGCAGTGTTTTTGGGCCGAAATTGGTTTCTTTATTTATGGGATGCTCAACCTTAGCCGAGGAACGACGAAAGATATCTTTGGTTTCTTTATTTATGGGATGCTCAACCTTAGCCGAGGAACGACGAAAGACATCTTCCCACCTGAAAAACGCCGCGTTTTGCACGTTGAAACCTGGCATCCACTTTTTTTTTTGTGTTTCCTGCTGTAGGAGGGTGTTAGTTGTACGCCTACCCCACGCAGTTTGTCCGTCGATATATAACTTGACCGTTTTTTAGCACCGCAGTCCCGACTTGGGGACAAAACACTTGGAGTTAGACTAGGAAAAAACATTTTAAGGGTTGGAAAAGGAGCTCCTGGAGTGAGGATCTCTTCGGAGAAATAAGGTCCACCCTCTCTCTACCGTCGCATGTGTCATTGTTTGGGCGTCGGTAGCAGTTTTGTTTTGTCGCCCTTCGTTCCGCGTGTCTCGCCCAGGTCCACCCCGCAGCTCCGGTGTGGTATCGCCGTGTGGTGCACAGGACCAACGCCCTTTCTGCACGTCCTGGCATGTAGCATGCTTGTGGGGCATCTATTGATACTTGGAATTTTGACGTAAGGTTTTCTTTGGTGCACTTATTTTTTCTAGGGTAAATAGACGTGCTTTGAAAGCTGTTTCAATACCTGTGATGAGGTTGTTTGGGACCCGTTTGTGCCGCCTGCCCCGCCCTTCTCCGCCCCCTCCCCGATTCGATAACGCCGTGGTACAGGGTACAACACCATCCTCCACATGCTGATTTTTACGGTAAACAAATAGACACAGTTTGAGGGCCGTTTCAACACCTATGACGAGTTGCTTGACACAGTTTTTGTGCCGCCTGTCCCGCCCTGCCCCGTCCCCTTCCCGCCTGGTTCGATAACGCTGTGGTACAGGGTACAACACCATCCTTTACATGCTGGCGTGCGTGCCGGCGGCGGTGTCGACCGTTTACAAGCAGTACGCGCTTGAGCAGCACGGCCGGCCGGTGGACGCACACCAGTTGAGCCTCGGCGTGACCGCCTTCGAGGTGGTGTTTATTGCTCTCGCCGCGCCTGCGGCTTTCAGCTTGCAGGTATGTGTATGGAGACTGGGATGCTGAAACGGAGACGCACGCGTTTTTTTTCGTAAACGCGCTTTTATGTTTTTTATTGTTCCTCGCAAGGGGGGTGGGGGGGCTTTCATTTGCTGGGCGATGGCGGGAAGGGGGTGGGTCGGGGAGAGGGGTCGATTTTTGTGGGTGGTAGGGGAAGGAGAGGAGGCGTGCGAGGGCTTTTGGGGGGTTGTGTGTTGTGTGGTAGCTGGTTTGTCCCATGCAGAGGGCCGGATGTCGGTGCCCACCGATTGGCTACCCTCTCCCACTCGCTAATATTTTCTTCTTCGGTACCATGGTGCTAGTCGTACCGTGCATGCGCGCTCGGACTACTCGTTGACGATTGCTACGAGTACAGTTTTTTTTTTTTTTCGTCTGAGATTTGGTCGCTATATCTCTGGTCTTGAAAAGAGGGTGAACCGCCCCACGCTTTACCGATACGTTTTTTTTTTCCCCCTCTCGTGTTGTCAGAATTTGGGCAGGCATGCGCCCGGGGTCTCGCACGTCGGGCAGGCGTTGCAAGACGGTTGGCGCTGTCTGATTTTTATGGAAGACGTCGAAGACATTGACGGGTGAGTTGATGTTTATCATCGTGCTAATCCTGTCCATACTCCTCGTCCTCATCCCCGTACCCCCCCGTCCTTAGAAGCAAGGCGTTCTACACTACATAGTCCCGCGCGGCGACCCTCGCGTCGTCGTATTCGTGATCTCTTGCGAAGGCAGCGGCAGCGGTGGGGGTGGAGGGTGGCGGTGGTGGCGGTGGCTGTGGTGGTTGCGGTGGTGCAGCTCGGCAGGGCATGTCACGCGCGCGCGGGATCTATTCGTGTACTTGTACGCACTCTTCTTTGTCCTCGCCCTCTCGCGCCCCCGCGGCGGCGACAGTGGCGGTGATGGTGGCAGTGCACGGCTTGGCACGGAGGGTCGCACGCGCGTTCGATTCTGGTCGTTTGTAGGTGTCCCAGCTCTCGAAATGTCCGGCGCTTTTCTTCTCTCCCTGCGGGCCGGGTTTTTGGAACTTTTTATGTTTTTGCAATAAATATAAGTTTCGGTGTTTTTTTGTTCTCTCACAAGGCTTCTTACGCAATGTCGCATCCTTCCCCCCCCCTTCCCGGGGAAATTCCCACGTACGTTGCTTTGTTGCTTGGTCGATGTTGTCGTTCGACGGCATTGGTTGCGGCGGCAGGTATCCCATCGATGCGCGGTGCTGGGGAGGCTTGCCGCTCGTGTTTTTGTACGTGGTGGCGACGTTGCTGGTGAATACCATGGTGCAGAAGGTCGTCGACGAGGCTGCGTGAGTGTTTGGTGGTGGTGATGGTGGTGGTGGTGGTGGTGGTGGTGGTGGTGGTGGTGGTGGTGGTGGTGGTGGTGGTGGTGGTGGTGGTGGTGGTGTTGCTGTTGTTGTTGCTGTTGTTGTTGTTGTTGTTGTTGTTGTTGTTGCTGTTGCTGTTGTTGTTAGTGGTGGTGCTGTTGTTGTTACTTGTGCTGCCTTTGTTGTTGCTGCTGTTGTTGCTTTTATTTTCGCTGGTGATGACGGCGGTGTTGTTATTTTGTTATGTGGTTGTGCTTGCCTTGCCTTGCCTTGCCTTGCCTTGCCTTGCCTTGTCTTGCCTTGCCTTGCCTTGTCTTGCCTTGTCTTGCCTTGCCTTGCCTTGCCTTGCCTTGCCTTGCCTTGCCTTGCCTTGCCTTGCTTTGATTTGCCTTGACTTGCCTTGCCTTGCCTTGCGTCCCCTTGCCTTGCCTTGCCGCGTATGTACCCGCCATCGACCAGTTGGACGCCGCGTGCGTTTATGTCCTGCCAGTAGTTTATTTTGTCGAGGCTTGACGAAACCGCCGTTGTCGCTGTCCGCTTTCGCTCGCCGTCGTACTTCGCTTGATTGCCGCGGCTGTTGTTCTGCCTCCGCTGCTTCTGTTGCTGTTGTCGCTGCTGCTTTCTGCTCTGTCCCCGCGTTCTTGTTGCCGCTGCTATCGCTGCTGCTGCTGCTGCCACTGCCGCTGCTACTGCTGCTGCTAATGCATGCGTCGTCGTCTCTTGTTCTCGGCGCCGCTGTGCTCGGTCTGCGTGTTGTTGCTGTTGCTACTGCTGCTGCCGCGTGTCCCCTTGCGTTTTGCTGTTGTTGCCGCTGCTGCTGCCGCTGCTGCTGCCGCCGCCTTCATTTGTCTATTGCGTGCGCCTGCGCGTTCGGCGGATAAAAACAACAGATCTCCTACCGTGTACCACCGAGCGATTACTCTCTCCGTGCCGACCGCGTTTGTGGTGCTGTGCCTCTACGAGCCACAGGTAAGGCCCGCTGGTGCCGTACCAAAACGTAACGTTTAGAGAACGTAGCCACATCAACGCATGGTGTGTGTCGCGCTTAACTACCAAGGTATTGAAGAGTGACAGTGACGTCCCCTGAATTTAGTGTACAGCGTAGCTTGGGCGCAAGGTCCGGGGTGAGTGGCGGGCTCTAAGCTAGGTCGGAATCGTACTTTTCAACAACTGTATTCGCGTTTCGCGACTTTGTATTGTGTGTCGGCGGGTGCAGGGTGGATGGCGGCATGGTGTTGGCGACGGATGTTATGACAATAGAGGTAGAATTTTCTTGGGGGGAAAAAAAACAAACTGAAAATGACCCATCGGGGTTCCATGACCCCTTTAGAGCCCCAAAATCCATCCCTGTGCTACCATTAAGTAATTTTGGCCCCAAAAAGGGTTTCCAGTTAGTTGTGAAGGCGTTAACCCAAAATCGTGGGAATGCCATTCTTGTTTTGCGATATTTATGCCTAGGCCATGGGGACTGTTCACCGGGTTGCACGTTTGTTTTTCCTTTTCTTTATCAGAATCGGTTTTTGGGGGCCAGGTATATTGGGGCTCCTCATCAGGTGATGAGCCTCGGAAAATTATGGATGCACCTCTTCACCGTGGCTTGGGTCGTGTGTGCATCGCGTGGGAGATGGTGGTATCTACGGAGGACCGGAGGACGTAGGGCCCACGATATACCCTAAGACCTTCCTATTCCCCTTTTTTTTCTAAACCGTGTTAGGTCCTGTTTTGCAGTGTTTCCCCGCACTATTGCAAGAACAGCTTCGGACCGTGTAACACCCTCGGGGGATGAACGTCGTGGTGGTTTTGGTTAACAAGACGTGGGACACACACGTGAAAAAAAAGAAAGTTGGTTCTTGCTTTGTGAGATAGTTCCATGCACGTTTCGCTTGGCGTTTGTTAGCACCCTCCCCGTGGGCGCATGCTACTATGGTACGATGGAGATGCACCACTGACGCGTGCTACGATATAGAGGCATTCCTTTTTTTGGCGAAAATGTTTTCTTTATGACGGGGCTCCTTAACCCAAAGTTGTCGGGGAAAAAAAAAATAATGGGCCGTTTTATTTTTGCATGATGATTCTCGTTGTGTACCTAGGCCATGGAATTTTTCATCCGCGATAAAGCAGGTTTGTTTTTTTTCCCAAATCAGTTTTTGGGTTAAGAAGGACATGTCTTGACCTCCTAAACTGAGGGGTAGTATTAAGAAAAAAAGTGGTGCACCTCTATCGTAGCACGCGTTGTTTTTTTTTCTTTTTTTTCTGAGGCTCCTCACTTGAAGAGCCCCTTCCTTTTCTTTTTTTGTTTCTACGGCGTTTTTTTTTTTCTAAATTGAAAGTGAAACTCACCCCAATGAAGAGGCCCATGGCGTATGATAGGTACTAAGAAAGGTTTTAATATTTGCAAAAAAGTAAAAATGGACGTTTCGAACGTACGGTTTGGGTGGTTTATAAAATGAGCTCCCCCCCCCCGTCATTCGGTAAAAAAAAAGTTTCAAGCCAAGATGTGCCCATCTCTCTATTACGTACCACGCGTCCGGTTGTCGAGAAAAAAAAATCATTTTTGGGACGTAGTGCGGGAGTGGAGGGTGTGATATCGCGTGTATTCCGTACGGTACGATATTTGGGTTTGTACTATTATATGAATATTAACATATTTTTGTTAAATATTAGGAATGCACTACGGCTGTGAGATGGAGGATTTCGTCGACACTCGTCTTTGCACCAAGCTGTGTGTGACACTCCTATCGCGCGTGTTACGGGGTGTGTATGTCCTCATGATAGTTGGTCGGCGACTCCCCTTACCACCAGCTATTAATAGGCCAGCGAGAGTGATGCCAAGGCGTTCAGTCTTTGAATGAATCTGTGCACGGATGTTGTAGTGGCGATTTCACGTGGGGGGTACGAAACTGTTATTGCAGATGGGTTTGGACGTCTGTGCCGTGAGCGACTATGAATAGTTCACTCTGTTTTTTATTTACCGCGAACTCTGCTCAACGCCAGCCTCCCCCCCCTCCCCCCCAGAAACATGCCAGATGACATCCGTTTACACCTGTAACGGACGGCGGTCTGGACGTTATGTTCTAGTTACAGCGTGCAAACCCCGAAAGGTGGTTGCAGACGACGCCAAAAACTACCGCTCCTGACAAATTTGCCCCCCTCTACCCTCCCCCCCCCCCCCCCCCCCCCCCCCCTCCCGCAGAATTGGCTTTACGACAGCCTAAACTTTTTCACCGTTGGAGGAATGGTGGTGATATTAGTCGGCCTGAGGCTGTACCACTCGATCCAGGAGCCGGAGGACCACCGGCAGAGCTTCGACCCGCCATCGCCCCCGGATGATAAGCGCTATGCGTACGGATGATGAGGCTGGCGCGAAGCAGCGGCGGTGGCGGCGTGGCACTGGGCGGACTGCTTCTCAGGAAGCGGAGGCGGAAACGGACGTGGGGCGATGGGGGCGGGGTGGAGTGGATCCAGCTGATGAGGGGGAGTGGAAATCGAGAGAGAAATGGAAATGGAAATGAAAGAAGAAATGAAAGCAGAAACGGGAATGGAAACGGAAGCAGAAATGGAATCAGAAATCGACATGGAAACGGAGGTGGAGATGGAAGTGGACGTGGGAATGGAAATGGAAACGGAAATGATTATTGGAGCCGAGAGCAGAAATGGAAGTGGAGATGGAAACGAACACGGATATGTGAGCAGAGACGGGACCAATCGGAATGGAACATCTTTAGGAAACGGAAGCAAAAATGAAAGACAGTGGAAGCAGGGCGGTGGAAGCAGACGGGAACGGATCAACTAGGTGTCTGAAACGGAAACGAGGCGGAACTGCACGCTGAAACAGACACCGGAAACAAAAACAGCTTTCTGTCGGAAATTGAAAAGGAAACGGAAGTTGAAGTTGAAGTTGAAGTGGAAGGGAAAACGGAAATGCCGCGGAAACGGTTCGGAAACGAACGATACCGACTGCTGTCGGAGGAAGTGGAAACGGAAGCAAAACTGGAAACGGAACGGAAGACCGTGGCTACGGTGAGGGGATCTTTTTGAGGGACCTCTTTCTGCAGTGGGCTCGAGAGTCACTCGCGCGAGTTACCACCCTGTTTACTTCTTGTCTTGAGCTTTCTTGTTTGCTGTTTTTTGTTGGCCATATGAAACCACCATGAGATGGTTAGCTACACCGCGCCAGAAAAAAAACGCCTACATGGTTTTTTTTCATCGGGGTACATGGTCACTCGTGCGAGCGGCTCAGGTGCAGTGGCAGTGAAGAAGGGGGATAAATCGTAACATCCCCCCTATCCTAGGCATTGTCGGAAACGAAAAACGCTATCTTGGAGACGGAACTGGAACTGGAAACGGAACCGAAAACGAAAACTGACGCGTAAAAATGTTCCAAGTCGAAGAAACGGGAGCGAGAGCTGAAGCGGAAACGGGAAAATCGGAATGGCGTCGACACGGCCGGATCGACGACGCCAACTATTTTAATGATCAGCTGGTGCTGTGTGCACTGCTGTGTGCACGCGAAAAGACCGCGTGCGTGCGTACCACGTCGGCGCGACGATCAGGGGGGAAGCAAGAAGCCTTCCCTTGTGGGACGACTTTGAGCGCTTTCTGGGTAATGGTATTAAAGTTTTCGGGAAGGGTGCTTATGCGGGCGCGGATGCGGTTGCGGTGTGTGATGGCCTCGGCGATTGAAAGGCAGTTGCGCCGCCCAGGCGTCTGCTGCTGCTACTGCTGTTGCTGTTGTTGTTTACTCGTACGTATGTCCGCTGCGGGTGAAGGTTTGAAATGCGTTTTTTTTTTCCCGGCTAGTTCTCGTGGAAGGTGGTGGTGATGTTTCTACTTCTGTGGCTTACGGTGGTGGTGTTGGTGATGGTGTTTTCTGCTTGCTGCTGCTGTTTCTGGTGGTGACGGTTATGCGTGTTGCGATGTTTTTTCTGCCGCTTCGGCGGGTTCTGCTTCTGCTGCTGATACTGCTGCGGTCCCGTCTCCTGGAGTCAACCCGTGCCGTTGCCTCGAACCGATGCCATGCCAGACAAAAACATCACAGGGTGAAAGTTCCGTAGGTTGTGACAGCACCAAGGTACCCGCAGCAGTAGGCCGTACTAAACCTGCTGCTGTAGCGGAGGAGCCGGAGAGCTGGGGCCAGGCTGCTGCAGCAGCAGCTTGCTTTAGGCCAGGCTACAACAGCAGCGGTACGCTTGTCCCCAGGTTACAGCAGTAACCCTAAGCCTACCCCCCGCACACACCTGCCGTCCTGCCCACCTATCGGCGCACTTGAGACAGGCTTTTAAGCTTAGCCGTCGGGCTGTCGGGGTTTAACGTGTTTATCTGGTAGGGCGGAAATCCCATCACGAAAAACGTGGACCAAGGGGAAAAAGGGGGGGGGGGGGGGATCGGGAAAGCAGCCAATCCAAAAAGTGGGGCAAATGGAGATTTGTGCCAATAGGAAAAAGGGGTCAATCGGAAACGCGGGCCGATGGGATAGTTGAGCCAATAGGAAAAGGGGAGCCATTGTAGCATTTGGGCCAGTCGGGAAAAAAAACGGGCCAGTTGAGACTAGGGGGCCGATCGGCATAATGGCCCAATAGAAAAATTGTGCCGCGGTCGGAATAGTGAAGATACCGTTTTCCAAGTCTCTCCACTACTGTAGTGTTTGCTGTGTACGCAGTATTTATGGTTTACCGTATGTGTTTTGTATCGTCATCACTGAAAACGCCGACCGGGCCACGGATCGCAAGCGTCGCTTTGTGTTGTGCGTCATCGTTCCTGTGCGTGTTGTGATTTCCTTCTTTTTTTTCGTTGTGTTTTCGTTATGGTAGCGTATGGTAGGGTATAGTTGGGTGGGGTTGGGCGGGTGTGGGTTGCAATCGGGAGGGGGGGGGTGCAGCGCCAGGCAGCGGTCACGTGAGAGGGGGTCGAGAGAGCGGGGGGGGGGGCAGGGAGACACCCCTCTTTTTGCTGGTTCGTTTTTGGAAGTTTATCGTTTTGCTGCTGCTGCTTGCTGCTGCTTGTGATATCGGCCCGTGATACTGGTGCTATGATTATCGACACTGCTTTATTCCTGTTGCTCCTGTTTTTTAGGTCCAACTTTTTTTTTTCTTGTCGCTAAGCTTCGTAAATGCTCGGCGCGTAGATAGGTAATGGATGGAGTCTGGCCATCCTCTGTTGTTCTCCCCCCCGCCCCCCTCGATGCCTTTCCCCCTGTTGTCTACCGTTTTTTTAAGCTTGCTCGTGGGTCGCTTCTAAAAAGTTGTGGTACACTGTATGTCCAGCCGGCGGTTGCTTGTCCCGTAGATGGCATTAATTGCTGGTAGGTTTTTAGAGCAACTTCAACAAATAGACGAAGTTGATGTGCCCTGTTGCCTACGATGGTGACCTTGCTGCGTGCTGCTGCTTTGTGTACCGGTTCGACCATGACAGCGGGAATATGAGCATGCCCCGAGATTGAGCATGAGTTGCGTAGTAGTGCAACTTCAAAGATTGAGGTTTTTGCTGCTGTCCCCGGTTGGATAAGGAATTTGCTGCGTGTCTGATCGAACTTAGGCGGCTGAGTTTGCTGTGCCTTGGTTGCATGATGCCCTTGCTACGTGTGCCTGATTGCTGTGTAGCGTTTCGGGTACACCGGGTGCGGAAAGGAGCACGCCTCCCCGTCGCGCCAGCAAGGCAAGTAACTTATGTGGTTGTTTTCACCCGGCCCGGTCGATGCTCTTGAGTCTTGACCTGTGCCACTGCGTTGTTGTTGTGCTATGTCAGTTGCTACTCTGTTTTTCTTTGTTCGCCGGGATTTCAGCCGCTTCGGTGGCAAATTTGTTTTTCGTTTTGGTACTTTCTCTCGGGTTTCAGCCGATTTAGTTTTTTTTTTTTGCGGTTTCGACACGCCGGGCAGCGCGCAACGTTTAGCATCCCCCCCCCCTCGGCTTTGATGAAAACTTGTTTTCGCTTGGTCATCGTTATGGTTGGCGTAGAGCCAATGACGGCGTTTCTGCTCTAGGCCACGCCTTCGCCACAGACGCAGTGTGTGCGAGTGTTTCGTTTAGTTTTCGTCGAAACCCGTGGAGTATTGGCATGGTGAGCAAGTTGGTCTATTGGACCGAAGCGAAGTTTAAAGTAGGAATATATACGGCCCCAGGTTCTCGATTGTGTTATTAGTACGGTACCGGTATTATTGCTCTCAAGGCACCCGGGACGCGGGTACCCAAACCTATTTTGTTTAGGTCACACTCGGGTATGGACTCCCGGGTATGACACACGCAGAGTTGATACCGTGTTGAAACGTGATTTTTTTTCGAGTGCTTGATTATGAGCGCTTGCGGTGGAGACGGTCCGGGCGTGGAGGCGGGCACACACACGAGATGTAGGAGGGGGTCGAGGCGCAGCGGCGAGAATGCTGTGGAGGCTGTTAATGTTTTGGTTTTTGGTTTTTGCTCGTATCGCGGTTGGCGGCACCGGCATTGGTTAGAGCTATAGCTACAGGTAGGTAGGTAGGTAGAGTACAGTTTTTTTTTCAGAATATCCTAGATCGACATGTTGATCTCGGGGCTTGTTGTGGGGCGGCCCTATTTACAGGAGTTTTCCACCAATCAAAAGTACTATTTGATAAACGTTGCCCCTACCGGAAATATCCGTTTTATGATAAAATTGGAAAAACGCCAGCTAGCTATGAAATCCATTTTCGGAAAGTCGTCTTTTTTGCGCAAGCTGCCGTGTACTAAATTTTACCGGTATTTCGGTAGAGCGCTCCGTAGGGGTACGACTCCGCTTGACCGGCCCTTGAGGTCGGTTTGTAGACATCGAGGCGTTTTGAGGGCCGGTCACATTTACAGGGATTTCACCCACCAATCAAAAGTACCCTTTCTTGAAACGTTGACCAATCAGAAAAGAGCGTAGGCACGTGATAGTTTCACATACCGAACTTGCTTTGATTCGATTTTTCTCTGTGTCTGTAGATCGCATCGTACACCCACACTCCGTTTTTGGTCGACATGTCCATCACCACCACCAGTTGGTGGGTATATCACTGTTTTTGAAAGGTGGTCCCTCTCGGATAGCGCCGGTGTGTGCGAGCCTGAAACATTTCATGTCGGCGTATATATCGGCAACCGGCGCCACTCCGAATACTGCCACTACACTACGGGTTTTCCAGATGACATGTACCAACAAGCGATTTCAGAGGCGCCGCCATAGCCGGAATCGAACAAGTTTGTTTCGAACACAGGTTCCAAACTAGCACAGATCATGTTGCGCACAACAGTTCTCGTACAGTAGTGGCATGCAGAATTAATTACTCGAGTAGTACGCAAGGTTCCGAAAAGGTACGGAACAGATCCGGAACTTGTTGCGAACAGGTCCCGAACAGATTCCGAACATGTTATTTATCCCGCAGGTTCGGAACACGTTTCGAACGGTCCCAAACAGGTTCCGTACACATGTCGAACAGGTCCGGAGATCATTCGGAACAACAGCTTCCGAACAGAGGTCCTAAGCAGGGGCCAAACAGGTTCCGCTATGATTATAGAATCCGTACCACAGGCGCAGAGGCAGAGCAATCCTTCTTACTTACGAGTAACCGTACAGGGTTTATTTGCAGCAGTAAGTAGTATTATTACGTACAGGTCCCGAGCAGGTTCGAATCAGGTTCGGAAAAGGTCCCCAACAGATCATCTGATCCTGAACAGGTTCCGATCGTCTTTTTTTTTCTTTGTTTTTTTTTCACACACATACATCCACTTTCCAGCTTCTGGACAAGCCGTGGTCACAGATGATGTCGTCCCTTTTCCCCCCCGGTTCTTGCCTTCAATTTTTATCGCGCATAGGTTTCAGCAACCCCACTGCTCGTCGGTTTTATGTATGCCCAACAGGTCCGGATCATTCTCCGAACACGCCACAAAAATGGCACTTTTGCTACGATACTAATAATAGAGGTAGCGCACTAAGACGCGCGCTACGATATAGAGGCAACAGTTTTTTGTCTGAAATGTTTTCTGAACGACGGGGCTCCTTAACCCAAAACCGTCGGAAAAAAAAAAATAATAGGCTATTTTTTGTTTTTTTAATAATTCTCTCGCTGTGTACCTGAGGCCCTTCTCCCCCCTCCCCACTACGGTACCGCGCCTTCAATTTTATCGCGAGTGTAATTCTTCAGCATTTTGTTATAAGGCTTAGTTCGTGGGTAAGCTACTGGTTAACCTTTTGCGACAGTGTGGTCAAACGAACTAATATCCCACTCTAATTAATTCCTTAACAAACGGCGTCGTCGTGCCCGAGTGGTTCAGGGAATTAATTGGAAACCCATTGTGATTTCACCCGCAGGTTTGCGTTCTGCCGACGAGCAATTGTCTTCCCTCGTCGACTCGAGTCGAATTGTACCATAGGGCTCCTCAACCAAGGGGAAAAGTCGGCGCACCTTCTATGGCGTACTATGTGTGCGTCAGACGCTTGCTACGATAGAGGTATACCTTTGTTTGGCTGAAATGTTTCCCTGAATGACGGGGATTCCTTAACCCAAGATCATCGGAAAAAAAAACCGCCATTTTTGGGATGATTCTCGTTGCGTACCTACGTAGGCCATGGGATGTTTCATTCGCGATAAAGCAGGTTTATGTTTTTCCAAATCAATGCTTTGGGGGTTAGAAAGGCCTTAAACTCCAAAATTGAGGGGTAGTATTAAGAAAAAAAGTGGTGCACCTATATCGTAGCACGCGTCGTCACATGTTCCGTGCAGGTGCTGAACAGGTTCCGAACAGGCCCCGAAAATATCCCGGAAAAGTCCTCGGAAAAGTCCTTGGAACACGTCCCGAACAGGTACCGAACGCGTCCCGATCAGGTACCGAACGGGTCCCGAACAGGCTCCGAACATGTTCCGAACAGGTCCGGAGAAGGTCCCCTGGACATGTCCCACACAAGGTCCTGAACTATTAAGAACGTGTTCGAAACCCAGCCGTATTGTGAAGCAGAGTTTCAAATGTGCGCACGCACTGCTGTCGACCATCTTTTTTTTTTTTGGGTCAAAAGTGTAATTAGGTCAATTTTATTTTTCTTGCTTTCTTCGTATCCCATCCATCCATCCATTATTATCATCATCATCGCGCTTTTTCTTCACCCCCCTTGGGGATACCAGGTTCCCTTCCCCTAGTTAGTACCGCCTCATTACACACAAGTTCCAGGTCACCAAAAGAGAGAGCTCGCAGACTCCGTTTGTGCTTGGCCCGAAGGCACCGACCCACCTCGGTGTGTCCCGCCACACCACACCCAGATGTAGTAAGAGACAATCTGATAGGGGCACAGCCCCACACCCTTCCTTTTCGAAACCAGATCCGGGGTAGAGCCATCCTAACTGAGCTATACAGGGCTGCAACAAAATCTTTCCGAGTTCCTATCATGGGCTCAACATATCACCCGAAATATGATCCCGAAAAGACCGTCCATTCGTTCGCGCAAACCGAACCAACGTTTTTGTATGCGCTACGTGGTAGTCCTAGATTGTACTCGTAAAACTATCATACTGAACCGATAGGTCCCGCACTCGAGAAGTTCAACCGGGGTCAGAAGCGTTTGGCGCCAAAAAAAGCGTAACTTCTATGTACCATGGGATGACTCGCCCTCACATAGCAGGCACTCCCCGCTACCCACTACTCGTGACAGCCCATGCCTTAAATTTTTCATGACCAAGAGTATAGACTATAGCACGGGGGTGTTGCAACTCCCTCCGATGGTGTCGCTAAAAAACGAAAAAAAAAAAAACACCAACGAAAAAATCCACCTCGACTCCAGTTTCGCAGAGGAACTACTCAAGACGGACTGGGATAAACGTTCTCCAGTCGTAGTGCACCGGGGTATGCAATACTTGTAATGAAATCATCTCAGCACGTAGAACTTTGAAATTTCCTAAAATAAAACGTCGTGGGCGACATCTTCGACCTGTTGTCGGAACACAAAAAAAAAACAGGGGCATTACTATTGTAACATCGGGAGGGGCAGTTACCCCACCCCCTTTCGTCCAACTGCGTGCTGTAGGATGGAAACAGAAATACAGCAAATCGGACAAAACAAATGCTGTGAACAACGGAACGTCATCCTTACTACCGGCGTTACCTAGCCGAAACATATATATATATATATTTATTATAGGGTAACCTGAAACGCAAACAAACCCCAAGGGTCTATACTGCTGCATACAATACACACCGGCTAGACACCACACACTGCGTCACACTTTCGTTGTATTTATATTCGCACAACAAGCTTCCCTTTCGGGATGAAACGCGGTGAGCTTGAAGTCGCAAGCTGAAGAAAAAAAAAAGGGGGGGGATGAAACTGAAAAAAAAAAGCTCTGTTGAAGAACTAGAGAAGAAAAACATCTCGCCGCCCGCTGGCCACCGCTCTTGAGAGAGTAACCGGGCTAAGTGACACCGACGACGCAATAGCTGCAACGAGATCATAGTTTACTGTCTACCTCTCGAAGTGAATATAGACTAATAATAAACGACAAACTCGTGTGGGCTGGTCGGTGGAACTTGCCCGGGTACAGAACGATGGCTAGTTATTTTTCCTCCAGTTCTTACAAGAGTTTTGTCCCCCTTGCTTCAACCTAAGACACCCCCCCCACGGAACTCCAAGGCAACCAACCACACTCCGAATGGGAACGTTGCATTATCCCATGCACAAACCCATTTTTAGTTTCCAGCTCAACTCGTGGGAAGCTTCAGCACTCGACTGCCTTCTGGACAAGTCGGGGCCAAAGGTATTTTCCCTTCACCCCCCCCCCGGTACTTGCCTTCAATTCATCGCGCACAGGGTTCAGCATCCCCGCACAGCTCGTCTATTTTTCCATCGATTCTTGCACACTGGTACCAAAAAAATTATACCTAGTATATGTTACGCGGACAGCCTATTTCCAACCACTTTTTTAGCGAAGCGTCCGTTGACTAACCCCCCCCCCCTTCTTTACTCGTACTGACCAGCATTCCCACACTGCTCGTCGACTTTCATCGAATCTTGATAATTAAACATACTGCACAAAAATACGCCACAATAATTCCAAGTAGTTTTGACAAAAAGAAAAGTGCCTGCAGGTCTACCGGGGTCAAACCCATTGGGGGCTTCTCCTGAAGCTACGACCGCACTACCATAATACCGCTTGAGAGAAATAAGCTGTCCTTTCGCCACACAACACCTACTCCCAAAAATAAGTCCAGTGATTCTGCTTGAGGGCAGGATAAGGCGTTTATCATATACCACATCACACACTTCCCAGCGACGATGTCCGATTATAATTATCGCAATCAGAGGGAGAAACAGCATGCTCTTGTGCTGGGCCTAGAGCAAAGGCGATCACCACCAGAGACAAAGAAAAAATAACGAAAACAAAAAAATCATCGTTCAAACGACGCACAGACAGCGCGGGTCGGGTCGGGATACAGGGTAGCTCGACCCGACCCGACACCCGATCCGACCCAACCCGTGAGGTTACAAAACCTCTTGGCCCGACTCGACCCGACCCGTGAGACTTCGAACACACCTGTCCACCCGACCCGATTCGACCCGCTGAGTGTGGAAACCCCTCCTGACTCGACCCAATCCGACCTGACCCGTGAAGAGTGCTGGGTTTTAGTATCCCGACACCTACGCCCGATCGGCGCTGCTGCTGTTGGGCGGTCCGTGGGAAAAACCTATTATACGAAAGTACACTGCAACTACAAAAAAACGGCGTGCATCCGCTGTGCAAAGAAAGAGCCGCTAGATGGCGGTTCCGAGGACCAATAGCGTAAGAAGTGAAACGACCACAAGAAGGCCGAGAGATCGTTTTTTAGGCGAGATGTCCCCAAACACCCATACAACCAAAATATTTTCGAACGCTTGAAATTTGCCGCGAACGAAATGCACAAGAAGGGTCTTTACCCTACTGGTATCACCTGATATTATGCATAGAGCTACGCCCACACCGCCGCTTTTAACCCCCGCCCCTAAGAACCGCTTGGTGCAAGCAATGTCTGCCTCGGTGGTGAACACCCGACGTGCTACGTCCCGACACAGTAGGGATGCGAGGATCTATGGTCATACGACTACGGCCATGCACAAACCGAGTACACCCCCGCCCCCCCTCCTTAGACCCGTACCCACGATTGTGAGGGAAAACTACTTGGAACTAGTGTGCGTTCGTTTTTTTTTATTGGAAAAAAGGGTTAATAACCCTAACCCTTAATCGTTTTGGGACTTGATTATATCTTATTAAAGTATAGCTAAAAGGATCACGACGGTTGCAATATTTTCAAGCTTTAGCGTGAGCGCGCAGCAGCATGATGCACCAGTACCACGGATCACGCCGCACCCGCCCCGTCCCGTGCGAGCCTTCGGATTGTGGTGGTTCGGACTCAGGCACCAATTTTATCATCGCTAGTTAACCCAGCAGTGGCCGACGATGCCGTCATATCGTCATTTTTCGTTCGTCAATTTTTCTCCCTCTCAGGCCTCGAAGAAGAGGTTAACCCTGCACCCAGACGTTTCGGGGGCGAAACAAACTTACTCGGTTTTAGAATACTAGGATAAGTTTCGCAGCGGAAGCATTGTAGAAGAGATTGGCGTGCTGCTGGTTGGTACTATTCCCCACACACCCCTCCCCCCATGAAAACAAAAAAAAAAAACTCACAAAAAAGGCAGACACGAGCTATGGCTGCGTCAAAGGGGGCCAGCCCGACTTTCCCTACCGAGTATCAGCCACTCGCGCGAGTGAGTGGCTCTGTACCCCGCTAAGAAACAGGGCTTCTCATCGGTCGGATTAGTTCTCGCGGGTCGGGTTGGGTCGGGTCGGGTCAGGGTCACCCGACCCAACCCGTGATATTTGAAACCCTCCTAATTCGACCCAACCGGATCCGTGAGATTCCCAACTTTCTCCTGACCCGACCCGACTATAGACCCGCGATAGAGATCTCGAAAAGCTCCTGACAAGACCCGCCGGCCGGATCTTGACCCGTGAAAGCGCCCCGCTAAAAGCCGATCGGTACATGCTTTGTTGGGAGCAACTATAACAAACGCCTCCAGGCGGCAGTGCATGCCGTGAAACCTGCAAGCACAGAAGCTTACCAGTACGAAGAAACTGGGTAGCCACCACCAGCGCGAGTGCCGAAAACCGCCTCCCCCCTACAATATCCTTAGTAGGTAGCATACAACACTCTTATCGCCATGCACAGCACGGTGTGGGACGATGCGGGGCGGCGCGGCCGCGGCATCGACCCCGAACGCGTTTCCAGTGAACACCAGCACAGTAGGGGCCGCTCTATAGAGCCGGTGTGTGCCTACATTGGTTGGAAAATACCGGCACTAAACCGGCAACCGGCACTATTCAGCATACTACCACAGCTGGTTGTTTCCATTTGTGGCCAGCGATTTCACAGGCCCTAAAGCGGGTAACCGGCACTACTCAACCGGCACTACAGACGAAGCACTACTGAATACACGAAGCGCGTCAGCTGGGCACGATCGCGTCTTCAAGCTGGCGGTTCTTCTGCTTCTCCGCGTAGAGCAGCGCCCGGGCCTGAATCTTCGCGAGCTCCAACTCCATGCTTTCCTTCGCGTCGGTCACGTCCTTGGCAGTCTCCTCCTGGTCCTCGCTCGCGCCCACACCTGTGCTAGCGCTTGAGCTTGCGCCCCCGGCTGCCGCCGCTCGCCGCGACTTTTTAGTGCCCCCGCCTTTGCTGCCGGGTTGTTGGTGTTTTGTTTTCCCCTTGCCCCCGGAGCGTGTGGCGGCTCCCTTGCCGCCGCTTCCGCCACCGCTGCCCCGACTTTTGCTGCCGCCGATTCCACCGCGTTTTCCTTTCCCTCCTCCGATAGCATCCTTGACTGCATGAACGTGTACGGGTGCATGAGCGCGAGGAAAGTCGCGGGCCGACTGAGGCGTTAGGCAAGATCCAGGTGGCAAAATCGGGCGCGCGCCAGCGGAATCAGCACTATATCCATTTTTCGGGTCCGTGCGCGCAACGTGAAGGGCAATTTTTTGAGGCAGTATGATAAGCTGCTATATATGTTTATAGCAGCAGCTGCATTTCACTCTTGCTTTGTTTTATCCCAGACTTGCTTTCTAGCTTCTGGACGAGCCGTGGACATCGATGTCGTCCCTTCTCCCCCCGGTATACGTGGTGCGTGCCGATATCTTTATCGCGCACAGGGTTCGGTCTTCCGACCGCTGGCCGATTTTTCATCCATGTTTTGTCAACTCACGCGAGAAGGTGCATGTTGCACAACATTCAAGTCTCTACTCGGGGCTAGAACCCCCGAAAAAAACCTTACCAGTTACGATAGTTTAAAGAAAAAGAGAAAAATACAATTCAGCTGTGAGATCGACCAAAAAGCATTTTGATCAAAGCCCGTCATTGCAAGCTGCGTGTGACTCTTCGATCGCGCGTGTTACGGGGTGTGTATACCCTGGCGAAGGATACAGGTCGGGGACTCCCCTGCTAAAGCCAGGGTCTACAGGACTAAGAAGTTCAAATTTACCACTGCGACGCCGATACACGCGGTTAGCACTAGTTACCGCATGTATATGCTACCAGGTACCTGGTACACCGAACCGATAAGATCAAGCAGCCGCTCAAGCTATTGATAGTTCCAGTTGCTACCAAGCATCAGGTACAGAGCCATAAACTTGACTGTTTCTGTGCAACGGTTGTATTAAATACGTACTTGTTGTAGTAAACACGAAATTCAATCAATGCAACGCGTGATCAGAGCAGTACGCAGAGATCAACACTGTTCGTGCGGAACAGAGGTAACGAAATGCCTGGTACCATTTAACGAAACCCCATGCAGCGAAAGACCATACAACGAAATTGCATACAACGAACAAACGGTACAACAAATTACAATACAACGAAGCATGTACCACGCAACGAAACACCATACAACGAAATATCATGACGTACATCTGGAGCCCAGCTTGGCCTTCATGCGTAGGACTGCACCACCAGTTCGGGGAGTTCCAAAAACACGCCAATTTCCCCCCCCGAGATTCCGCGTGCGATTTTGGTACGACGCACGAAGAAAAGAAGGGTGTCAAGAGAAAACAAACGAGGGTAAGAACAAGGGAAGTTTTGGGCCGTGGATCAGCCATCAGAAGCGTAAGCCCACTCGATATGGCTGTGATTTGCCTGGATTTCGCGGTTAGCTATTAGCAGGGAAATTTCACGGGTCAGGTCGAGTCAGCGGGTAACCCGTCCCGACCCGCAATATATGAAGACCTTCCGACCCGACCCGACCCGACCCGATCCGACCCAACCCGATCCGACCCGACCCGACCCGACCCGACCCGACCCGACCCGACCCGACCCGACCCGACCCGGCGCGTCCCGTCCCACGATATTTTAAACACCTATTGACCCGACCCCACTCGACCCGAGAGGTTTTCGAGAATCTCCTGGCATGATCGGCGGGTCGGGGTCATGACCGGTGAAAAGCCGTGGTTATTACTTAGTCGGCGAAGTAAAAGCCAACACACCGTCTTAACCGTTTTGAGACCCCAGAAGGAAAAAATTGACGACATTTTTTTTGTGACGATTACGGCATCATCGGCCACGGCATATGTTGACGATGTCAAAAGCGGTGTCTGATCGACAACAACGCAAAAGGCTCGTACGGGACGGGGAGCAGCATGATGCTACTCGTACTTCTGCGTGCTCACGCTTTACTCGTAGATGCTTGGAAATACACGCAATCGCCATTTTTTCGTTGTGGTCGCTATACTTTGATCAAGATATAATCAAGTTCCAATAGGGTTAATAGTACTGTATTAGTACACACCACATGGGCCGCAAACGCGCCAGTCAGGTGCAAATGCGCAGAACTCCGCAAAGTACTGCACGCAACTACGTATATACTGTAACAACAACAACAACAATACAACTGTAACACCTATTCGGCGATTTGATTGTGGCCAACTCACAGCTCAACCAATCGGAGGCCTAACCAGGTGCAGAGATTGGAGGGCGCTTCAGACGTGGCATCACTGCGCGCCACAAAAGAAACTAGCCTGCTTGCAGTATAACACCTCCCTGTCTACTCACGTACAAGTAAGCTCCTGCGAGTATTATACTTTTTCGTCATTCCCCGATGCTGTTACCTTGCGCCCCGATAATTTTCTCCGTTTCGCCTCACGCTTAAATTCTGATTCGGCAGCAAAACGATGGAAATATCAATAACGATTTTAACATCAGACAAATTATTCACCACCATCCCAAGTAGCTTGTCCTCGAAACTGACTATAAATAGTAGCGCTGTGATATACAAGACTACTACTCAAATTTCCAGTAGTTGTCCCACAAAAACGCAGGTGCAGTCGTGAAGAGGCTGAGATTGGAGGGCCCACGTAGGGTGAGGGAAGGAGGGAAGGGAAGGCGGGGGGGGGGTGAGGTGAGGAATGGATCGGGGCGGGGGGGGGGGGGGGGGGGGTACTCATTACATGCATGGCCATAGTCGTATGACCCTAGACCCTCGCATCCTTAAAATGCCGGGACGGCGCACGTCGGGTTTCAAAGATCAGGCAGGCAGGGGGTGGGGACTGGGGGAATGGGGTGTAGGGGAGAGAAGGGAGGGACGACTCACGGTATCGCTGAACCGAAGGAGAGCTACGGAAGTGCTCCGCCCACTCCGAGGACATGATCCATTCTTCTTCTTCGTCGTCTTCCCCTTCCCCTTCCCCGGCCATGCCATCTTTGCTCGCGTCAAAAATCACCACCTTTTCGACCGTCCTGTTTCCGTCCGCAACACCACCCCCACTGCCTCCACCACCACCGCCAATACCACCGCTACCGCCGCCGCCGCCATCGCCATGGTAGCTGCTGTCCTTGGTGAAGGTGGTGGCACCGTCATGGTAGTTGCTGTCGTTTGCGAAGTTGTCAACACTCGAGGCGAAAGGCGATTCCGATCCGAAGGCTTGGGAAGCACCGCGAGGGGTAAAATCAACGCTCAAACTCGCGTGGCTTGGTCCTTCGGCGGCAACAGCAGAAGCATCGGCAGTTCCAGTAGTTCCAGCGCCACCGCCGCCACCACCACCGCCACCACCACCACTACCACCATTTGTACCAGTAGCAGCACCAGCAGCAGCACCGCCACCAGCGCCACCTCCACCTCTATCACGACGACCAACACCACCGCCGCCGTAATCCCTGCCGTTGCTGACGGCATGGCCACGACCAACCCCCTGGTCCTTGCCGCGATGCCTGGCAGCGGCGGGGGGCGCACCGCCCTTCAGGCCACCACCGGCGCCCTCCCCGTAACTCGGAGGATACGCCTCCGCTGCAGCCCCTCGCACAAAACCATTCGGAGCAGCAGCAGCAGAAGCAGCAGCAGAAGCAGCAGCAGCGGTGCTACGCCACGCGTCCCCCCGATCGATATATTGGGGTCGGGGAGGAAATCTGCCGCCATCGCCACGGCCGCCGCCACCGCCACTGCTCCAAGTGACGGCCCCACTGTTCCCGGTGGGCGCGTGTGGTCGCTGCTGCCATGTTGTCAATGGTTGCTGTGGCGGAACAAATGGTTGTGGTATTGGTGGTGGTGGTGGTGGTGGTGGTGGTGGTGGTGGCGTTTGCGACCTATGGATATTTGAGCCCGGCGGTCGGCGAAAGAAGAACGCCGGCTGTCCAGCTCGTGTCGGTGGTCGAACCGCCTGCCACGCCTCTGATAGATTAAGGGGGGTGGGAGGGGGAGGGGGGGTGCTCAGTTTGTGCATGGCCGGAGCCGTATGACCGTAAGACCCTCACATCCCCACTATGCCGGGACGGAGCACGTCGGGTTTTCACCAACCAGGCAGGGGTGGGGGGGGGGAGGAAGACGGGGGCGGCAAAGGGATACCGGTACGTGGAGACAATTATCGAGCAGGAAACGCAGTCGTGGCGATTAAATCGGGGCCATGTCGAGAGAGTGCGTACGGTGGAAACCCGTTTTTGGGGACATTTTGCTTGGAAGTAGTGTACGAGGGAGGGGTTTTGGGGCTCGACTGACCATCAGTTGGTTTCGCCAGCCGAGTAGTCGATTAAAGTCACTTAGGTGGCTAACGGCACCCACCGACTAGTTTATTGTCGTGAAATCCTGCCCACTTGCAGCTCACAGTTCTACTATTAATATTAATAACTGGCTATGCACGCTGTTGCGCATTCGAATACAACCTACGGCAGCAGCAAGCAAGCAGTATGATATCACACCAGGGTACGAGCGCAACTGCTCCAACAACATTAGGCTTTCAAAAGGTAGAATTAATTTTTCAGTTTTAGTGTTGCCGTGAGGCTTGAGAGGGCGGGCATCGGAATGTGGTGTCCAGCACCACACACCCCACCCTACCCTGCGTGCAAACCGCAGCCCGCGTTCCAGCTTCACATACAAGGGAAGGCGTGTTCCCGCGACGCCGGCACGCAGATACAGGGGGGAAGTCAACGAATTGACAAGCGGCGCATGTTGCCGCCGTGTCGTCGTGAAAATAAACGCGATTTTGAACTCGCCGTTCCGTTTAGCTGATGCAGCGTAAAAGTTCGAGGCCCGACCCCGCGCCAAGGCCATTTTTCGTGGCTGCCATTCCAAGTGCCTGGTGGGTTTTAGAGGATGCAACAGATAAAGTAGCATCGCCACCGCCACCAGCAATAGCATTCGCCGAGCAGACACAACCGATCATCAACGGCAGATGAGATGACCGGTCAAAATACGAACTATTACTGTTACAGCGACAGCTTGGGATATACCGGGGGAACAAAGAGAAAACGAAAGACGCTTCTTGCCTGGAAAGGGGTCTGGTGGAAGAAGTGGATGGTTCCTGAAGCCGTGGTCTCGTCGAAGGCTGAAGCCGTCGTGGCTGGGCACCATCATGCCGCCGCACACTACAGCCCAACAGCGTGGCCCGGAGCGTGGAGCCATCAACAATTCAACAGCAATTGCACCGCATTTTTGGGGTTTGCATGTAGTTGTCAGGCGTTTAGTCTATATTTGTAGGGGACTACCCACTATATGATATACCCGGTATGTGTGGAGTTGGGCCGCCGGCGCCCTCACAACCTGCCTGCTTTCAGCTGTGTCTACTGTGTGACCCTGGCCTACTCTGACCTACCACCATTGCCACTGAGACCGTCGCATACCAGCTTCAACTAAAGTAGCGGCTAAGCTTGCGTGCTTCAATTCTTGTTATCTCATGGCAACTCCTAGTGAGGTGGCCAAAGGCGTGGAGTCCCTCAAGAATTTCGAGCGCGCCCTTGGACATGTCCGCAACAGGTATGATATGTACCCATCGGAGGGCACATGCTCTGCCGTAGTGGACCCCAGAGACGTTTTGCACTGGCCTACTTAATTGGTGGATACCTTGTGTGAGAAATCTACGCCGCAAGCTCACCGTAGTTCGTCAGAAAGATGCCCCAGATAGACGGCAATTTGCTGATGCTGTGCGCTGTGCGTTAGTGGTGAAGGGAACAGGATGCTGATGCAATAAGAAATTCATCTGACGGAGCGGTTTTTATAATAAATTTTTTGTGGAAAAAAAACAGTGAAAAATTTTTAGGAAACCTTGCGGAATAGAATCATTCGAGTAAAACGATCCCAAACCGCAACACAGGGGGTTATAAATCCTGAGAGGGGGGCTCTTTGGTTGAAGTTGATCCTTAATCCTGCAAGCAGCAAGCCAGTTTTCATTGATTGCCCCGCACACCCCACCGCCCCACGCAACGATATCACCTCCCCCTCCAAACGCTCTACATGTTGTTGTTCTCACATTAACTCGCATAATCAAGTCCGTGGTCACAGGACAGGCTCCAGTCACTCTGGAGCTGAGGAATACCCCAGGGAAAAACACACAACCCAAGGTGGTACACGCATATATCACAGCTGACGCAATTCATGCCTCCACCAGAAACATATAAAAGTGAAATCGGGAGTCAGTCTACGATGTGCCAGGTCCAGGCCGGTACATACGTCTCACTACTCACGCCTGGAGAAACCAAATATTCCGATTGCCACCCAAGGAAGACTACCACGTATATATTACACGTAGTATCTATCACTACGCATACGCACGACAGGCATAAGTCAATTGGAGAAAAAGAAACAAAGAAAAGAAAAAAAGCTAAAGGAAAGGAAAGAAAAGAAAAGAAAAAAACGAAACAAGACGAAAAAGGCAAGCAAAGATAAGAAAAAGACAAGAAAAGCAAGAAAAGACAAGACAGGAAAGCAAGGAAAGAAGAAGAGAAAAAAAGAAAAAAAAAGAAATAAAAAAAGAAAAGAAAGAAAAATGTCATACTAGTAGACCCTAGGAACTGGCTAAGAATGGCATTGGACTAACAGAGGGTATCACGTCCATCATCAATGGCACCTGGGAAAGAACGCAACATGGCGAAGAAATCAGGGCGGTCTTATGCCATCTTGTGATGGCCATTAGAAAGCCCACAACTTTCAATACGATGATGGCCAAACCCAGACTTCAGTCTCTTGGGCATGACGCTCCCCCTTCCGCCCCTCCCCCATTCCTCCCTTTCCCCCTCCCCCCTCCCCCCCTCCCCCACTCCCCTCCCCGCCCCCCCCCCCTTCCCCCTCCCCCCGGCCGCTTAGAGATGCTACATATCACCACCCAGCCCTGTAGAGCACGGACACGAGGTAGATGCGGCTGCGCCACCATAGCTACGCCGGGAGGGTCCTCTCTCGGCTGTGCTGTGGTGGGCTACTACTACTACAGCTGCTGCTGCTGCTCTGTCTTCTTTGCGTTTGTCGCCATACACATCCGTGCTCTTGTCTTCGGTTGTGTGTGTCGCCACACGCCCGCCCTTGTTTTACTTATCATGTACGAATGTGTCTCGCGTTTTCCGTGACAATCGTGCGCTGCCGCGTCCTAGCGGCAGATAGCCACCACGTGTGAAAGGCTGCCGGACAGCAGCACGGGTGAAGTTCTGTGAGGGGGCGCGCACGTGCGTGCGCACACGGTGACACTACTCCAATGCCCAATGCATCTCGAGGATTGCCCACACAAGATGCATGCCGTCTGTCCCCCAGTTTTTTTAGGACACAGCATCCCGATCTACGAAGAAGGCGCATTGATTTCTGCTGTCACAGCAGTTATGCAAGAATGTTGCCGGAAATTTCCGCCAAGAATTTTCCCAGAAATTCGTGGTGGGCATACTTATTTAGTGTTGGAAAAAAAAGGTTTCCAATTACATAGCAGGCATTGTTCCTATCGGACCTGGAAGGCGTTATACACTCTCGATTTACTCTACAACCACCCTACCCTATGTTTTCCCGAACGATCCCAAACCGCAACACAGGGGGTTATAAATCCTGCGAGGGGGGCTCTTTGGTTGAAGTTGATCCTTAATCCTGCAAGCAGCAAGCCAGTTTTCATTGATTGCCCCGCACACCCCACCGCCCCACGCAACGATATCACCTCCCCCTCCAAACGCTCTACATATCACCACCCAGCCCTGTAGAGCACGGACACGAGGTAGATGCGGCTGCGCCACCATAGCTACGCCGGGAGGGTCCTCTCTCGGCTGTGCTGTGGTGGGCTACTACTACTACAGCTGCTGCTGCTGCTCTGTCTTCTTTGCGTTTGTCGCCATACACATCCGTGCTCTTGTCTTCGGTTGTGTGTGTCGCCACACGCCCGCCCTTGTTTTACTTATCATGTACGAATGTGTCTCGCGTTTTCCGTGACAATCGTGCGCTGCCGCGTCCTAGCGGCAGATAGCCACCACGTGTGAAAGGCTGCCGGACAGCAGCACGGGTGAAGTTCTGTGAGGGGGCGCGCACGTGCGTGCGCACACGGTGACACTACTCCAATGCCCAATGCATCTCGAGGATTGCCCACACAAGATGCATGCCGTCTGTCCCCCAGTTTTTTTAGGACACAGCATCCCGATCTACGAAGAAGGCGCATTGATTTCTGCTGTCACAGCAGTTATGCAAGAATGTTGCCGGAAATTTCCGCCAAGAATTTTCCCAGAAATTCGTGGTGGGCATACTTATTTAGTGTTGGAAAAAAAAGGTTTCCAATTACATAGCAGGCATTGTTCCTATCGGACCTGGAAGGCGTTATACACTCTCGATTTACTCTACAACCACCCTACCCTATGTTTTCCCGAACGATCCCAAACCGCAACACAGGGGGTTATAAATCCTGCGAGGGGGGCTCTTTGGTTGAAGTTGATCCTTAATCCTGCAAGCAGCAAGCCAGTTTTCATTGATTGCCCCGCACACCCCACCGCCCCACGCAACGATATCACCTCCCCCTCCAAACGCTCTACATATCACCACCCAGCCCTGTAGAGCACGGACACGAGGTAGATGCGGCTGCGCCACCATAGCTACGCCGGGAGGGTCCTCTCTCGGCTGTGCTGTGGTGGGCTACTACTACTACAGCTGCTGCTGCTGCTCTGTCTTCTTTGCGTTTGTCGCCATACACATCCGTGCTCTTGTCTTCGGTTGTGTGTGTCGCCACACGCCCGCCCTTGTTTTACTTATCATGTACGAATGTGTCTCGCGTTTTCCGTGACAATCGTGCGCTGCCGCGTCCTAGCGGCAGATAGCCACCACGTGTGAAAGGCTGCCGGACAGCAGCACGGGTGAAGTTCTGTGAGGGGGCGCGCACGTGCGTGCGCACACGGTGACACTACTCCAATGCCCAATGCATCTCGAGGATTGCCCACACAAGATGCATGCCGTCTGTCCCCCAGTTTTTTTAGGACACAGCATCCCGATCTACGAAGAAGGCGCATTGATTTCTGCTGTCACAGCAGTTATGCAAGAATGTTGCCGGAAATTTCCGCCAAGAATTTTCCCAGAAATTCGTGGTGGGCATACTTATTTAGTGTTGGAAAAAAAAGGTTTCCAATTACATAGCAGGCATTGTTCCTATCGGACCTGGAAGGCGTTATACACTCTCGATTTACTCTACAACCACCCTACCCTATGTTTTTAATATTCGAACGTGGTTGTAGAGTAAATCGAGAGTGTATAACGCCTTCCAGGCAATTATATATAGGGTGGTTGTACGAAGAGTAAATCTACAACCACCCTACCCTATGTTTTTAATATTCGAACGTGGTTGTAGAGTAAATCGAGAGTGTATAACGCCTTCCAGGCAATTATATATAGGGTGGTTGTACGAAGAGTAAATTTACTCTACAACCACCCTACCCTATGTTTTTAATATTCGAACGTGGTTGTAGAGTAAATCGAGAGTGTATAACGCCTTCCAGGCAATTATATATAGGGTGGTTGTACGAAGAGTAAATCTACAACCACCCTACCCTATGTTTTTAATATTCGAACGTGGTTGTAGAGTAAATCGAGAGTGTATAACGCCTTCCAGGCAATTATATATAGGGTGGTTGTACGAAGAGTAAATTTACTCTACAACCACCCTACCCTATGTTTTTAATATTCGAACGTGGTTGTAGAGTAAATCGAGAGTGTATAACGCCTTCCAGGCAATTATATATAGGGTGGTTGTACGAAGAGTAAATCTACAACCACCCTACCCTATGTTTTTAATATTCGAACGTGGTTGTAGAGTAAATCGAGAGTGTATAACGCCTTCCAGGCAATTATATATAGGGTGGTTGTACGAAGAGTAAATCGAGAGTGTATAACGCCTTCCAGGTCCGATAGGAACAATGCCTGCAATGTAATTGGAAACTTTTTTTATTACACTATGTAAGTATGCCCACCACGAATTTCTGAGAAAATTCTTGGCGGAAATTTCCGGCAACATTCTTTCATAACTGCTGTGACAGCAGAAATCAATGCGCCTTCTTCGTAGATCGGGGTGTTGTGTCCTAAAAACTGGGGGACAGACGGCATTCGTCTTGTGTGTGAGCAGTCCTCGAGATGCATTTTGGAGTAGTGCCACCGTGTGCGCACGCACGTGCGCGCACCCTCACAGAACTTCACCCGTGCTGCTGTCCGGCAGCCTTTCACACGTGGTTGCCATCTGCCGCTAGGACGCGGCTACGCACGATTGTAACACGGAAAACGCGAGACACATACATGATGATGGGTAAAACAAGGGCGGGCGTGTGGCGACACACACAACCAAAGACAAGAGCACGGATGTGTATGGCGACAAACGCGAAGAAGACACAGCAGCTGCAGCTAGCTGCTGTGGTAGTAGTAGCCCACCACAGCACAGCCGAGAGAGGGCCCTCCCGGCCTAGCTATGGTGGCGCAGCCGCATCTACCTCGTGTCCGTGCCCTACAGGGCTGGGTGGTGATTGATGTAGAGCGTTCGGAGGGGGAGGTGATATCGTTGTGTGGGGCGGGTGGGGTGTGGGGGGCAATCAATGAAAACTGGCTTGCTGCTTGCAGGATACAGGATCAACTTCAACCAAAAAGCCCCCCTCGCAAGATTTATAACCCCCTGTCTTGCGGTTTGGGATCGTTCGAGTTTAATTTGAAAAACGTCGGACGAAAGGCGTCATTTTTTCTTTTTGCGACCGGCCTCGTATTCGTATTTATTTTATTTTTGCCCAAGTTCTGTTTTCTATTGGGTGCATTCTAGAAATCGCCTAAATGTTTGAACGTTACTGTAAAAAGGCCATTTCTTATGCAGTCGGATTTGTCAGTCGAAAACGGCCTTTTTAGACTGAAGCCCAAATCGGGCTTTCTTACGCAGTCGAAAAAGGCTTTTTCGACTCAACTTTTTTCGACTGAGAATTCCGACTGGCGGAACCAGTCGAAAAACTCAATTTTTTCGACTGGATCAGTCGAAAAAATTTTACACGTGTTTTTTGAACCGATCGCATCGCCCATTCCACCACCAAACACACACCCACACGGCCACACGGCCACACACCCATACCAGGTACCACACTGCAGTACCAGGTATCATACAAGGCGCTGACGCTGGTTTGGCTATCGCTGCTGTTGCTTCTCGCAGCAAGTCAGCGTGGCGCATTCCTAGTTCCGCTCGCCAGCAGCGTGTATCACACGACGGCAGCAGCGCGCGGTCTCGATCCCATGCTGCCAACAACGGCTGCGCCTGCTGTAGCTTTCGCGGCTCTCGGCTGAGTGCAACTCCACGAACATAGCTTTGGCGGCTTTCGGCTAAGCCCAAAGCCACCAACTCGCTGGGACGAAGGTTCATCGAGCCGTTGCTCGCGGAGACAGCGCGAAGCACAGAGCTGCCAACCGGTTTCGCCTGCTTTACAGCAGTACTCCCTCACACCAACCGCCTCTAGGAAGAGCGCAAAAACTATAAAATCAACTCGACTGACGATAAGAAGAAGGACCAGAAGAATCCAGTCGAAAAAAAGTCCAGTCGAAAAGGGCCGTTTTCGACTGGCGGAATCCGACTGCATAAGAAATGGCCTAAAACGGAGGGACGCGAGAAAGGTTTGCGGTTTTCAAACGCCCCATTGAAATCAACGACCGACCCTCAATGACTTTTTTAGGAGTCCCTCCACACTCTACATGAGCTATCTTTCGTTCCAGAGATACATTTTGTTTGCTCCGAATCCAGAACGAACAGCCGCACCAAAATCCGGTAAAGAGCGTGTACACTTCAAGGCGCCCCGTTGAAATGTACGGCCCTGGATGAGCTTGATAGAAGCATCTCGATATTACTAAGGCCACGGTATCTCCCTCAGGAATCTGTTGAGTAGGAGCTCGTATGGAGGCATTTCGCGTGCATATTAAACCACTAGAAAATAGAGCATGGCATCTGCAAACAAGATCCTTACTTCGAAAGTTCAGAAAAAATGCTGCAAAGAGCCTATAGCACAGAGCTTTTCAGGTGTCTTTCTAGCCCTTTTTTGGGCTCCATAACTTTCTAACCGTCACGGAAATTAAATTTTGGTTGCAACGGGCTTGTCGGATACGACTCGAGAAGCGTAATATCATCCCCCTGGCGAGCAGCAAAGTTTTGGTGAAAACTGTTTTTCATCGGTGAGAGCTATGACAATGGAAAGCCGATAGCTTGGCCTAAAAGTTTGCAAAAGTTTTTTTGGGGTTCATTTGCTGAAAGATCCCGGGTAACGTCGCTATGGGGGAAATATTACTAAAATGTTTTTTTTCGGGCTCTTTTTTGGACCATGCGGTCCAACAGGTCAATTTTTGACTATTTTTCATCAAGCCTTGATCAAGACTGCCCACCAAACACGATTGGCCCTCCATCTCGAGATAGAGACAACCCATGGTCACTCCTCTTTGTTCCGGACAAGGCCACATGAGGGTAGGTGACAGCGCTGAAGAGTTTATCTCGATCCATGCCCTAGGGCGTGAGAGGTTGCTTGTGTTGTCCTGTGGTCTTCCGTCACGTGCTCTCGTGCAAAATTCTGTTTTTCGCCCGTTGGGAGACGATAGAGAGTTTTTGTCTCAGTTTCCGACACACCTGCCGTCAAATGTGTTTTTATCAGAAGCCTGATCGGCGCCCGCCACAAATCACCGGCGGTAGAGTGAGCACTGTACACCAAGGGGGGATCGGAGCCCCTAACGAGCTCGCCACGTTCAGAGTTCACGACGCTGTCGTTGATTTCGTCGAACGAAGTGTGTGGAGAACACGAAATTGCGCCGCGTCTAATCCAAGATCTGCTTGGGAAATTCTCAGGTCGATTTTGGCCGAGATCGCTGCTAGAAATCGTTTTTTCCCGGAATTCTGGAAAGTTTCGAAAAAAAATCTACCAAATTGGGTCCATAGGCGACCTTTCAGGCAAAGTTTGGCTGGGATCGTCGGGAATTTCATACTTTTGGCCTTTCATTTTCATCGGTCTGATGTACCCATCGTATCAGGCTCCCGCGCGTGAATTGGAATATTTCAGCGATTTCGAGAGCTTCTGGTGTTGCGGGCTCGCAAGTTCGAAATCACGAAAACATCTCGTGAGTCGCTTCTGACTGCCTACGATTGCTGTCTCGCGCACCCGACGCCGTCATACACCCCACCAGGAGTATCCGTCAATTTCTCGGGCCGTGGTTGCTTGTGAGGAGCTGTAGCTGCCCGCTATTGAAGTGCACACGTTCAGTTGGAGATCATTTTTGGTCTCGTTTCGTGCTCCCCAAATTTTGATCACTGCAGCGCCTCAGAGTCAAGGTGTGGACCTCTGCTGAGAACCTGCGGAAGACAAATCTGAAGAGGCTCACGGCATCTGTGGATGAAACACACTTGAGCACTACACCCTAACCCTAAGTCACGAACCGGCCTAAGTTCTAAACGCAGCGTGCTAACTTAACATAGCCATATTTTTTCATGTTCCGATAAAACATCTAGACATTAGAGGCGCCGGAAAACCGGGAACTAGGGGACGCTTGGGTGCCACCGCCGTGGCGTTCATAGCTCTCTTTCGTACCAGAGACATTTTATTATTTCTCGAATTCAGTTCGAACAGCGGCACCCGAAAACGGTTGATGTGGTGTACGTCTTGCCGTGCCGAGCTGATCCCATTCCAACTCCTGAAAAAAAAACACTCTCAACTCAAAAGTGTTTTTAGTGTCTTATCCCATGTCCGGAATGCGGTGTCAACTGTACTCAACATAGTGCAAAAATGTGTGTTATTATCGTATGTATCAACATGTGGGAATACTAAAAACTAAGATTTTTGGGCGTTGCGAGGTCTGCGGATTTCGAACTATTGGTATCATCCCATCGATTCGAACGACCGTGCATGAGTTTGATAGATGCGTCTCGACCTCAGCTATAGCTTATAGCGGGCGTTCTTTTTTGTGTGTATAGAATCCAAAAAGAACAGCAGCGCCTAAAAATGGTTAATGTGGTAGGAGTTTTGGCGTGGCTGCCTTGAGCCATACCTGGTACCTTTTTGGACGCCACAATAGCCCAAATCGACGCAATTTCTGCGGCGGTACAGCTCAACGCGCACCAGTTCCACCGCAAGCTCCCGGCTATACACCAGGGCAATGGTACTGGCAAAGCTCGCAGGTGGCAGGCGTTTGTGGTGCCATTTGTGTGTTGTTTGGTGTGCAACGGGTGGTTGCACCAGCCTAGCCCTACGGGTCGTTTGCTCGCTTACCTAAGAAGGTTTGACGGGGCATGTTCGTAGGCTTCTAACAGCACGGCCGTGGCTACCCTGCAGTCTCCAGTCTCTCGAACGTCCTGTGAAGCACACTCTAGGAGAAGCCCACAGGATGGAGCTTATGTGGTACCTGGGTCGTTGTTCGTCGGATAAGAAAAAAGGCCGTCATGGAGCTCTCGACACACAGGAAGCCAAGAGCCCCCTTTTTTCACAGACGTCATGATGGAGGACAACGGTAACCCTCGTAGCTTGTGGGGCTGCCATGTTGCCGCTAAAGCACGCCGTGCTGATGGGCCCACCTAGCCAGCTTGCGATCCTCATGTCCTAGGTTCGATTTATGTGCTGCCTCCATGAAAATTTCCAGTTAGTGGTGGTGCGGGTGTTTGCGGCTTACCAGTAACTATTTTTATGACGAAATACCAAAATGCTATGCTAGTCGTCATGAGAGATTTTGCATCCATCTCATATCAGAGTCAATTACGTGCGCTCGTAGCGAAGGCACGTGGTTAGGGCAGCTAGTATATCAACAACCGCGCAATCACGGACTGCTGTTTCTATTGTAATTTTTACCAGACTAAGCTCCTAGATATGTACTTGGGAGCTTGAATGATCATAACCGTATTAAAATAATGCGCGCGATTTTACGCACGTCCTTGCCTTACACGGGTTACGTACGTGATTTCCATGACCCGCACGAGAGACATGTTTTTTTTTTAACATCGCACGTGCAGGCCACGGTTCGATTGGCCAGTAGTGGTGGTGCGGGTGCTGGCGGCTTAAATATGTTTTGTAACGAATTACCAACATGCTATGCTCGTCGTCATGAAAGGTATTGCATCCATCTCCTATCGGAGGCTATTACGTGCGCTCGTAGCGAAGGCACGTGGTAAGGGCAGCTAGCAAATCGACAACAACGCAATCGCGGACTGCTGTTTCTATTGCTATTTGTATCAGACTAAGCTCCGAGATATATATATATATACTTGAACTGGAATTTTCATAACCGTAACACAACAATACATCAACTTTCCCTCTCACTCATGTATGATATCTACCTGGCCTTTTCAGTAGATGTCATGGATCTATGGTGCTCTCGTGACCTCTTTCTCTCCTCGTCTGTCGTTCTCCTTTCCCCCCCTCGTCTCGATGCCTTGCGTCGTCTGGAACTCCCCCCCCCCTCCCTCCACCGCTCCTTGTCCTCTCTCTCACGTTCCCTTTCTCTCCCTCTCCCCCTAAATATATCCTTCCCCCCCGCCTCTCGTTGTGCCTGCCTGTGGTCTGACCTTATTCCTTCTAAAGCGTTCGGCCGTTAACCCTAATGAGCCGGGAAGAGGTGGGCAGTTGCATTAGCGCCGCAGACCGCGCCAAGCTTAACCTCCAGGTGGCTTACGGGGTGTCTTCCCTTTTCTATATGTTTCTGAGGACGCAGGGGGTGTCGCCCTCAACCCACCCGGTGAAGGGAGAGCTGGAGCGGATACGGTGAGACTTGGAAGTTTCCGTCGTGCTCGACCGCTTGTTTTTTCCGGGCTGCTCGCTGGCACAGCTATATACTGATCGGGTCTGCCAGTATATGTTGCCAGTAGGCGTTTTTTCGCTTCCCAGTATTCTGGTGCAGTCCAGTATACTGATTGCTGATGCAGTCCAGTATACTGATTGCTGATGCAGTCAGCACATGCTCTACTATTGCTACCACCCTCTACTATGGCTACCAGTGCGCAGCCCGTTTTTTGTTTCCCTCTGTCCGTCAGTGCGGCACAGGACACGTGATGAGGGACGGAAATACTGCCCCGGGCTGGGGTTCTTATTTGGGGGGGGGGGTGTTCTACACTGAATTCAGTGTAACGGCTCGCGGATTTATCATATTCGTGTAAATGGCAGCCTGCCTTTCTCATTTCCTTGTTTCTTGCTAGGTGTCCTCTACTGTGTCATAGCTAAAATGCATTTGGTTGTTTCGTGACCGCCTGGTACTCCTAAATGTACTAGGTACGAAGTATTATGAAGGAACGAATGTATTGGTTTGGGTTTAAGACACACGATAGCTTGTGCGTGGGAGGCATGTAAGGAGAACAACGAAACAATATAGATACGTCGTAGGTATCATTGGATTTGCGACTCCCAGTTTGATTTATTTTTGCTACACAGGCGGTTAGGGTTTTGCTTCTGCGTTGTCTCAAGAGTATGCTGTATCATCCTTTTTTCTTGGCGATCAGAGGATGATGAATGACGCCATGTTCACCGAAATCCACCCACGTGCATTCGCGCCGTCTACCCCCAACCGAAGCGCTGACGTGTCCCCTTCCCGCGGCTGGTGCGTTTTTCCTTCCCATCTTTTTTGCTTGCTCCGCGTGTCCTCATTTCCTAACACCAACACAACCACCGCCACCATCACAAACAACACCAATAAAAACGACAACAACGACAACGACGACAACGACATCAACAATCGGCGACGGCAGCGGGTACTTCGGAAGGCTCAAGCAGGTTGGCAAGCCGCCCGAGCAGCGCAAACTCAAGGTCGACACCGAGGCGAGCCGCCGGTTCATCGACTCCGCGCTAGCCTCCGACAGCGTCTGGAAAAACGCCAAGAGCAGCGACCCCAAAGCCGCGCAGCAAAAACGCGCCGCCGCGGGCCCAGGACGAACCGTGCCCGCGGGACAACCGGAAGGCCCGCCATCATCCAACTGGATAAGCCCGGAGTCATCCGCGGCCCCTGGCAGCGGCAAGCGAAAATTTGCCGCGTCTAGTGAGCAAACCTTGCAAAGCTGGCAAAACCCGCAAAGCCGACAAAGTGGGGAGGGGCGACCAACGATGTCGGGGCAGGGGGGGGAGGTTCCTGGGGCGACGGGGGGTGGTCCAAGCCCGGGCGCGAAGAGAGTTAAGGGTGGTGGTGTGGCCGGGAACGGCAAGAAGCCGGCGCGATATCACAAGTGGTAGCTGACATGTCATGGCCGAGCGGAAGCATAGTCTTCTTTGGCTGGGTGGTTGGTCGTCTTGGCGGACTTATTCCATGATGTTTTTCTTTTCTTGCCTCGACTGATATGGCCGGTATTGTGTTGAGCGTTCGTGTTCTTGTTTGGCTTTGCTTTTCGCCTCGAATGGCTGGCCGTCGTGGATGTAATAATAGGTGCCGCGCGTTGTGTTGCTTTGATTGTGACGAAGCCGAGCGTCTGCAAGAATATGGATAGTAATTGATTGCGCTTTGATTGTGTGTACCAGGAATCGGTGACGGGGGGACGTGTCTCTGGCAGGATTTTGGTATCATGTTTCATGCTCAGCTTGTACTCGAGGCTTCAAAAAAAGGGGCCAGTTGCCAGTTACACATCACTGAAGGTACCAGGTACACCACCAGATGCGCACCGACACTTTGTTTTGCGGTGTTATTTTTTAGATCGCACGGCACAACCCTAAATTTGTCGAACTCACAGCTGACGTGTTTAGACATTTTTTTTCAAAATATAGGCGAAAAAGGAGCAAAAGCAAGAAACAACAAAAACGACTTCTGCTGTCCTCTGTCTACTACACAGCTATCTATATCTCCCTCCTCTTCCTCTTCCCTTTCATCCCCCTCCTCACTTCTTAGGGTATCAGTACCCCCCCCCCCCCCCCCCCTCCCCTCTTTTCCCTCCTCCTCCTTCCCCCCTTCCTCATCATGTCCTCGTTCTTCCTCAGGGCCTTAAGGCCGGATAACGTAACACTTGACTACGTTAGCTAAGTGTTACAGTCTGGACTGGTCGCGAAGTAACACTCTGTTATTAGCTACACGCTGAGGGACTTCCAACATTATGTCACTATGTCACTGGCGTTAAAGGTCTGACTGTAACGTCTGGTTACTGTGCTACCTCAAAATAAAATAGGACATAACAGTGTGGTGCTGCTGCGCTACGGTTGGAGTTAAAAGCAGTCCAACACTATGTACTATCTGTTTTCGTCTCTTGAAGAGATCTAACATGTGCTACAAGTGCTACACTAAAAGCGGCATCGCGGGGTCCCATTGTGTTGCCGTGTTCCGAAGAGACCATCATGGAGCTACCCCCGCCCAGGGATATGTTGCTTGAGTCCCCTGGATGGAGAGAGCCACCATTTCACCACCATTCACAGTCCATGGACTGCAGCCCTTCACTACAATCCATAATCTACTCCACCAACCCTAACCCTGCCCCAAATGCTAACCCCAAACCTATACCGGTACTTGCGCACCAAAAAAGTGGGAACAGGGTGCCAAATGGGATCCGGTCCGGGCGTGATGAGGTTAGAGGTGTTGACCAATTACAATGGAGGTGTGGTCTATTGGGCACCCCATTTTGACCGTTTCAACCCTACAACACTAAAAAACAATAATAATATGGTAGCCCGCAATCCATACGTTGTAAATAGGGGCCGTCCGGGATGGAGGGTTTTCCCAAATATCGGAGGTATGTCCTTCCAGGTTTTTTTTCGTCCCCTGTCTTGGGTTTCCATATCTTGAAGTCATTTTTTGAGGGGGATGATATCGCATATCGCATCCTCTCCGGGTATACCATTTATAGAGTATAATATGTTAACAAAGCAGCGGTAATCACAATTTAATGTTAGCGTCATATTGGGCATGCTCTACGTTATCCGTATAAATTGTGTCAAGACAACAACTAACTAAGCATTCCGCTCCAACACCAAATCAGTACGTTGTTACGGGCTGCGCGCTGCCGACCCTATTTCACGACTGAACGCAATATGTGGTACGAGCTAAGACAGCAGCAGCACTCGTATAGACTAGTCTACTAAAAAAAAACAAAAGTAACATCAACGTTGTGATATAGTCTAGTCTATAGCGTTATAATATCGGACATGTACGTTTATCCGCCTAACTAACGTGTTAAGATGAGTAACTAACTAGGAATTCTGCTGACACCGCAACATCACGGTACACGCCACGGGCTGCCGATTCTAATTCTCTCTGTAACATTAATAAACTGCTGCCAACACCGATGCGATGTTACACTCTTCACAATTTGTCAAGCGATCTACAGTACTACTTACTACTACTACTGCCGATATCGTAACGTTGTAACATGATGTATGCTATCACAAAACGTAGTGAACGTAATAATGTTTGCAATAGACATATTGGTTTCTCCCGTTGATTGTTATCTTTCATTCGAGGTGTGAATCTCACAACGGCAAATAGATGCTGTCTGTACTGGTAGGATCTAATCTACTCCGTAGACGGTTGAGATTATCTATCTGTCCTCCCATGTGCGCGTTTTTACTTTTCCTATGCGGCCTTTCACAAAAAAAAGCAAATGCACACGCCCGTCGCAAACACAATCTTGATTGTTGGGACTCACTGCACCAGCGATCGAGCAAATGCGCGTCACGCAAGGGTTTCCCCCCCCCCTGTGGCTCCACGTGTACAGCAAAACGATGAACTAAAACTGTGTCGCACGATGTTGCAAGCCATGTGTTTTTGTTTCCTTCATCTATTGCTATGCGGAAAATAAACCACAGCAGTTGTATTTCGACACAAAACAACCGGCCTTTTGTGAAAAAACACACACCACACGCACCCGCCGCAAACGCAATTATTGCGACCACCGGACCAGCGATCGAGCAAATGCGCGATCACACATCAAGGGCTCCTCCCGCAGTTCCACGTTTACAGCAATGTTAATCTTACTACTACTGCTGCGTCGTGCGCTGTACCAGGTACACAGCCAGCAGTGCAGTTCAGTTGAGTTGGGACAGCAGCAGCAACGCCAGCGACATAGTCTAGACTATACGAAAATACGAGGTTCACCATGGACTGATGTGTAAAAAATGTATGTAAAGTTCCGCCCACAAAGGATATTTTTTTGAATTTTGAATTTGATTTTTTGAATACGTCGTCTTCCCTCCTTGGTTGATTCGGAGATCGTTTTGTGCGGTTGTCGGCCCAGTGATTCCTACCCATCGCCGCCCTTTGCAATCCGCAGCATCCTAGCTCAGCCGCCTAGTCTCCATACGCTCTCCTTTCGTTTCGATCCCTCACAACAGGGGAGGACAATGCAGCAGCCCCTGTGCGAAAAATCGCGATAATATCTTCGAACTCCTGAAAAAAGGAACATGTAGTGATTAGTGTAGAACAACTTTCCAATCACTACCGAAGACCTCGCCTCGCTAGGTGCTTGCCCGGGATCGGACAAGGGGAATCCTCTTCTCGCTCTTCAGGTGCAACCAGGCATGCGTTTGCTGTTGGTGTAGCAACCTTGCCGGTCTCGATTTTCTCTGGTTCTTGGACTATAATTTGGGCAGTAGCTCTACGTGCACGTGGTCGTACGTAAAATGACTCTCTTCTGATGTTTGATGCAAAGCTATGGCAGTGGTGTGCGGGCAATGGCCGTGGTTACGGCAATGATGATCGCACAAGGTTGTCTTGGAGGGCGGCGTTGGAGAGGATAGCGCGGGCGAGTGTGAGTCATCATGTTGGGAACCCGCGATGCATCCCATGCACAAAACGACAAGAGCATCCATTTGTCGTACGCCGAATACGATTTCTAACGGCCCTTGCCATTCAACAGCAGCAGCTGCTGGTCATGCATGCGGGAACTTGTGCGTGCTGTAGCCTAATAATGGTGTAATAGCAGTAGAGTAACACTCGTAACCACTGCTCGTAACAGCCGGAAGGCGCGAAGACAACGCAAGCACGCAGACACAACCGCGTTGCATGCACGAGTACTGGTGTACACATGCTCTAGGCTTTAACAGCATGTTTTTATGCCAGTCGTGAGCGAGCGACGGCGTGCTGAACGCTGAGTGAAAACCAACTGCTGTGCTCAGGATCTCAACCACTACTGTTCCGTTTACGAGTTTGTCCCGCTCCGCCTATCCATGATCCATACATCCGCACCCAACGAGTATGCTGGCATGCTGAACCCTATAACACGAGTATGGTGACTTGATGCACGCTGTACGCAGCGAGGGCAGAGCTGACGGACAGCATGATAGTATGCTACGGAGGGAGGGTGGTCGTTTCGCAATGAGGCCTCATTTTTTCCTTCCGCTAAAAAGCCTATCCATCGTAGGGGGGGGGGGGCGTAGAGGCTCCCGCTGTTTTTCAAGAATAATTCCTTTCGCGGCGTACGAAAGGCTCCCGCTGTTTTATTAAAAACGACCGCACGAGTTCCTTTCGAGATGTGCGTGACGGAATGTTGTTAATACGCACGAGAGGCTAACAACACGGACGAGAGATCAATAATACGCCTGAGGGGTTATTTTTCGTGTTCATCACGTATATACCCGAGGGTATGATGCATCATACGCGGAGAGATTTCCTATCATGATCGCGGCGGCAACACGCGGTGCCGGCAGATTAAACATCTCTGACACCACCAACCTTTCCCCCCCCCCACGAGCACACTCCTAACCTCTCTTCGCTTCCACACCCCCCATCCTCTGCTCCTGCCCCCCTCCCTACCCCCCCCCCGCCTTCCCCACTCCGGAAACAAAACGAAACAGCTTTCGGTTTGAGGTACTGCTGCTTTCGTTTGTCGGCCTTGTCGTCCATCTGTCCGTGCAGCAGCCATGGACAGGTCGCCTACGAGCGCGGCCGACATGCTCCTGGAGTTGCATCGCTCCTCTCTTGCCGCGGCAGCGACGGGGGCGGAAGGTACCTCTCCTAGTCATAATGTAACGGCAGCAGCAGCAGCAGCAGCCGGAGGCCCTGTTCCTGTTGCTGAGGAAGGCTTGAGGCTCGAGAGACGGAACCCCAATCAGCAGCAGCAACAGCAGCTGTCGTCGTTACCGTCGTCGCTACCAGGAAGTGGTCCAGTGCGGGAGGCGCAGCAACAGCCGGGCGTTGTGAGGCACGAGGTGCGGACAAGTGTGTACGCCGACAGACTGTTGTACTGACTGAAGGGACGCCTGCGGCAAATAACCGCTGTCTTGCTTTTGTTCAAACGTAGGCTGCCTGGCTTTATGACGTGTCCCGTCATGCACGCGTGCTATGATACGAGGTCTACGATAGGTATATTTGACCCTTTCTGCCACGCACTGATCACTCAGAGTGTTTGCGAGATATAAATTAGCTGGAGTGTAATTTAATTTTTATAATATATTGTGGTTGGGTTAACATATGAAACCAACGAACATCATGGCCCATGGCCTATCCAACCCAAGAAAAACTAAGGTTAGAACTGCCAAATTGACCGACCACAGCCCCACCTAATTTATCTTGGGTGGGGCTGTCCTTGGGTCACCATGGTGGTTAGTTTCATGTGTTTTGCTACCCCATCAAATTTGATACCAGGTATGTTGCAGGCACCCTTTTGATCGGCGGGCAGCCAATGCCCGTTCTGCTCTCTGCGCGCGTATTTGGAGTCAGTATTCCGAACATTTTAACCATTTTTTTCCGAAGCTGGGCCAAATCGTGAACCCTCCTCGCTTCCCCAGGGTGGGTTTTCTCGCCTTTCTAAGGCGGTTCGCGCGAGCTCAATCAAGTATGGTGGTTTATGTGTTTGCTTTCTTAACACGGGTCGTGCTGGTCAGATAGTTTCGGTATGACAAGCGCAGCATGCAGTAGTAGCTGCAGCAACGGCAGTGGCATGGGTCAATAGCAGCACTTCTCCAACCTTGTTGATGGATGAGCACACCGATGCTGCGACGAATAGTTAGGAAAACGCCGCCAACAATGCAAAGCCTTCATCCCTCACGCCTGACGGAAATTACAGAAAATTGTTAGGGCTGTTTTGAGCTTTTTCCCTCGCGTTACGTGTCGCCCCCCCGTCACCTCCGCTACCGCCGCAGCCACTACTGCCGCCGCGTGTGCCACTGCCACCAAAATCGATACAAATACATCAGAACCCCTTTCCATTTACCACACCTTGCCCATTAAAACCGAAAATTTCAAAATGTACCAGGCGACGGAGCCGGCTGACGTGTACGACGTCCTGCAGTTCCGCCTTCGCACCAACGACCGCGATTTGCAGAGCCTCCTATCGAGAAGCGCCGAACGCCTTGCCCAGGTAAGGCATGCGCGGCGGAGGGGATAGGGGACAGCAAACAAACAAATACGCTAAACACGTACCTGGTGTAGCATTCTTTAAGTAACTCATTAGACTTATTGCACTTTCAGGGTTCTCCTTCGGGATGTGGTTGGGAAAAAAAATCCCGGGGGTGTCGCAAGTTGAAGTTGAACAGGGAGGGCACAGGCGCGTTTCTTTGAGTTGTACTCGGTGCAACATGAAATAGCTCTTGAAAATTAAAAAAAGAACTCCGCGCAAATAATTGAGCAAGTAACACCGACCAGCCCAAACAACTCTATAGTTGTGTTTATAGCGCGCCCTTAACCCTCTTGCTACTGCAAAAATTATACCACACTAATTCCGAATAATTTTGTTCCTGAAAACGTGGCTAGGGGCTAAGGACCGTATCAATGTAAATATAAAGTATGGAAAAAAAGGGCGGTGGGCTCGTGCATGTATCACGCGCGCTGGTTGGTCCTCCCTGGCGAGATGCATAGGACGGTTGGGGGTGGAGAAGGGCGTGAAGGTGGTAGGAGGGGGAGGGAGAGAGGGAGCGAGGGAGGGCGGAGGGATATTCGCGTTTCTCTCTTGCCCCTTTTTTTTTCTTTTTCTGTACGTAACGGTATGCTTACGTAGTACGGGTCGGTCCATGCTTCGCCCGAGCGTAGTCGATCGAGAAGACCAATACCAACTACCGCCCCCCCTCCCCTCCCTCTTGAACCGGGCGCTGCTCGTTCTCCCTCCGACTGCCCTGTCAATCTCCCTCCGCAACGCTTGGCTATTCGCCCGCCCATTTTTCGATCGGCCGACCGATCTGCGGACCGACCGACCGACCGATCGAACTATCCCCAAGAACGAGCAACAGCCGACACCGCCGTCCCCAAACCTGGGTCTGGTCTCCCACACCGAAACATCTCCTACTGCCGGAGTTCGAACAGAAGGCGAGGGTTCCTTTCACCGCGCACCCGCTCTCCCAGCAGCATCAGTGGCGGCGGTGAACATGGCGGCGGCGGTGGAAGTGGGGGGAGGAGGGGGGGCAGCGTCACCAGCAGCTTCTGCAACCACAGTGACAGCAGCAGCAGCAGCCCCTTTTGGCGATGTGGCGGGAGCGGGGGCGGGGGCGGGGGTTTCGACGACGGCCTCTCGCTCTTCCTCGTCTTCCCTGGAAGGCATTACTGCGGGTTTGGCGGGGTTAGCGGTGACGACACCCGCCGCTGCCCCTGCTGCCGCTGCCGGCTCTCCGGCTGTTAGTTCGGCTGTCGCTCAGGCAGGCGCTTCTCAGACCGTGTTGACCCCGAGTGCGGGGGCGGCGATGGGTGGCGACACCGCCAACACCAACACCACCGCCACTACCACCCCCACCATGACCACCACACCACCCGACGGTAGAAGAAGCACCAGCGGCGTCAACAGTGACAATAACAGCGGTAAAAGCGACGGGACGGCCCTGCTGCCGGCTCCGATGGCGCGGCCGTCGGCGCCGGCGGTGGCGGTCGCCGCTGGCGGGGGAGGGCCGGGCGCTGGGGGGGGGGTGGTGACGCCTCGGCGCTCCACCGGAGGAGGGGACGGCGGTCGCGGGACTAACATCGGCCACAACGGTGCTGACGGTGAGAGTTGCTGGAAACGCATTACTGTTTGTGGCCTGGCGTTGTTTTTTCTTTGCGAGAAGCATGCTAGTAATGATACGATAGGGGGTGCGCCTACATGTTTTTAGGCTTCTCTGTTGAGACCAAGGTTACGGTAGGGGGGGTCCCCCCATTTTCACTGGTGTGTTTGAGCCACTCGCACGAGTAGCTCTGTACCCTACGGATGAAGATGGTTTAGGACCATGGTTTGCCGCAGCTTAGATCACCTTTGCATTGCGGATTGATTTCGTCAATGTAACACATGAAGAAAACGTAAGATTGCATAGGAACAAATAGGTTACTCGCGCGAGTGACCCCTAGCCACTGAAATAAAAGGCCCAAAAGGGGACCTCCCTACCATAGCCTGGGTCTTGACCATTTTTTCAGGAGGTCAAATTCCTCACCCCCTAAGCAGAAAAAAATATGAAAGTGCAAACCCCATGAACAAGCCCATGCCCTGGGTACATGACGAACGGCACTGTGCACGAAAATGCTGGTCTCTGGGTAGGTATATTCTGACGATATTGGGAAATTCCTCGGTTGTGGAGGCGTGTCTACTGGCTTTTTTTTACCGAAAAGTGATGCCCTTGATGCCCCTTACAGTAGCACGCCCCACGCGTAGAACGCATCGTTCGTGGTTTTAATCGGTTTCGATATTACCCGGCATTATTTTGTATTTTCCCACTCAGCCAAAATTGGAGTTTGGTATCTCCAGCAAACGCCCTTTTTTTTCCTGGCCTTTTGGTAACGTTTTCTTTCACGCACTCGTCGCGAGTAATGGGCCGAGTATTTTAGCCATCGGGTGTAGAATGGTTTTGCCTTCGAGTGTTACAGGCGTTTTTTTTCAGGGTGAACTTTTTCCCCTTGGGAGTAGTCTATCCGTTGAGGGTAGGGTGCTTTTACTGGCGAGTAGTTTAGCCGTTGAGTGGGGTGGTGTTTTATCTCCCGAGTATCATAGCCGTTGAGTGTATTGAGGGTAGTTTTATTTTTCTTGCGAGTGTTTTAGCCGTTAAAAGTAGGACGGTTTTACGTTCGAGAGTTGTGGCCGTTTGGCCGGCGTCTCCGGTGGTCCACTATTAATGCTAATAGTAAGCCGCGTGACTATTGAGATCGATGTAGATTCAAACCCCGCAAGGGACTCCTTCTAACAAATTGGCAGGCCGAAACTGCGAGAGCGCGGGTTGGAGAAATTCGATTCAAATCGACGAACATCAAGAGCTGAAAAGTGGGAATTCTGAACCCTATGCGCGATAAAGATGAAGGCACGTGCCGGGGGGGTAGAACGGAAGACACCTGTGACCACGGCTTTTCCAGAAGGCCGAGGATAAACGGTCGTATGAGTTGAGCTGGGAAGAAAAAGTACTGGTGAAAACAAGAAAATAAGCAGTAAGTGTAGGGTGGTTTTACTGTTCCTGCAAGTACGATGGTGTTTTTTTACCTGCGAGTATTGTATCCATCGGGTGTATAGCAAGTAGGGGGTGTTCATTCATACACCCCCAGGCCCAGGGGTGCATGTAAGTAACCAGTCGTACGGATTGATCAGGGAAGAGAAAGTAATGATGAAAACAAGAAAATAAGTGGGGTAGGGCGGTTTTACTTTTTGTTACTTTTTTTTTTTTTTTTTCATCCTCCGGCGGATGGGGCAAAATAAAGCTTAAGCTCACCACACTTCCACGTATTTCCATACGCGTCGTGTGTCGATTTCACTCAGTTGCTTTCGCAACCCAACGCTAGCTGGCGCACCCTTCGGATTCCACTTAGCGCACCCTTCGGATTCCGGGTGGTTTTACTGTTCCTGCATGTAGGGTGTTTTTTTACTCGCGGGTATTGTAGCCGTCGGGTGTATAATATGTATGGGTTTTTTTATACACCCCGAGAGGTGCTTCCAAGCTATGCACCCCTGCCCGAAGCACTGTATTTTGTGTACACATCCTGACCCCACGCCGTGTGATATTCGCGCTATGTGAGGGCTTAGCCCTCTGGTCGGGTTGGGGCCTGGTACGGGCTACATCGGTAGTAGTATACCTGATACTAAATAGGGGCGCATGATTTTCGATACACCGATGGGGGTACATGCGATTTTTGTGGTTTATACATCTTGCGAGTAGTTTAGACGTCAAGTGTGTGGTGGTTTTCCTTGCGACCATTCTAGCTAATGCGTGTCGTATGGTTTTACGTGGAGCTGTTCGGTGTATTTTTTATTTTTTCTTGCGAATGTTTTAGCCGTTTTAGTATAGGGCGGTTTTGCTTGCGAGTGTTATTGCCATTGAGTGTAGGGTGTTTCCTTTTGCTCGCGAGTCCTAATTTAACCCGTTCAGGGTGACCTTCCCTCCCCTCCCCTCCCCTCTTCTCTTGTCACCTCCCTCCTCGCGTTGACGCCTCCGTGGAATATGTAGAAACGCAAAGCCAGAAATAAAACGAAACCCAAACTAAACATGACCAAGGCGCCGCCTCCCCGTCTTCCACCGCCGTCGCCTGGCCTTGTTTTTCCGCGTCCCTCAAGCCTCTAGCTCAGCCTCTTCGGCCATGCTGGCGGCACTTGCCCACCGCAGCGGTGGAAGCATCGTCTCGGTAGGACCACCATCATCATCGTCATCAGCAGCAGCGGCGGCAGCAGCGGGGGGGGGGGTGGCGCGGGGGGGGGTCGGACGGGGGCGGAGAATGACATCCAGCAATAACAGCGGCAGCAGCAATAATGATAATAATATTGCTGGAGTGCTGGGAACTCCTCCCCGCTTACCGCGACCCGTGCAGGACGCAATGGTTGTCGAGGCTGCCACGGAGGCCGCTCGCTGGCTCGCGGTGGATGACCGCGCTTGGCATCAGGTACAACTACTGCATTTGGAATATTGTATCATTGGCCGGGGGGGTTGGAGGGTGGAAGGCTAGGGTGAGGTGGTGTGGAGGTTGGGGGAACAGAGTGGGGGCGGCAGGGAAGTACGAGGGGGGGGGGGGGGGGGGGGGGGGGGGGGTTAGGCGGAGCAGGGGGGAGGGGGGAGGCAATGAGCGTGCGTGGTACCCCACCCCGGTCTTATTTGTGGTCTCTCGAATGTTCGCCACGAGTTTCCAAGGAAGAGGCGATATGTACAAGCATGGGGCGGGGCCCAGCCCCACCCTCCCACCCCCGACCCCCACCCCCCATCCCTTCCACTCCCACCCCCACACCCCAGCCGCAATGCGCCCCGCCCACCAAGCCTTTCTTCCCCCCGCCGCGCACGCCTCTACCCCTGCTGTTGCTGCTGCGTCGGCTGTTTCTGGTTGACTGGATGACAACAACAGGCAAAGAAGTTCATGGACGACTGCATCGCCGACTGTCCCAGCGACAGGACCCTGCAAAGGAGGAAGCTCACTCCGGAGCAGTGGCGCGAGTCCAAAGTTGCGGCTATCAAGGTAAGCGTAAGCGCTGGTGAGGTTGTTGGTGGCGGTGTGTGGTGTTGTTGTCGTTGTTGTTGTCTTTCTTGTTCTTGTTCTTGTTATTTTTTTTGTTTTTGCTCTTACTCTTACTGCTGTCAACACTGTCGTGGTTGTTGCGCTCAACACTGTCGTCGTCATCGTTGTTGGTGTTGGTGTTGGTGTTGGTGTTGGTGTTCCTTATCGCAGGCGTCGATCGCCTCGGACCCATCCTTCGCGACCTCTCTGCGCATCTTGTCTTGTTCATGCTTTTATTTTTGTTGTTGCTCTTGTTCTTGTTATTTTTCGTGTTCTTATTTGATATTATGTTGTCGACGTTCCTACCCGTAGGCATCGATCGCCGCGGACCCATCCCTAGCGACCTCTCGACACATCAACCGCTCCGCCCTTCCTATGGATGGCTGGACACCCTTGCACTCCGCCGCAGCCAGGGGCAACCTAGAGTTTGTAAAGGTAAGTCCGCGAGCAAGGGTTCCCGTACAGGAAATGGCGTGGGGGACTAGGAGAGGGGGGGCGTACCCTTGGCGAGGTGAGCTCAAGTATGGGATGATACTGCCACGCGCAGCCTAGAGTTTGTAAAGGTAAGTCCGCGAGCAAGGGTTTCCCGTACAGGAAATGGCGTGGGGGACTAGGAGAGGGGGGGCGTACCCTTGGCGAGGTGAGCTCAAGTATGAGATGATACTGCCACGCGCAGCCTAGAGTTTGTAAAGGTAAGTCGGCGAGCGGAGGGTTCCGGTGCGGGAAGGGGAGCGGGGGGGGCTAGGGCCTCGTGGTGAGCTCAACGATGCTGTGATGCTCCCACAGGCATGTAAATACTGCCTGATACTCCTACGGTCGAGAGGGGCGTTTGATGAGCTAATAGCCATTTCCTCAGAGGCTCGGAGGAGGAGGGGGGTGGGCGCGCGCTTCTAGGTCTGCAGCACAAGCATGCTGCGCTACTAAACAGTAGACTTACTGGTTTTGTAGACTAGGTGTCCCTATTCAGGGACATACCCGCTAAGGGGAGGTTTTTCCATCCCCTGTATCTTCTCACTTACTTTGCTGTTTGCAAAAGTAACAGTTGCGTAGAATTTAGAGCACGCAGGCGCGTCGATTAAGCTACTCCGCGCCACAATTAGGGCCAGCGCCGGCGACCTACGGCATCGTACTGAAGGCTGTGTTTTTTTCAAAATTGATCAGCGGTGAGTCGTCACAATTTGAGTCACCAGCTACTTAGTCGGACTAATGGCTAATTTTCCATGGTTGTGGGAAAGGCTGCTTCGTACGGGATGCATTTTTTCCTTTTGAGCGGGGCCCCCTCGGCCGCTGGGATCTGATTTGGCTCGCTTCGTTCGCCTGACTTTAGTCAGCAAGTCGGTTGGCCATCAATTGTCTTGGCCAGCCGACTTGCCAGTTAAAGCCAGTTAGTTGGCTAACGGGAGCTACCAATTATTTGTTAATCGAAAAATGCTGCCGACTCAGTCGAAAAATGCTGCCGACTCACGGCTCTAACAATTTATCAAGTATCTGAAACCGCGCAAAGGAACTATTTTAGGGTATTGATCATGTACGTGGAAAATGTTACTTATATTAACTTTAACATCAAGTAGCTCATTGGGCTATGATGGTACGGACAGCTTACGAAGACCACTGATAGGGACAGCTTACGCTATACCTACAATGGGACCCGAAGGGTGCGCCAGCTAGCGTTGGGCTGCGAAAGCAACTGAGTTAAATCGACACACGACGCGTATGGAAATACGTGGAAGTGTGGTGAGCTAAAGCTTTATTTTCCCCCATCCGCCGGAGGATAAAAAAAAAAAAAAAAAAAAAAAAAAAAGTACGGACAGGTCCGATGTCCCATGTGGTTGGAGTTCGAATCAGCCGTTCAACTGTTCTTTTTTTTTTCTCCTTTTGCTTGTGTGTTTTTTTGTGCATAAAATATGTTCAAGTACGAAATGCCCAGCCAAGAACGTCACGTACACTCGATCGTATGTAGAACCACTGATTTCGGTCGGGCGAACCCGGGAAAAATGGGTACGGTTGATCTCGTTATGGCCACGAACGGACCAACGCTTAAAACATTGAAATCGGGCACGATTTCGTCGAAAAACCGCCTTAACCCTTTTTAAAACCCCCAAACCCCTCCCCATACTTATTTCAAGTAAGTTGTCCCCGAAACCGTTTTTCAGTTGGAAAGGGAAAGTGGGCACGATTTCGTCGAAAACTGCCTTGACCCTTTGAGAATCCCCCAAAACCCCTCCCTATACTTATTTCAAGTAGTTTTACCCGAAAACGGGTTTCCAGTTGTAAAGGCGTTATGTCGATTTTGTGTGATGTTGGGATTTTTCGAGGGAAAAAGATGTGCGGTTGCCATTTCCATCGACAGGTGAGATTAAGATGAAGCCAACTGATAGTTGGTGAGCACTTCCTACGTGACTTAGCCCTTTTGTGACTTAATTGTATGACAGCGACGAAACAAAGTATAAGCGCGTTCTTATCATGGTGCGAGCATGCAGCACACGGCAGCAGTTCAAGCTATGTGCGTGTCATACGGGAACTAGCTGGGGTTTCGACAGTAAATTTGGCGTCGCCTAATCTAGCAGCCCGCGTTGATTCGTGTGAAGGATGATGCCATCGTCAGTTTTCTTCGTTACTTTTTCCCTGTACTAAAATGCAGATAAAGCAAGCCCCAAAATGGTTTATGGGCGCGATTCACTCGTTCGTTGGAAGCGCGACGACTTAGAAGAGATTTTGAGGTTTGTTTTTTTTTCAGCCGCGCGCGAGAACGGTGGTTGTTCTAGCTTCCTCGTCGTGCACTAGGGGTGCCCCAATAAGGCGTTCTGAGTAAGGCGGTATCCCGATATAAGGCGGTCGAAGTCGCTTGGCACGGCTGAGGAGTTGCGCTCATAACCTGGAAATAATGAGACGGCTTCCCACCGATAAGGCGGTCATATGGCTCTGATATGCCACCGCCTCACTGGGTGATCCCTACTGTAATTCCAGCAAATGAGCGAATCGCGCGCATCAAGGCCTATATATCATTCTCTAGTGGGGACATCTACTCTGTACCCCCCCCCCAAAAAAATAACGCTTACGCCCCCCCCCCCCCCCCCGCCCCCCCCCCCCCCCATTTTGTCACCACCACTATACCGCCACCGCTACTGCTTCCGCGCAGGTTCTGTTGGCGGTGCCCGAGGTGAGCGTTTGGTCGGTGGACCTACAGGGGAGGACGGCGCTAGCCCTCGCTGCGGAAGGGGGCCACCTCGACCTGTGCCTGCTCCTTAAGGTACGAGATGGGTCAGGGACGCGTGCAGCGATAGTAGGCACAAGGGTGTTTAATAAGATAACACTTTCTTTTTTTTTCCGAATGACGGGGATTTTTAATCCAAAATCGTCGGCATGAAAAATAAAAAAAGTGCATACCAGGTAGTTATGTTGCCTTGCAAGGTGAACGTTTTGTGTACCTAGGCCATGGGCTTTGGCCATCGAGTTGCATTTCAGTTTGTACACCAAAAGGTAGGGTCGGGGGGGGAGTCCCTTTTGGGGCCTTTGTTGGCACTGGCTCGGGGTCCCTCGCGCGAGCGACCCCGCTGTTCTTGGGGGTCTTAGACTTTTCGGGCTGTTTGAACTCTTCGAAGTGACACCTCAACGGGATGGCTAAGCTACGCTGCGCCAAACAAATCGCCTTCAAAGCATTTTCGTCGGCGAGGTACAGGGTCAGTCGTGCGAGTGGCTCAAATCCATCAACGAAAATGGGAGTATGATGAGAGTATGGTACTGCAATACCGTACCCTTGATGTTTACTCAGAACAGACGCGTCCCACGATCGAGGTATCACTTTTCGTCTGGAGTGGTTTTTGAATGGGTGGAGCTTCTTAACCCAAAATCGTCGGAAAGGGGTCACTTTTTTTTTTTTTCGGCATGGTTCTCGTGTTGTGTACCTAGAGGCGATGGGATGTTTCATCCGGTAGCAGCGTTATTTTTCTCCAGATCATTTTTTGGGAGGGCTTTTGAGCTCCCGAATTGAGGGGTAGTATTGAGAAAAAATGTGGTGCACCCCTATCGTAGCTCGGGTCTATCCGTATATGTATATATATATGTATATGTAGGCATCCCACGGTAGGGGGTTGCACGTTTTTTCGCCAAAAAAGGTATACCGCCCTTTGGCCGAGTGGGCTCCTCAAGTGAGGAACTAGCGGGTAGTCATTTATCAAGCATTTTCACGAGTACAGTTTGTTTTAGGACTACTAAGGCGTGGAAGCTAGGTCGGGTTGTTCGAACGAATGCCTTCGGAATCATTTTTTTTTTTTTTCGGGTGAGATATTGAGCTCCTCGTGTGAGTACAGCTTAGGGACTTTCAGCCGCACCCGCACACCTTGTTGTGCCGTGAGATGGCTCAAAATATGTGTATGTGTATGTGTATGTATGGGTCAAGAAGGTATAGAGATCTCCCTTAACTGAGAAGCTTGCAGAAAAAAGACAAAATTGTGACTTTTTTTTTCAATTCACCATGGGTACGGCGGTAGGTGAGTCACTTCTGGATTTTTTTTTTCTTCTTTCTTAGCAGTGGCTTGGGGTCACTCGCGCGAGTGCCGTCCCCCCCCCCCCCCCCCCCCTATTCCTTCGCGTTTTTCAGCTTTCGTGCCGCCGGGATTGTGCGGTATGAGACCCGCCGCATGGAATCGGTAGCTACGCCGCGCCAAACGCATGGTCTAACTCTTTTCTGTATTTTTTGTCCGTGAGGCGCGGAGGCCACTCGTACGAGTGGTTCCAACCAGGTGGTAATAATGGGAGTATGATACCTCATTAACGTAGGCTTTGTCCTTTACCTTAGCTTTCTTGCTTTCTTCTTAAAATGTTGGTGGTGTTGGTACTGTAGGCTGGGATGCATGCTAGAGCGGTAGGGGTGGTGTACCGAACTTTTCTGAGGGTGGTCGCTCACTGGAGGCGTTCTTGTGCATCACACTAGAACCCGCTCTTGACTGATTCTACCATAGCCCCTCCCCGCCCTCCGAAACCAATGATTTTATTTAGCGAACGTTTCATGGCTGCTCGGCACGAGGAAGGATGCGATGAAGAAAAATCTGTCTTCCTGCGTTTTCTAGTTTGCTAAGGACTATCGAACGATGACGTCCGGGTGGCAAGGGGCACTGTTTTTCAGGAGACAAGGTCCGGAGCTGGTCTCGAAACCGGCGATTTCGTTGAAGAAAAGTTGGGGTGGGCTACCTTAGTAACACTCTTTTTGTATATACATGAAAAGTGCCGTCCAATGAACAACCCCATGGCGTTGACTGATATGGCCACCCCTCGAGAACGGCGCCCCACGTTTTGTTGGGGACACAGTTAGTAGAGGTCCCCGAATAAGGCGGTATCCTGATATATGGCGGTCAAAAGGAATGAATGAGGCGGCTTCCCCTAACAAGGCGGTCTCAATAAGGCGGTCAAGTTCGCTTGACACGACTGGGGAATTGCACTATTACACTCATAACCTGGAGTGAATGAGGCGACTTCCCTCTATAAGGCGGTCATATTGCTCTGGCACGCCACCGCCTTTACTGGGGGACCCCTGCTGCATATTGCTTTCGTAATGGAACCCTCATCGATGTTGGCATCCCTAATTCATGAGTGTGCTAAGGGGCTTACGCCCCCAGCAGGCGCCTGGTTTGGGAAATAGTGGTGGTGGTGAGGGTCGTTTTTGGGAACGTGGAGGGGGGAGGGGGAGTCGAGGTCACTCTGCGCTGGACGTTTGTTGCGTCGCCTCTTCGTCTGTCTTCGAACGTATTTTTTTACACTTTTTTTTTCTTCTCCCTTTTTAAGTTCTCGTTGCGTATATAACAACTGTGCTTTTCTGTTTGTTCCTCTTTGTCTCCCATCCCTCTGTCTCTTGATTTTGTGAAAATGGTGTTCAAGTGCGTGAGCTGTGACTTCGACCGGTTGAGTGGTCGATGCTGCCTGGTATTCAGCTTTTGCAGGCTGCGTGATACGTTGGCCGCGATTTTATTTACACACTACTCGTAACTTGTATCAATTTCCTTAATCCTCTTTCAAACTCAAGAAAATCCTACTCAAATTCCAAGTGTTTAGTTCCCATATCGGGAGTGCAGTGCTAAATAGGTCAAGGACGTCGGTCAGTAACCCTTCCTTGAATTCTCTCGATTTTTTGTATCCCTGTCGATTGTGGGCTCCGTTGTGCGAGCAGGAGCGTATGGAGTCTGAATCGGCGGACACGATCGTGGGGGTCAACGCCCCCGTCGACCTCGCCGGAAGAACGCCTCTCGCGTGGAGCGTCAGGTCTCGCGCCAGGAACAAGCAAGTGAGGCGCAGCATGGGGTATGGGTGGGGTGGGATGGATGGGATGGGCTGGGGTGGAACGGGATAGGGATGGGTTGGGATGGGACGGGATACGGATGACATGGGACGATAGGGATGGGATATAATGGATTGGGGTGGGGTAGGGTAGGATGAGATGGTACGGGATGGGATGGGATAAGATGAGATGGAATGGGTTTATATGGCATGGTATGGCATGGTATAGCATGGCACATAGTGTTGCAACGGATGGGATGGTATGCTAGAAACTAAAACTACTTTTCCCGCTTGCTCGCTTGCTGCCCGCTTTACCTGGCGTTTTTTTCTCGCCTCACTCTCGCGAACCCCCAACACAACAGGTGGAAAGCCACCTGTATGCGGCGGGGGACGCCAGCATCTGCCCCGCGACTCCGGCGGCGCTGCGCAGCGGGGGTGGGAGGACCGCGACGAAGGGAGCGGGAACGGGAAGAACGGGGGTGATGAGGGGGGCGGCGGAGAGCGTGGGGGACGGCTTGCCTTGCGGCTACTCGGACGCTCCCGGCTGGAGGGTCGAGATGGAGGACGCTATTTGTAGGTGGGTTTGGGAGCATTCGCACCAAGGGTGGGTATACTGCATGTCTATTGCCTGGTGTGTGAACAGTTGTAGCAAAGGAAGTTTAGATTATTTCTTCCCCTTGGCTGGGTTTTTATTTGAGAAAGGGTGGTGCTTGTTATGCCCAAACCACCACACAGAGTATATTTGCCGTGGACGGCTATGAATACACGTATCGTAGCACGCGAGGTATGATATCATACTGCACTCATGCGTGCGTGGGTGCATCGTGTCAGGCACAACCCGATCCCTGTCACCTGCCCGGAGGCGCGCGAGGCTCCTCCCCCGAGCCCCACGAGCATGTTCGGCATTTTTGACGGACACGGCGGAGCTTTTACGGCCAAGTACGTCGCGGAGCAGTTGGTGAAGTGCCTTCAGGACACCCCCGGCTGGAAGTCTGGCGATAGGTGAGCACGCGTGTGTGCGTGTGTTGTGTTGTGTTGTCTTCACATTGAAATCGGTTCTTTCTTTTCAACGTCATCAGCAAAACACTCAGTATTCCTCCCGATTCTTCGCCGTATTAGAGAGAGATGAAAATTGTGTGGTCACACGTCGTAAGTGGTGTATCATCGTACCTGGTTTGAGGAACGCGTTGTGCCCCATCGAGACATGAGGGTGTTTGCGATCAACCACTTTTTTCGCGAAGTTGGTTTGGGTTAGAATTATCTCGGTCCGCGAACTTTGTGGGTCGTCGTAGGGTCGTTGCTAAAAAAACACCAACTTGTGGTCGGCAAGTAGCGGCCTCAATATTGTGTGCTGGTACATGCTTGCGTTTATTTTTAATAGATCAAATCTTGTAGGGGTTTGTTTTCGTTTTGAGGCGGGACAGGCGGGGGGGGGTGATGAAGTGCCGTCATTCAGGCCACCGCCTGCTGGAAGCCTGGCGATAGGTAAGCACGTTCTTAATGTTCTATCAGCATGAGCACTACACTACTGCACAGTATTGAGATTAAGTATTGTGGGGTTTTGGTGAAGAGGGCGAAGGGGGAGGGGGGGAAGGCTGATAAAGTGCCTTCAGGCCACCCCCGGATGGAACTCTAGCGATCGGTGAACGACGGCCTAATTAATATATTTGAACATGAATGCAATGTTGAGATAAAATTCGTTGGGTTTCGTTTTGTGCAGGGGGTAGGAGGGAGGGGGGGGAGGGGGGGAGGAAGGGGGGGTGCAGGTGACGAGGTGCCTTCAGGTCACCCCCAGCTGGAATTTGGGCGATCGGTATCGGTACGCATGTCCTAAAGAAAACATTAACATACCTGGCTGGTTGGGTTTGCTTTGGTTTGGTTTGGGTTGGTTGGTTTTGTGTTTCGGTTACGTTTTGTCTGGTGTGGTTTGGTTTGGTCTTTTTTGTTGTATGGATGTTTCGTGTCGATTCGTGTCGTGTCGTTTCATTTCGTTTTGATTCGAACGTTTTTTGTTTTGAACTATTTTCGTCACCTGTCTTTCCTTTTTTGCTGATTTTTGTTTTGGCTCATTCACTTTGTTGTTTCCCCGGCCTGTTTTCGTGGCCACACAGAGACCTCCCTCAGCTCTGCCCGGCCGTCTCGGAAGCGTTCGTTAACTGCGACCGCCTTCTCGCCCTTGAACCGAGAATGGTCGTCACGGAGATGGACCCCCCCCGAGACGGAAAGCGGTTCGAGGTGAGACGGTGACAGGTTTGGGGGGGACGGGGGAGGTGTAGGGGAGTAGGCTTGGCTTTGACCCATTTACCGCGACGCCAGGTACGATGTTGTTATTGTCGCTGTTGTTGTTGATGTTGTTGATGTTGATGTTGTTGTTGTTGTTGTTGTTGTTTTTGTTGTTGTTGTCATCGTTAGTGCTTTATTGTGGTTCGTCGTATTAATGTGCTTTACTACGCATTTTTCACGGTATCGCGTTAGGTTGTGCTTCGTCATTGTATTCACATTGTGTTAGCTGTTTTTTCACAAGACTTTTTTGTTTGAGAGGGTTTTGATTTTTTTTTCACGTATACTCTGTGGCATGACTCGTTTTTTTTGTTTGTGGCCCGTCAGGCGAGGGACGGCAGCGGCAGCACCGCCGTAGTCGCCGTGGTAACACCGATACACGTTATCGTAGCCAACGCTGGAGACTCAAGGGCTATCCTCATCATCGTCGACCCTAGCCCCAGCGCTAGACACAGCAGCGGTGGCGGTGGGGGGGGGGGGGGGTGGGGGGGGGGTGTCAGAGAAGAAGGAAGGCGAGGCTGCGGAAGCTGCAGCTGCGTTTGCTGCGGCTCTAGGGTTAAAGTTGGATGGCGGTAAGGGAGGGGTAAGGGGGGAAGATGAGAACGGGGAGGAGACAGCTAGCAGCGGTGACGGCGAGGGATCGGCGGCGGGGGTCGGAGCGGGGTTGAACGATTCGGTTAGGCTAGAGGAAGACGATGACGAGGAGGAGAATGGGGGAAGCGGTGGAGCGGGTGACTTTGAGGGCGCCGATAAGATTCGGGAGTTGTTGGGCGCCTTGGCTCTTGGTGAAGGAGGGGAGAAGAAGGAAAGCGGCGGCGGCGGTAGTGGTGGTGGTGGTGGTGGTGGTGGCGGGAGCGGTGGTGGTCGTACTGGCCCTGCCGGGGATAGGGGTGGAGGCGGTGGGGGAGGGGGAAGGGGGGTGGAGGTGACCGCGATGAGCAGGGACCACACCGCGAATGACGAGAGGGAGAGGGAGAGGATCACCAGAGCGGGGGGGAGGGCGTTTGAAGTACACTACAAGGACGAAGACGGGACGGACTCGATGGTGAGGAACCAGACCGAACCAGACCAGGCTAGACTATTATGATACCCGAATTTATTCTCCTCCCCTACGTACCCCTCTCCCCCCTGATTCTTGGTAGCTTGAAGTTCATGCTTCATGCGACTCTCTAAAACACCCCGCGGCGCTTCGCGCTTGGTGCAGGCAATGTTTGCCTGGTCGGTGAAAACCCGACGTGCTCCGTCCCGGCATAGTAGGGATGGAAGGGTCTGTGGACGTAAGACTACTGCCATGAATATTAACGAGTACCTTCCCCTTCCCCCTCTCTTCTCTTCCCCTCTCGTTTTACCTCTTTGACCTTCCTGGTCTCCCGCGCGTGTTCTGCTTCTTGCAGTGCCAGTCGATATTTGCCGTTGTTGTGGATTAGCGCCGAGGATGTATTCAGCTGTGAAGGGGGGGGGGGGGGTATGGTATGACTCAAATTACTCTGCACGCGGTTGTTTTTGTAATCTCTCGAAGCATCTTTTTGCGTCGAGCAGCATCAGCAGCGGCGGCGGCAGCGGTGAATATGTATCGTGTAGAACATGTCGTCGTTCTAACCCTAGCTCTCGTCGGCTTCTTGGTATTATCTGTGCGGGTCTCTCCCTCCCTCCCATCCCTCCCCTCATTCAGGTTGTCCGAACAGCTTATGATGACAAAGTGCAGGGTCAGAGTGTCATGCCTACCAGAGGCTTCGGTGACCTGTATTACAAGCAGAAGAGGGACGAGGAGGGAAACCTGAAATCTCCGGGGGAACAGGTATTGACCCCCCATCGAGATTATTTTTTACCGGCGGCCCGAGGCGGTATAATTGTTTTTTTCATGTACAACTTGCCAGCAGGTTTGAAAATTTGAGTTCAATACCTCGCCCAAAAACGCATTTTGAGCAAACTAAGAGTGCCGTCCGATATCCAAAACCATGGCCTAGGTATAAAAAGCATTCACCTTGCAAGGCAATGTGATGAATGTCACATTTTGAGCAAACTAAGAGTGTCGCCCGATATCCAAATCCATGGCCTAGGTATAAAAATCATCCACCTTGCAACCCAATGTGATGAATGTCACTCCGACGATTTTGAGTTAAGGCAGGGTTAAGGCGCCCCGTCGCTCAGAAAAGTTTTTTTGCCAAACAATGGTATTCCTAGACCTCTGTACTTGGCACGCATCTGTTTTCCCGTGTGAAGCAGGTTTTTTTTATCCGCGCTTTTTGGACTGTCGTGACCACTGTTTTACTCCGCCTTGCAAGGCAGTATTTTTTAATCGCTTTTTTTTTTCTTTTCTTAGTACTCGTTTTTCTTTTCTTAGTACTCGTTTTTCTGTTTTCGTACAATGTCCTGTGTGAAACCGCTGTGGCATAAGTCAACGAGCAGGCGAGATTTTCCTTCTTGCAGCCGCCGCCGCTGCCGTGGCCGCTTCTGCTGCGCACCGCTGCCGCCACCACCGCCACCGTCGCTGCTGATGAAAACACACACCGCCGCCACCGCCGCTGCTACTAAGCACCGCCGCCGCCCCGACTGCCATTGCTAAATATTGTGTTTGGTATTTTGTACCCCCGCCGGGTATCTGGTGGGGCTTTCACTGCGGGTGATATAGATGGTCGGACGAAACCTTCATTTTTTGGCTGGCTTTCACGTGGGCAGTTGCTGTGGTCGCTTCGTTCGTACTAAAATACACACCACCGCCACCACCGTGGCCACCGCCGCCGCTGTTTTTGGTTTTAGGTGGTAACGGCGTGTCCCGAGATCATGGTCCACGAACGCGGCTCTAGCGGGAAGGAGGAGCTGCTCCTGCTCGCCTGCGACGGCGTCTGGGATGTGTTTGACGATCAAGACGCTGGGGAGTTCTTGATATCAAGATTGGACGGGCCTCTGAGAGAGGTGAGCTCGGGGTGGGGCAGGGGTGAGGCATGGGCGGGGTGGGAAGGGGGCGTGGGGGGATCATCCGTCCAGTGTTCTACGCCACTGGAGAAACGTGTTCGAAACTATCAACATGGTGGTGGGGGTGTGGGCGGGGGGGTCAGGGTGGGGTGGAATGGGGGTGGTTGGTTTTTCGTTCGATGTTGATTGATCGCTGGTTGGTCGCTGTTTCGTTGCTGATTTTTTTGTTGTTCCGATGCTGATTGCGGATTTGTGCGTCGTTCGTTACTGCCCGTACTTGATCGTGAACGCCTGATGATGCGTGGAAGTGTGATGCCATGTTCGTGCGGGATGCTTCGCTAGGTGCCTGATGCTGTTATTGATAGATGTTTTTAAATGCTTGATGCAAACGATGCATAGCTCGGATCAGATCACTAGTCGCTAGTTGATGATATAGACCTTTCTGGGAATGTTTTGTGTGGTCTAGATCAAGTGTTACCCAGTGGGAGCCTTGCGATCTGTATATTCTAGTACACGTTTCCTGGGTTGGATCTGTGATCTGTAGATGCAGATCCCGCGTAACGTCTCGTAACGGCAGATAAGGGATGTACTGTTGATGATCTACATGATCTACATGAGTTACATAAGGTACATGATCCAGATTATCTAGATTATCTAGATGATCGAGGTGATCTAGATGATATATATTGTCTGTATGGTCTATATGATCTATATTGTCTATATATTATACTTAGTATGTGATCTAAATGACCTGTTGATCTATATGATCTGTATGATCTGGATAATCTATATTATTTATATGATCTGTACGGTCTATATGATATGTATGATCTATATGATCTATTGATGTATATGATCTACCTGATATATGATCTGTATGATCTATAGATGATCTAGATGATCTAGATGATTTGCCCAAGGTGTGAAATGGTGTTCTAAAGTCATTGGGTAGTTTCCCTCAGTTATTTTAACCCCAAAAACATATATTTAGTATATATCCAAGTATTTTGTTCCCAGGTCGGGAGTGCGGTGCTAAAAGGGTTGGCTCTTTCCCTCACTTTTTTTCAACCCATTTGCATCCCCCAAAACATGTATCTACTATAAATCCAAGTGTTTTGTCCCCAGGTCGGGAGTGCGGTGCTAAAAGGTTTAACTCTTTCGGGGACCGTCTATAGCGACAACTCCAACGTACAAACGTGTTCTTACCATGGTGCGAGCACGCAACACACGGCAGCAGTGCAAGCTGTGCGCGAATCCTACGGGTGCTTGCGTTGGAGTTGGGCAGTAAATTTTCATCGTCACCTAATCTATTAGTCTATTAATAACAGTCCGCGGGTTGCTTCGTGTGAAGGAAGGAAGATGCTATCGACCATTATTTTTCCGCCATGTTTTTCCCTCTGAGGGCCCCTACAGGACAGGGTCAAGGAACTCCCGCCTGTGAGGCATGTTTTTGGCGAAGAGTGCCTGTTACCACTATCGACGCGTGCTGCGATAGTGGTACACCACTTACCCCTTTAGAGCCCCCAAACCCCCCCTATACTAACTTCAAGTAGATTTGTCCCCAAAAAGGGTTTCCAGAGTAGTGAAGGCGTTAACCCTATTAGCACCGCACTCCCAAAATGGTGACAAAACACTTGGAAGTATACTAGAAACGCGTTCGGAGTTGGAAAAAGTTTTTTTTGGAGTTGGAAAGGGTAATGTACCCAAAATCATAAACTCGAAATCTTCGGAATGTCATTCTTGTTCTTTTTACGTATGATTATTTTTTGTATACCTAGACCGTGAGATTTTGCTTGTCCGCCTTTTTTTTTCTTCTCAAAATCAGATTTAATAACCCAAAATCTTCGGAATGTCATTTTTGTTTTTTTTACTTAGTATGAACTTTTTTTGTATACCTAAGACCGTGAGATTTAGCTTGTCCGTTTTTGCATTTTTTCTTGTTTTTCTCGAGATCGGATTTTTGGGTGATTATAGAACGTGTCAATTGACGAGCCTTTAGAAATTGTTGGTGCACCTTCACTGTACTGCAGCATGTGTCTATCGTCGCACACGTCGCCTGATGAAGCCTGTCGATTGAATACCGCTGATTTTGAATGCATCAGGTGACGGGAGAGCACCTCGCCGTGGCGTGCGACGCCCTCGTCAACGAGTGTTTAAGACGCGGCTCGACCGACAACATCACGGCCTTGGCCTTGTCCCTTGGCTCGGGACCGCCGCCGCCGCCGTCAGCGGTGGGAGGAAGAGTTCTCTTTAGCGACGGGCAGTAGTAGGACAAGAGATAGGGAGTTGCATGAGTGTCGTTGCCCGTTTTTTTCTTGCTTTTGCTTTTTTTGGTCTTGGGCGCGGGGGGGGGGTGGGGGGGAGAGGACGGAGAGAGAGGGGAGGGGGAAGAGTTCTGAGCAGTATTGGAGGAAGTTATGTGTTTGATGCCGCGACGGGGGGGGGGGAGAGAGAGGAGGGGGCGGGGGGGGTGGGGGGGTGGTTTGAGTAATGTCGGAGAAATTTCTGTGTTTAGGGCCGCCAGAGGGGGAAGCGAGATAGTCCTCAGGAAAAGCGGCGGGAGGCAACCACGTTCGGTGCTGTTGAAGGAAAACGGGGGGAGGGGAGGGGTGAGGGACGGAGGGCGAACACGCGAGTGGCGCGTTTCAAAAACTCGTGGGCGCTTTTTCGCGGCACCGTGGGATGTGTATGCGCGGTGTGATCGATGTGAACGTGTGTTGCCGTCGTTATCACCGGGAAATAATATTTGGGAAGGAAGTGGTTTTGAAGGCCAATTAAACTGCAAGCGCTGGGGTCTGGGGTCCGTGACACGGGCGCTCACCGCTGTTCGTGGTGCTTCTCAAGGTTTTCGACCCTTTTTTGGAGCTTTTGAAAGGAAATTTGGGGGGAGGTTCGACCCTTTTGAGTTTTAAAAGGAGGATTTTCCGGCGCGGGGGGGGGGTACTCACTTGTTGCGTGCCTTACGAGTACCTGGTAGTAATTTGGCCAATGACCTCGCATCCCTTTCGAGACATGGAGGGGTGTGTACGTATTCCATGCATAGCCGTAGTCGTATGACCGTAGACCCTTGCACCCCAACAATGCCGGACGGAGCACGTCGGGTTTTCACCGACCAGGCAGACATCGCGTTCACCAATCGTGAAGGGTGACCTGTATCCTACTGCAGTAAGAGCCACTTGTGAGGCGGACTTCGGCACCTCGTGCCTACTTCCTTGCATATGGACTACGGGGGGGATCGTGTGGGAATGCGAGAAACGGCCACTAAAACCGCCGCAGCCGCCACTGCCGCCGCCACTGCCGCCGCCACTACCGCCCCCGCAGAGCGTACACGGCCGTTTATTCGTATGCATGACCACACTACTCCTTACGAGCGCTCGCCCGGTTTGGATATCGCCTGCCCGCTTGCTCTCTACGTGTGCGCTCTCGCTCGGCGGAACGTTGGCCTTGTGCGCTTTTTGTTCGTCGCGGGAAGGTGAATACCAGCATCATATTGCGAACCAGTACCAGTATACTGGTTAGAGTCGGTGGCAAAAGCTGAACCAGTACCAGCATTTTCGATGTTGTATGGACCGGTACCATTTTTTTTTTCCCAGGCGATGGCAAAAGCCAGACTAGTACCAGCATTTTCGGGACTGTGTGGACTTACCGTCGAACACTTTTAAGAGGCGGTGGCAAGAGCTGAGCCAGTACCAGTATTTTCGAAGGTGTGTCGACCGGTTCCAGTATACTGTTCCGGGCCGGTGGCAGAAGCTAAAGCAGTACCAGTATTTTCGGGGCTGTATGGACCGGTACTAGCAAACTGAGCTCATACACAACTATGAAAATTCTGGTGTTGGCTCAGAGTTTTCTACGGCCCTTAACGGTGTGCTGGTACTGGTTCCCACAGCCTCGAAGATACTGGTACTGGTTCACCGTTTTTCACTGCCCCGAAACGTTGTCCTGGTACTGGTGTATCTTTGCCATCGGCCTGGAATGGTGTACTGGTACTGAATCACCCAGTTTCGAATTTTGTTACCGGTTCAGCTTTTGCAATAGTACAGTGGCACGGGTCCACACAGGCTGGAAAACACTGGTACTGGTTCAGCTTTTGCCACCGCCCCAGAACAGTATATCGGTACTGATCCACACAGAAAGGAAAGTACTGGTGGTGGCTTAGTTGTTGCGACGGACCCAGAACAGTACCCTGGCGTGTACTGGTCCACACGACCACGAACAAACTGGTGCCGGTTCAGCTTTTGCCACCGCTCCGTAACAGAACTGTGTGTTTTTTGGGTTTGGGTTTGGGTGTGGCCCTTGTGTGTTTTGTTCAGATTTTTTTCGTTCTCGCTCGAGGGAGGAGAGAGCGGTTTTTGAATCCGTTTATTTTAACGCCGCCGCACCGTCCACGTACTGCTGCCGATTTGGTTTTTGCCCGGAGCGCGTAGACGAGTTGGGGGAGGGGAGGGTCGTGGAGGGGGGGAGAAGGGGGGTAAAAGCGATGGGCACGCACTTCATACTGCTGGGGGGAAATAGGGGAGGCATATCATGAGCTGGTGTTCACGATGTCGACAGAAGTAGTTGCTGCTGTAACGGTTTCTGCTCGAGGTAGTTTCTGCTTGCGGAGGGCAGTATTTTCTCACGCAGTTTCTGCTCAAACCAGCTGCTTCTCAAGGAATTTTCCACACCTTGGACAGATCACGACCTACCACAGATCATCTTCAACAGCAGATTCTGTCATTGCTGCCGTTGTGAGATTCTACGAGGGTGTTATTGATGCTGCAGGATCTGTAGAGTATATGTAGAGCTTAGATCCAACCCGGAAAACATGCACTAGGTGATGCAGATCGTACGGTTCCTGCCCGCCAACATGAGCTAGGCCATGCAGATCTTCCCTGAAATGTCTAGATTATCAAGTGGGGATAACTCATCGGTGATATGTCTGACGTATGGAAAGTTCTGCTCAATGAAGTTTTTTTTTTGCTCAAATAATTATTTTTCGCTCCAAACATGTTTCTGCGCAAAGTGGTTTCTGCCTCAAAGAAGTTCGTGTTCAACCAATTTTGCCCAAACAGTTTCTGCTCGAAGGAGTTTCCGCTCAACCAGTTTGTGGTCTAATAAGCGGTTTATTCCTGGTCAATCGAATTCTGCTTCCTCTCAAACTACGTTCTGCACAGGAGCCGGTTTCTGCGAAGTGATGGAGAAGCGAGCTGCGTGGGGCACGTGCATGAGTGTCAGGAGAGGCTTACCGGTATATCTTTTGTATTACGAGTATCATTTTTTTTTTTCTTGTTTTTTGCGTTCGCTTTCTTCTAAATATTTTCCAACCTAATCTTGAGCCTTTTGAGGCCCAGGTATAGCGATGTAAAAATGCGAGGAGATCTTTATTATCAGGCGTCTAGGAAGAACGCGGGGACGCTACGGCAAAGGTCCGCCAACTGCTTTCTTGAGACTTCTCGCATAAGCCCTGTACCCCGCCCAACAACTCATGTAAAATATGCTGGTACTAGAGTGCTACCCGAAGCACTGTCCCATGTCCTAAGTAGGCATACAATAAGTTGCTACCATTACTGCGGTTGGTAATGACTAGTTGTTGCATGTGCTGAGGATATTGTTTGTCTTACTAACGCCGCAGTAGCAGAAGAGCTTAACACCCTCGACACGGATTGCGGGTTGCGTGGGAGTTTAATCGAACGAAATAGCAAGTGGGTATATTAGTTTCAGCTTTTGAACCTCTCCGTATGAGTGATACAGCATCGGTGCGCAGAACGATTAAGGACCGAAATCGCCCTTGACAAAATCCGGGGGGATTCATATATCTCGAAAGGGTGAAAAACACGCGACCGGAATATCACGCCACTTGCAAAAGATGAACATCGACCCTTGAATAAATTGTCCGAGAACTCACAACTGACGTGTTTGAAACCGTTTTTTTATGAACTAATTAAATTCCGACGATTTTATTAATGATTAAGGAACCCCGTCATTCAGATTATTTCCAGCCCAGAAGTGCCACCTCTATCGTAGCTAGCACGCGTCACGGAATCTGCACGAGTGTTAACATGCCGCACGGCTCCGTGCATTGCGGTTCGGACACATCCCTTGCCCCAGCGTCGATCTAGGTTCTTTCGTATGGCCGATGCTGCTATCATCGTCACTTTTTTTTTGCTTTGTTTGTCCCCTCTGGAGTCCCGAAAGGGTTTAAGAGCAGCTGCATCCCGCGAACGTACGTCGTGCGTGTATCGCTCGGCACCGGACACACGCTACTATATAGCTACGATAGAGGTGCACCTTTTTTTTTCCTTCTGGGGCTCCTCAACTGAGCTCTGCACTTCACCCACAAACCGGTTTTGAATAACCTGAAAGGTCAAGCCGATAAAAGAAACCCATGGCTCAGGCATACAATATAAAATTAAATTGCACAACAATAAAAAAAAACGGCAATCAACAGAGTTTTCAGAAAAATGGGAACGGAGCCTAAAATGAGAACCAAGCGTTATCTCCAGAACCATGTGGTGTGTCAGAGAACCGAAATGATCCTGCGAAACCCCTTGGCCAGCCCTGTGAGAGGAGCTCGTCAGAACGGTCATGCTCCATCTCATGCCTCCGGGTGGGCGCAAAAATCGATATACGCTGGCTCTATGGTGATTTCTCTAGATGCTGGCTACCGAGGCGATGCCGAGGACTTCCAGCCTGAGTGACAGCTCATTCGAAGGCTGCTGTACAGCCCCACAGGACGGTCATTTTTTTTTTTTTGAGTTTTACACAATTGGTTTGCTTTCTGAAAAAAACCGTCCGTTCTCATTTTAGGCTCCGTTCCCATTTTTCTGAAAAATCTGTTAATCCCAACGATTTTGGTTCAAGAGGCCACGTCATTCAGAAACAATTTCTAGACGAAAAGTGCTACCTCTATCGTAGCAGGCGTCGCTGCAGTTGTTGTCGCCCCGCGATAGTGCGAAACGCTTTTAGTGCGGGGGGGGGGCAGGTTAGTGCCGTGCAATCGCTAGTGCCGTGCAATCGCTTGCTTGTCACGATCTCCTCCTGTAACAGAAAACCGGACAATCCCGGGACAGTGCGAGGTTCCATTTTGATTAGTTTTAGTACTGATGTCGTCTGGTAAGGCATCGCACTATTGAGGGACCACGCCTGCACGGCAGTAACGACGACTTCGGTCGTTTGTTTTGTCATCTTTTTTTGTCAAGGCACCACGTTTGTTTTGAGCAGCGCTAATCTCGAGGTGGCTGAGGCCACAATCTGATGGCGATCAGGGTTTCCGGAAAATGTGTCCCCGATGGTAGCAAGGGTCTGCACATCAGGTAGATACTGTCGCATACGGATCTCAAAGCCCATACTCCAACACGCCCCTTTAATTTTTCTACTATTCACTTGTTGCGTTACGCCTTCTTTTCGAGGACAAAACTCGCTAGTTACGGGGTTTGCGCACCACGGTCTTTTTGCCACATGCCTAGATTCATTCGCCCGCCGTTCATAGACGGGTCTAAATGTGTTGTTCTATTCACAGCTTGATTATTAGTATGTTCGCCATCCGACAATGTGCAGCATGAGCTTCAACATCGATCGTTCATGCACATTCCTAAAATTGTAGGAAACAATTTAAGTTTTTGTTTTCAGTATATGTGGGGCTCCAACATCGCAACTGTTTCTGTAGCTGCTAACCTCTCATCAAGGGCGGGGTGTTGGATTATGGACTATTGAATGTCCTTGTATCTGCTGACTTTTCATTAAAGGGGGGGTGTTGGATTACGGTCAATTAAATGTTTCTGTATCTGTCGACTTTTCATCAAGGGAACGTGTTGCATTATGGACGTTGGCATCCATATTATGCGTATCTAATTGAGGTCAAGGCTACGATTGGGGGGGGTCCCCATTTTCTATTTCGAGTACAGACAAGCCCCACGCGCGAGTGACTCTGTATCTCGCTCAAAAACGGAGTTATATCATACTTCAATGGTACAAAGGAACGAAAGCAAACATGGTGGCAGAGCACATCTAATCGCGATACCGAAAAACGCCAATACGCAAGGGTAGGGTGTTTGCGGGACACCAGGTACCATTTTGTTTGTTTTGAAAAAACTTGGGTAGGAAAACATGCAATACTAGTATTGAAACCCTCGAACGTCATAAATCCAAGGCCAGCCGAATCCACCAAGAACTTGACGAAAAAGCGGGTTAGGATTATGTTTTCCTACATATTTTTTTCTTGTTGACTTCTAACCCAATATTTTCATGGGTTTGTTGGTTTTTCGCCTTGATAATAACATTGAAGCCGTCAAAACGTCACAATCCAAGGCCAACCGAACCCACGAAAAAATCAGCGAAAACATAGGCTAGAAGTATTTTTTCCTACCATTCAAAAGCAAAAATCAAGCCAACCTTTTTTTTTCGTCATGGATGGGCTCGTTGGCCTTGGCTTGTAGGACGTTCGCAGGTTTCAACGCTAATGTTACGATGTTTCTAACCCAACAGGAGTTGAAAATCGCAACACCCCATTACAAAGATAATGGCTGGTCACTCTCGCGAGCCCTAAATGCAGCCCCTTCGCCATAACCCTTGGACTTGTGTTCTGGTATCCCCTCTCCCCCGTTGCGGCGTTACGATTAGTAGCAGATGTCCCCTTTACCTGGCTGGCGTTAGCACCTGCCTGAACGAATGGTTCGCCCCCCCTTCTGCCAGAACGCATTGGGCGGACAGCGAGCAATGAGCGAGGATACATCATCCAAGCAACCCTTGTGTCAGCGACCAGTGCAGAGCCAGAGGCACTCCTGCGTTGCAGTAGTCGGTCCCTGGGTCCATACTGCGCAATACTAACCACACTGGCGTCATCAGCATGCTGCTTTTGGTGCAATCACTACGCAAATGTGCCTATTTTGTTATTGAGGTTCCTCTTCCCGCGGGGACAACTGCAACCCGATCTTGAGGAAAATGCAAGCGCGCCACCTGGTGCACAACCCCAACGACTACAACAGTGGGCATGCCACAACTGGTCGAAGTCACACAGCCGTCAATTTTTCGTAAAAAACAAAAAATGTAAAACCCAGGAGGATGATATAAGAAAGTTAACCAAGCAGGTGTTATGGAGTTAATTAAGACCGGTGACAATGGAAGGCCAAAAGTTTGAAATTCCCAAAGATCCCAGCCAAACTTTGCCTGAACGGTCGCCTATGGACCCAATTTGTTGGCTTTTTTTTTTTGAACTTTCCAGACTTTCGGAAAAAAAACAATTTCTCGCAGCGATCTTGGCCAACATCGGTCTGAGAAATTCTCAAGCAGATCTTGGATTAGACGTGGCGCAATTTCGTGTTCTCCACACACCTCGTTCGACGAAATCAACGACAGCGTCGTGAACTCTGAACGCGGCAAGCTCGTTAGGGGCTCCAATCCCCCTTTGGTCACTCTACGGCCGGTGATTTGTGGCGGGCGCCAATCAGGCTTCTGTCAAAAACACATTTGGCGGCTGGTGTGTAGAAAACTGACACAAAATCTCTCTATCGCCTCCCAACGGGCGAAAAACAGAACTTTGCACGATAGCACGTGACGGAAGACCATAGGACAACACAAGCAACCTCTCACGCCCTAGGGCATGGATCGAGATGAACTCTTCAGCGCTGTCACCTACACTCATGTGACCTTGTCCGGAACGAAGAGGAGTGACGAAGAGGAGTGGCCATGGGTTGTCTCTATTTCGAGATGGAGGGGCAATCGTGTTTGGTGGGCAGTGTTGATCAAGGCCTCATGAAAAATAGACAAATTGACTTGTTGAACCGCATGACCAAAAAAAGAGCCAGAAAAAAATATTTTAGTCATATTTCCCCCATAGCGACGTTACCCGGAATCTTTCAGCAAGTAACCCCCCCAAAAACGTTTGGAAACGTTTAGGCCAAACTATCGGCTTTCCATTGGCATCGGCCTAAGGACATGAAGGTTCCTTTAAGGAAATGCAACAAGATCACACAAGCAAGAATATAAATGAAGAAACATGAATGAAATGAAAACGACGACTCAATAAACATGCAGGGTTGAGAGCTCGGAGACGGGGGTCGGAGGCGACCTTGACGTTGACGTATAGACGGCGCTCTGGAGATGCATTAATAATGTTTTTTCAAGAAAATAAAACAAGAACATAAGAATATGTATTCAGACAAGCGATTAACAAAATACAGAGAGAAGATAACTAAGAGCATTAACTGATTTAAGACGACGAATTATGAAAATTAAGGGTTGAGAGCTCGGAGGCGGGGGTCGGAGGCCAGCGTGCCGTCGGCAATGGCAAGCTAATTGATGGCGCTTTGAAGATGCATTAAGAATATTAATTTCAGAAAATTAGTTAAGCAGATGAACTAATAAGATAATGTAAGGATATAGCAGTAAGAAGATTTCTCAAGAAAATTGCTTAAACAAGATGAACGGTTGATATCTCGGAGGCGGGGTTCGGAAGCCAGCTTGCCGTCAGTGTCGGCGTACCTCTTGAGGGCGTTCTTCTCCTCATGCGGCACCAGATGTTCCAACAGAAAAAAAATGAAAAAGAAAGATGAACCCGAGACATAAAATATCGAAAATAATAAAATCAACGGAGAAATATAATTAAGAGAATGAGTTAAGAAAACACGAAATATTACATAAACTCAAGTCCAAGAACATGCAGTAAAGAAGACGTATTAAGAAGACGAAGGGTTGAGAGCTCGGAGGCGGGGGTCGGAAGCCAGCTTGGCGTCAACGTCGGCGTATTTCTTGAGGGCGCTCTCCTCGTGCTGCACCAGACGCTGTTCCAGCACCTGTTGACATCATTAATTTATCCATGGGCAAGTTGTGGAGGCGAGACGGTGGCACCCGGGGGGAGAGAGGGAGGCGGGCGTCGTTCATTAATTAATTGGCATGCGTATTAGTGGCGGCGGCGGGGGGAGGGGGGGGGGAAGGGTCATTTGCTTTTAACGGTATGTGGTCGCGCGCGCACAGGGGGGAAGGGGGGGGGGGCGGGTCGTTATTTTTTTAGGCAAGGGGTGGCAGCGAGGTGGGAGGCGGGGAGAAGGAGAGGCGAGGGGGGCCGGGGAGAGGGGAGAGGGCACCTTTTACCATCATTTTTTTTCGAATACACTTTGGGCTCTGTCGGTATAAAATTATGCGATGTTTTTGGTAAAAGTCGCAGAAAATGTTAAAAGAAGCAAGAACAGTTATTGGGTGAAATCCCATGTTCAATGTGAAACATGCAGTATTGAAGTGCACCTGTATCCTGAACATAGCTTCGGAGCAGAATATCTCGAATTCTTCTTCGGCATTGGCGTCGTTGTCCCTCTGGTTGCGCTGGAAGGCCGCCTGTTTCTTCGCCAAAGCGCTGGTTTCCTCGTTCAAGCGGGAGTTGATAATGTTTGCGCGTTCCTGCTCGGGACAAAATGGGGAGATGTGGGGAGTGGGGAGGTAAAGGGGGGGGTGGGGGGAGAAGGGGGGTGCGAGGGAAAAGGTGGTTGTGAGTAGGGTGTGGGGAAGAGGGACCGCGGAGGTTGATAATGTTTCCGCTTTCTTGTCCGGCACAGGAGGGGGGGGGGGGCGGGGGGGTTGCACTCATTTGTCGCTTGTCTTATCATTTTGTCCATTGACCACGCATCCCTTTCGAAACGGAGTACGAAGGGAACGGGGGGGGTCGTGAAGATCAGTAACGTTCGGGCGTCCCTGTCGCAGCTGAAGGGAGGGGGTATAGGGGCTATTCAGGTTTTGCTGTATGTTGTACGTGTAGGAGAGGGAGGGGAGGGGTTAGTGAGGGGGTTGACGTGAGCTGAAACGTTCGAGCGTTCCTATCGCGGCAGAAGCGCCGGGGCGGTGGGGGGTGTACTCAGCTCGTGCATGGCCGTAGTCGTATGACCGGAAACCCTCGCATCCCTACTATGCCGGGACGGAGCACGTTGGGTTTATCACCAACCAGGCAGACATTGCTTGCACCAAGCGCGAAGCGCCGTGAGATGTTCGGCGAGTCGCATGAAGGGTGAACTGCATCCTTCCAAGAACCGCTCGTAAGACGCACTGCGGCGCCTTTATGCCTACGTTGTTGCTTATGGATGACAGCGCCAATTAGTTACTTCGTTTTTTGGTGTGGCCACTCCAGAGACAGCAATGGGTATTAATCACTATGTAGCTGCCTCGCGGGTGCTTTACCATATTCACACTGCGTGAGGCGGGGGGGGGGGACTCATTTCATGCACAGCCGTAGTCGCATGCCCATAGACACTCCCATCCCCAAAATGCTGGGGGGGGGGTATAAGGGATTGGCAATGTTCGGGCGTTCCTGTTTCGTGCTGAAGGAGGGTGGGAGGCGGGGAGTAGCGGGGGGGTAGCGGGGGGGGGGGGGGATCGCCAGGGTCGGTAGTGGTCACGCGTTGCCGTCCTGGGTGGAATGTGGGGGGGGTGGGGGTGGGGATGGGGAGGTAGATGACGGAGGTTTGATGGTGTTCACGCGTTCCTGTCCCGGGCAGAAGAAGGGGGAGAGACGGGGGTGGTCGGCGTGAGTAGGCGGTGGGGGGGAGGGAGGTTGGGTACTTAGAAATTGTTTTAACATTATAAAAATGTAGTAGTAGTAGTGTTAGTAGTAGTAGCAGTAGCAGTAGTAGTAGTAGTAGTAGTGTTAGTAGTAGCAGTAGCAGTAGTAGTAGTGTTAGTAGTAGCAGTAGCAGTAGTAGCAGTAGTAGCATTAATAGTAGTAGTAGTAGTAGTGTTAGTAGTAGTAGCAGTAGCAGTAGTAGTAGTAGTAGTAGTAGTAGTAGTAGCAGTAGCAGTAGTAGCATTAGTAGTAGTAGTAGTAGTAGTAGTAGCAGTAGTAGTAGTAGTAGTAATAGTAGTAGTAGTAGTGGTAGTGGTAGTAGTAGTAGTAGTAGTAGTAGTAGTAGTAGTAGTAGTAGTAGTAGTAGTAGTAGTAGTAGTAGTAGTAGTAGTAGTAGTAGTAGTAGTAGTAGTGTTAGTAGTAGTAGTAGTAGTAGTAGTAGTAGTAGTAGTAGTAGTAGTAGTAGTAGTAGTAGTAGTAGTAGAAGGGGAGGCGGAGTGGGGAGAGAGGAAGGTATTCGAGGAGGAAAGGGACGAAATAGACATGATGAATGACACAAGAAAACGTCCGGTTCTATTCAGCAACGGCTGAGCCGTGCACCTCAGGTCCATGTCCAACTGCTCCGCTCAATAATGATATACTGGGTACGCACCAAACCTAAATGTGCACAGAATGCAAGTTTCGGGACGGGAGGGGAGGAAAGCATTACTACTTTACCTAAAATAACTGAATTGAATGCATGCTTAACGCCTAAAACTGCCTAATTCTCCAACATCTGAAGAAGACTAGCGCGGAGGGGGGGAAGAGAGGACGGGGAAGAGACGAAGTAGGGACGGAGGGGGAAGGGGGCCTGACAGGGGGTGGGGGCGAGAGGGGGTTGCGGGGAGGGGAGAGCGGGAATGAGGGGGGAGAGGGAGGGGGTGAGGGAGGGGGGTGAGGGAGGAGGGAGGGGGGTTAAGGGGGGCGTGGGGGGGAGGGGTGACAGAGCGGGGTAAGGGAGGGGGGGGGAGGCAGGGAGTGACGGGGGAGGGGGGGGGGCATTCTCACCAGGAGGCGGTCTTTGAGGGCCTTGAGGCAAGCGTCGCGAGCCCTCTGCGCGTCTGCGGCGGAGACGCTGCGTATGTCTGGCACGTGCTGCAGGAACGGTGTGAGGTAGTCGACCTGTTGAACGTAGATGTGCAACAGTAATAAGTTGCCGGTGTGGTACGTAAGAATGGGTAATGAAATACGAGGCATTCTTCGTGTTGTTGTTGTTGTTGTTGTTGTGTGTATTATCAGACCATAAAAAGGCCTCAGCAATTATCGCTAACCCCTTTTTATGTGGCTTTGCACTTGGTATTATGTGCGCGTTGAAGAGTCTCGATTGTGCTTGGGATATGATAAAGCGAATGACCATGGTTGATTACAGTAGAGACTTACAATGGAAGACTGGCACTATTGAAGTGGCAAAAATCGTGGCGGAATATCCCCGGTTGGGCTGCTTTTCTATCGCGATGGTGCAGCCGCCCTCTACTTCTTTATTGCTCTACTTTCTTTGATGCCTACATGCCCCGCAAGAGCACTTAATATATACATGATGCATTTTACCATCAGCCGGCAACCCCGCCACCCCTTCACTGTCCGTACAACAGGTAATTCCGCTACGCTTCGGAGATCAAGATAAAAAAATGCTATAGACCCTAAACCGCTATCGTATTCGTCGTGGATTAATCTCTCTATCTATTTCGTTTTTCCTTGCCTGGTGTAGGTCGACGTCCTCCTCCTCGTGCGCCATCTGTTCAGAAATCTTCTCCTGCTCCGCCCTTCTTTCGCGGGCAGTCTCAAACACCGGACGCTCGAGCGATACCTCCCTAAGCGCACCCGCGCGGTGGATTTGGCCGATTGTGAGAAAATTTGGTCCGGTTTAGGGTTGTCCGAATACGGTGTCCGATTATGGTGTCCGAATAGGGGTGGTTAATTAGGCAGGATACCGAATTCGGTTGTTCGGTTACGATGAGGGTACCACGCCACTTTTTCGACGACATGGTTGGCGCACGCCTTGAATTTTGATCAGCGCTACGCTATTATTAATAGAAGGGGGGATGCCATGACGGTGCTGTGATGATGATATGATGTTACGATGACGTTTTGATGGTGTTATGATTGTGTTATGATGATGTTACGATGATGTTACGATGATGTTACGATGATGTTACGATGATGTTATGATGATGTTACAATGATCTTATTATGATGTTACGATGATACTATGATGATGTTACGATTATGTTATGATGATGTCATGATGATGTTACGATGATGTTACGATCATGTTACGATGATGTTATGATGATGTTACGATGATGTTACGATGATGATGTTATGATGATGTTACAACGATGTTATTATGATGTTACGATGATATTTTGATGATGTTACGATTATGTCATGATGATGTCATGATGATGTTACGATGATGTTGCGATGATGTTACGATGATGTTATGATGATGTTACGATGATGTTACGATGATGATGTTATGATGATGTTTACGATGATGTTACGACGATGCCATGATGATGTTACGATGATGTTACGATGATGCTGTGACATACCCCCATCTTTAACACCCGAGTTTGGGCCAGTCGTACGATGTGACGCCGGACCGAACGGACAGAAAGACCTCGGGCATTTTTTTGTCGCAGCGGTGACTTACAAGTCCATTGTGGATTCATACCGCAAAAGGAACAGGGGCGTCACTCGCGCGAATGACCCTCGAGCCACTGAAAAAAAAATCCCCCCAAAAATGACCCCCCTTTCCACAGCCTTGTGCATTACATCTATTAGATATAACCCCGACCTTATCCCGAATCCAATGAAGCCGATCAAGCAATGAAGGGGATGGCTAGTTTCGTGTTATCCTCAGTGCGCCTCAATCGTTTTCTTAAAAAAAATATGGTAAGAAGGGTGATTGGGTTAGAATTTGGCCGTTTCCGCCGGCTAGGGACATCCGATTTTCAGAGTAGTATCCGATTAGGGTGGTCGATCATGCGGGGTGCCGGATGAGGTTGTCCGATTGGAATGTCCGATTACAGTGGGTGACCAGCATGATCGGTGGATCGGATGGTCGTTCCGTCGCTCGGTCGTTCGGCCGGTCGGCCGGTCGTCCGGTCGTTCGGTCGTGGTGTTGATTAGTTGGTGTCTTGGCTGGCCTGTTGGATGGTCAGTTATCTCGTGATTGGTAAGCGGTAAGGCAGCGGGACAAGTTACTGCTCCCATCGACCAAGGGCCTATATACGTATACATATATTATGACACTTTACTGATCTCAATCGACGGAGCGAAACGCACGCATGCACTCACTCCTCTTGCCGTTGCCTGAGTTTGATCAACTCCGCCATTTCCATGTGCACGTGTCGGGCCTCCGTGAAGCAGTCCTGGCAAAGGCGTTATTTTGTTTTGGGGGGAGTTAAAGGAGGTTGGGGGCGGCAGTGGGTTCGAGCTGGAGTGGGGTGGAGGTGGTGAGGGATGGCGGGGTGTGTGGACGGGGTGGGGTGGGAATGGGGGGGACAAGGGGGTGAGGGAGGAGCGGGGAGGGGGGGTTCGGGGTTGCGCAAGCGGTGCGAGTGGGCATGGGAAGGGGGGAAAGGGGAGATACGTATGGGGGGAGGGGAAGGGGAGTGGGGGAGGGGCAAAGGAAACGGGCGCAGGACGTAACCCGACTTGTAAATCTCTTGTTTTGGGCCAGGCTTCGAGGCAGGATGTGTACTACACTAATTTCAGTATAGTGGTAGTCCACCGATAGTGACGGTGTGTGCCAGCCAAGCAACACTAGCAGTATCGCGGCATCCGGCACTATTGAGTACAGTACCGGCACTGGGACGAGAATTGCGGGTTATGGCCGTGCCAAGAAATTTCACCGGCACTATACCGGTACTAGGCACTATTCAACTGGCACTATAGTGGCAATAGGCACTATAGTGGAAATATGCACTATTCAACCAGCACTATACTGGCAACATGCACTATGCCACCGGCATTTCAGTACAAACATGCACTATTCAACTAGCACTGTAGAGGAAACATACACTATTCAACCGGAACTATGGAGGAATCCCCCCACTGCATCAGCATATGCGATTAATTACCCCTGACCTTTTCTGCCATGATCGCGTCCTGCAGCGTCTCCTCCGCCCCCACCCCCCCTCCTCCCCCCGCCGCCCCTCCCTCGTCGCCACCCCCCCCCCCTCCACCACCACTGCCCGTCGCGCCCGTTCCCCCACCATGCCCGGAGTTCGCCGCTTCTCCCCCGCCTCCCGCTGCCCCAGCAGCTGCTCCTCCTCCCACTCCGGCTCCTGCTCCTGCTCCTCCTGCTCCTCCAGCACCGAGCTTTTTTGCGCCGCCATCAAGATCGTAGGCGAACGCGGCGTTTCCTATTGCACGGTTGTCCTTGAAGTGCATCTGCATCAACAGCGACAGCAGCAGCAGTAGTAGTAGTAGTAGCAGCAGTGTGTGGCGTTTGGTTTTCGTGCAGAGGCAACGGCAATTTCAACAGCGACAACGGTCAAGACCATTGCGATGATAGCAATAAATGGCTGCAGCAAACAAAAAAACAAGAAACAGGAAAATAAAAAAAGTACCCTGAAGTAAAACTAAACTACACTACACTTCAAAATAAAAACAAATCTGAACCAAATTAAACAATGTCGATACCAGGCATAGCACAAAACACCACCACCAGCCAAAACAAAAACCGACACAACAAAAACAACAAAACCAACAACCACCAAAGCAACAACAACAACAACAGCAACAGCAACAGCAACAGCAACAACAACAACAGCAACAACAACAACAGCAACAGCAACAGCAACAGCAACAACAACAACAACAACAACAGCGACAACAACAACAACAACAACAACAACAACAACAACAACAACAACATCATCAACAACAACAACAACAACAACAACAACAACAACAACAACAACAACAACAACAACAACAACAAACGCCGTCGTTAATGGTTTTTACCTTTCTGGCTCGAGTAACATCGCCGTCCGGGTAGTGATAGAGCGTGCGGATACGCCCCTCCGCCAGGTAGTACGACCGCTTCGCCACATCCCGCTCGGCTGGCACTCCCGCCTTGCGCTCAAACTTTTCCGTCATCTTGTACACCACCTGTAATGTCGGTTCATTCGGTCGGTCGGTCAGTCGGTCGGGCGGTCGGTAGATATTTTCGTGCAGATAGATATACATGTCACCCATCGTCCCTCCGCTTCCCCACTCCCCGACTCACGCTACCTCCCTCCATCTCCCTCCCTCCTTCCCTCCCTTCCCCCCTCGCTCCCTCGCTCACTCGCTTCCTCCCTCCCCCCCTCCCTCCCTCTCTCCCCCTTCTCAAGCTCTATCTCCTTCTCCTTCCCTCCCCCACCTCCTCCTGCCCCTGTTCCCCCCCCCCCCTCCCTCCCACATGCATCCCTCCCCCACACTCTCTTCCCACACACAACCCTTTCGCACACACACGCCTCCCGCACACACGCCTCCCACACACACGCCTCCCACACACACGCCTCCTGCACACACACGCTTCCCGCACACAGACACGCCTCCCCCACACACACGCCTCCCGTACATACACGCCTCCCACACACACCTGTCCACCCGCTAAAAATAACGCCTCACCGAATCTCCAGCTCCATCGGTGCCGGGGAGGATGTATACGCTCGGTAGGCCCTTCGCCGCTGCCTCCTCCGTGGGCATCACGTTCACGGATCGATACGTAAGTCTGTCTGTGCGGCCTTGCATCGTTTGGATAACCTAAAAATAACCAGGGTTAGGATTAGGGTTAGGAGGGGAGGGGGGGGGAGGGGAGGGGAGGGGAGGGGAGGGGGGGGCGAGGGGAGGAGAGGGGAGGGGAGGAGAAGGGAGCGGATGAGGAGAGGGAGAAGTGAAGCACCTGGAGCAGGTGAAACAACGCGAAGTATGTCAAATCAAGGTGAAGGAAGGTGAGGAAGGGGGGAGGGGAAGGGGAGTGGGAAGGGGGAAGGGGAAGGGGGGAAGGGGAAGGGGAGGGGAAGGAACTTTTGTACGCTCGTGGGGAAAACACTCTAGCTGACGGGGTCCCTCAGCTAAGAAACTACTGCCTGATCTGTTGCAAACCCCATTTAGTTTTTTGAATGCTCATATTCGAATATCCACCAAGGGTATGTGGTAAAACACCGAAACACACCACCCCTAAAGTCCGCTGAGTTTTGCGCCCAATACACCAACCCTCCCCTAATGTCCTCGCGCTTTTACGCCCCCCCCCCCCCCCCGCTCACCCCCGCGCCCCGCTCTTTGTCTATACTTCTGTTTGTCTCACCCTGCCAGCTTCTGCGTCGTACCTTTTTCCCGATATCCTCCTTCCGTGATACCAGTCCGTCCAGCCTAGCCTCCAGGAAAAAGTACAACTCCCTCCTTCGCCCGCTCCACGTTACAAGGTTCCGAAGCGCGTTGACGCGTCCGGGGCGGAACAGCTCAGACACCTGGTATTCTCGACACATCCACAAAATCGGAAAAAAAATCTCGTCAACTAATACCCTTACCGCTGATAGACAATGAACAGCTTCGTCAGCGAATATATAGTCTACAGTAGTATATACCTGGTAACTAGTTTGACAATTAAACGAAGCTCTATAGGAAAAGTAATAAATCTCGATATATATGGAAATAAGGCAGTATGTGGTACTGCTACTGTATCATAGACCCTTAGGATCGTTACTGATCGTATCGCCATGCGAACAGATCAAACGATTGAAACACCCATTGGTTGACCCGGGGATGTTTGTCTATCATCCCCCTACGCAACATCTCGGGAGTTTCCCACATTTTTTAGTATTGTTCGTATCTAGCTTACGCTTGTTGTCAGGCCGGTGTATAGATATGCGCCATGGGGCGGTTTTCTTTCTTGTTTTTAGGGATAGCTTGCGGTCGTCGGTCGGTCGACGTTTCCAGCTGTATAGGGCAAGATTGTTTTTCTAGTCTGTCTCCCCTAAGTTTTCTTATTTGTCCCTGGGAGGGGTGTTATTGTGTGAGTGGTCGACGTCGTCGAAGCTCACGACGCGCATATTGTCGTGGGTCACAAAAACGAAATCGTAGTGTTCTTGAGTCTCGATGGGGTTGAGAACCGCCGATCTATAGTCCTGCTGCGGCAGAGTGCGCGTGCTACGCTAGGAGCGGAGCTATCCCACGGTAGGGGTACAGCAGAAGTTTCTGAGAATTTTCTGAGCTCCTAGCATGGGAAAGGAACTGAATTTCTCACCCGAAACAAGAGGTGCAGCAGAATTTTCTGACAAGTTTCTGAGTTCCTATCATGAGGAAGGAGCTGAGTTTTTCACCCGAAACAAGGGGTGCAGCAGAATTTTCTGAGAGTTTTCTGAGCTCCTAGCATGAGGAAGGAGCTGAATTTCTCACCCGAAACAAGGGGCGCAGCAGAAATTTCTGATAAGTTTCTGAGCTCCTAGCATGAGGAAGGAGCTCAATTTCGCACCCGAAACAAGGGGTGCAGCAGAATTTTCTGAGAAGGTTCTGAGCTCCTAGCATGAGGAAGGAGCTCAATTTCTCAAACGAAACAAGGGGTGCAGCAGAAGTTTCTGAGAATTTTCTGAGCTCCTAGCATGAGGCAGGAGCTGAATTTCTCACCCGAAACAAGGGGTGCAGCAGATTCTAAGAAATTTCTGAGGTCCCTGGCATGAGGAAGGAGCTCAATATTCTCACCCGAAACATGAACTTTCGAAGGCATTCCTTCGCGCACCGCACCGACCAACACCATTTATTTGCGCTAGCCCTAAACAATATGTACCCGCTAAACCATTGTACCAGGCGGTACTCGCCACCGTTGAGGAGCTCAACCGGTGTAGCGACGTTATAGTGTCCCGAAAGCTACCAACCCCCTCTACGGTGGGATGGCATGCTCGATAGAGATCGTGTTAATGGCACTATGGGGGGCTGAAAACGCTTCTTGAAGGACGCCGCGCCTTAACCCCCTGTGGAGCCCTGTAATCCCCCCCGCACTTATTCCGAGTAATTTTGTACACAAAACGGGTTTCCGGCAGTAACGGCGGTAACTCCAAAGCCGTCGGAACCTTCATTCGTTTGTTGTAGGAACAGTGTTCGTCCCCTTACTTAAGCCATGGAACCGTTTCAATCGGGTCGCACTTTCGATTTTTTCAGAAATCAGCTTTTGGGTGGGGTATGCGTAGAGCTCCTCGAGCAAGGAACGCCTCCGAAAACAAAATAGTACTGCCGCTACCACCGTAGCGTGCCTCAGAGGCGAGCGGGGGGGGGGGGGGGGGGTCCATATTTTTTTGCTCAGATTCCAAAAACGCCGAGACGCTCTAACACTCTCCCTCCGCAAGAACGATTCCGAGACCTGTCCCCTGGGGCTGTCATCGGCATACACAAGCCAGCGATAAAATCGCTGACGTGCTAGACCCGATAGGATTTTCGAATTAGTTCGGCGATTTAGTAGTTCTACGCGCTAGACCCGATAGGATTTTGCGAATTTGTTGGGTGGTTTTGGTAGTTGAAGAGCGTCTTTAGTCAGTTTTCGTTCGGGGGATTTAAACGTATCCACACACCTCGGACCAGATCACCGATCGTCACACTTGATGATCCAGATATTTCAGGGAAGACCCGTGCGGTCTAGCTCACGTTGCCAGATGGGAGCCGTGCGGTCTGTATCATCTAGCATTTACTTCCGGGTTGGATCTGCGATCTATAGATCGCAGATCCAGCATTACATCTTGTAAGGGCAAATACCGATTGAACCGTAGATGATCTAGATGATCTAGATTATGATCTGTTTCCCAGAAATTTGTCCGCCCTACCGTGGCATGCCGGCGGCCAAGGTAACGGTAGGAGAGGGGGGGGGCGGAGGAGTATACTCATTCCATACATGGCCGTAGTCGTATGACCATAGACTCTAGCGTCTCTATGATGCCTGGACGAAGCGCGTCGTTGGGTTTTCATCGACCAGGCATGACATAGCGCGCGCAACAAGCGCGAACCAAAAAGTGGCGCCGTGAGGTTGTTCGGCGAGTCGCATGAAGGCGCGAGCTGCACCCTGCTGATTCTGCTAACAAAGTCACTTGTGGGGGCGGACTTCGGCATCTTCTGCGTACTTTTGTTGGGGGACGCATGCCACGGTCAAAAGATGCACCAGTTTGCTTTTTTTTTCCTGAGGCTCATAACCACTTAAGGAGCTATATACCTCACCCCCCCCAAAAAAAAAGTTATTTATGAGTAAACTGAAAGGGCAACCCATTGTGATAAGGCTTAGTTTGGGTAATCTATTGGTTAGCCTTTTTTTGCAAGCGGTCAAACGGACTAACACCCCACTAATTCCTCAACAAATGGCGTCGTCGACAGGACCATGTTTTCTTAGGGGGTCGTGGGTTCAAATCCCAAACATCCACAATAGCAAACTTTTTTCAGACTTTCCCCATGTCGAACACGAAAAATAATCTCCCCGGTATCCCCAGGAAATGAAACCGCTTGGATATTGACGCGTCCGCCCGTATATCCGGTCGATCTGCTGTCTATCCCGCCGTTTCAAGGGAGAAGAGTGCAACCCATGGCCTAGGTACATACATAAAAAACATGCTCCGCGATGAATGAAACCCTATATTTTTGGGGGGGTTAAGGAGCCCCGTCATTCAGAAAAATGGCTTTTGCCAAAAAACGGTATACCTTAATAGTACCTCTATCATATCGTAGCTGGCATCTGGGCGACGGTGGGAGCCCCCTTTTTGGTGTCCTGTAGGGCTCGTGCGAGCGGCTTCCTTTTTTTCTTTTGTCACTGCTGTACGCTTTTGTGTGTGTTTTCGGTCACGCGATAGATGTGCCCTGCCACCACCACCAGTTTTTTTTTTTGCTTTTCGTTCCTCTGCAGGCCAACGAAAAAGTGTGCTCTTAAGTCCGCACTTGAGCGAAGTGCTAGAGCCATTCTTGGCGAGAGAGTGGCCTTCACTCGGTACTAAGCAGTGCTGATCCCCCAATAATACCGGTATGAGCCAGCCACTTGATACCGACAGTATATCGGACACCGGCAGTATATCGGACACCGGCAGTATATCGGACACCGGCAGTACTGGGGTATATAGTACCTATACTGCTTGTACTATCGCCGTATAGCGGGTTTTGGGTAGTACCGCGCGATTTCACCGGCACTATACCGGCCTAACAGGTACCATACTGCTACTGCTATAGGAAAAAATGTGGTTACCTTTTTTTTTCGCATTTTTTTTTTATTCTCCGGTGGATGGAGAACAAAATAAAGCTTAAGCTCACCACACTTCTTCCACGTATTTTCATACACGTCTTGCGTCAATTTAACCCAATTGAAATTCGAAATCCAGCGCTAGCTGGCGTGTCCTTCAGTTCCCCGTCTACCTTGAGTGACATTATTCCGCTGTTTTTCACCCACGTGTCTACCGCAGTAAAGCGGGCTTCGGGCCGTACCTCGCAATTTCTCCGGCATTATCACGGCCTAATAGGCACTATTCAACCCCGCACTACAGAGGATCTCCATTACTGCTGCAGTAAAAGAAGGAGGTTTCACCTATCTACCGTGGGTGACATGTGCCCTTTGTTTTTCACCCCTCCCTGTGTTCATGCTCTGAGGTATGGACTAATGGGATTGCAAATATAATACATGCATCCCGTAGCTGAGGAGTCGGAAATGCTTTGGGTCCAGAAGTAAGCTGCTCCTCTTTTACCCTGGTATTCATGGCCCCTTGTTTTTCATTTTAACCCCCACTAAGTTGTTTCCTCCCCCCTTAACCCCCCCCCCCCAAAAAAAAAAAGCAAACTAGTAGTTGACCTAGGTTGGCACCGACGCTGCAAAACATTGTATGTATATTGGGGTTGGCGTTGGTTGGCAACGACACTGTAAAACATGCCAATCACTGCGTGAGCTAGACAACAAGGGTACCGCCTTGTTTATTTTTGGCGGTCACCGTGATGGTTATCGAGTTAGATCATATCGTGCGGGGTGGGGAACCCTAACTCTGCGCAAGGGGAATGGTCGAATCACGTAGTGTTAATGTGGTACGGCACCCATGAGGCAGTTACATAGTAATACCCATTGCTGTCTCTAGAGTGGTCACACCAGAAAACAATATAATTCATTGGCGCTGTCATCCATATGCAAGAAAGTAGGCACAAGGTGCCGAAGTCCGTCTTACGAGCGGTTCTTGGAAGGATGCAGCGCTTGGTGCCAGCAATGTCTGCCTGGTTGGTGATAAACCCAACGTGCTCCGTCCCGGCATAGAAGGGATGCGAGAGCTTATGGTCATGAGACTACAGCCATGCACAAACTGAGTACCCCCCCCCTTCCCCCGTAGTTTACCATAATTTATGCTTCCCCAGTAAGTTGTGTGGCCCGTGTTGCTGTTGTTCAGAAAAATGAGTCAATGCGCTGGCTCACCTTCCCTTCCAGCGGGTATCGTATCCGCGAGTAGAGACGGTCCTGCCGAACGGAGTGAATTGCGACGACCAAGTGAAAGCGGGCAGTAGCAGAGGAGGACGTTTCGTGTCGTCGCGTGAACCAGAGGTGTATGAAGACAGACAGACAGACAGGCAAGACAGACAGACAGACAAGACAGACGGACAGACAAGACAGACAGAAAGACAGACAGACAGACAGACAGACAGACAGACAGACAGACAGACAGACAGACAGACAGACAGACAGACAGACAGACAGACAGACAGACAGACAGACAGACAGACAGACAGACAGACAGGCAGAACGAAATAAATGGACGCCTGCACGAACCCTGCGATGGAGAGTTTTTTGTGTACCTTTTCACAAAAGACGAAGCAGTCCCCAATTAAAACACAGGCTATATAGAAAAAAATTCCAACAAAAACACCCACACGTTAAGACAAACATCGAAATAAACTATGGCTGACCGCCCAGTCTAACAAAATTGTGGGGGCTGGCGACTCCCTCCCTCCCTCCCCCACCCCCCCCCAGTCCCAAGACGTTAACGAAAAACGCACAAAACTATATAAAAACCCCCCGACAAAAGCCATAATCAAAGCATTTCTTACCGCACGATTGACGAAGACCTCGCGAATTTCTTTCTCGATCGTGCACCGAGGGTCCTGCCTCGGCCGTGCGTTTTATCGAGCCATAAATGGGATGCACAAGCGCGAGGAGGGGGTGCACCGGTGGGCTGGTGAGTGTGACGCAACGGGAATTAATATTACAGGGGTAGTGGAGGGGTAAGGTGGGTGGAGTAATGTGGGCAAATGGTCTCGAGGGGGGAGATACTCAGTTGTTGCTTGCCGTAGTCATTTGTCCAATAACCACCCATCCCTTTCGAGCCGGGGGGGGGGGAGTACTAATTTATTGCTTGCCTTAGTCATTTGACCATTGACCACGCATGCCTTTCGAGACGGAGCACCGTTCCTACTCCTAATAGAGACACCTCCAACATTTGGGCGCTCATTACGCTTCTTCCATATAATACATAGAAATTGCTTTCTTACGCTATCCCCGTCCTGTTTCGCCGTCTGCGGCCACCATCCGTCTCCTAGGATAGCGATCGTTTTCTCGCTAGTCTCTGGTCTATCAAACTCTTCCATGTCACATTCGTCTTATTTCCGCATCTCCTCCTCTAACACATTCCGTTCCTCCTTGTATATTTCACATTCTTCAACTATGTGAGTCCTACTCTCTATTGTTGTGCCACACGGGCACATATTTGTAGCCACGTCCTCCTCCCGACTACTGGTATATATCTTTCTTCTTGCTGGTAGGTCCAGGTCCCCTACACGAAATCGCAGTTTCAGCTTTTTCGAGTAGTCCATTGGGCCGTGCAGATACGTTTTCATTCCAATATCTTCCCTCAACCCCCCGTATATCTCTAAGTGCTTCTCCTCATTCCCCTTGTTTCTTGGCGCTCGCCTTTCCCTTTCTTATATTCTTTCTTTTACGTCTGTCTTGTACCCACCAAACTTCTCTACAGACAGCACCTTTTCGTGGTCTCCCCCTCTATCCTTCCATATTTTCTCGACTACGTTATGCCATCATGGGGGGTGGGGGGCCGCTAAGGGCGTCCGAGTACAGGGTCATGTCAAGTAGTCGCGTCGGTAGGTACGGTGGTCGGATCAACGGGTCTGGCCCGGCCCCGAGCACACACCATCTTTACATATTTCGAACTACACCAACATTTTTGGGGGAAAATACTTGAATTTAGTGTGGTATCCTCTGCGTAGGGGTTAAAAGGTTAAACAGTTCCCCCCCCCTCGCCCCCCTTCCCCGCCCCCGAGCATCACCACGGGTACCTTGTAAAGCGTGAGCTTCATCGTGGTGCCCTCGCCGTGCACGTTTTTGGCGAACAGCTCGGCTTTTGTGCGCCGGTACATGATAGTCCGCCGCCCCCGCGGGGGGTAGCGCAGCTCCGTCACGTCGCGGTCTAGTGTAAGCTTGCGCACCCAAGACGGAGGGATGTCGAGGATACTTTCCTGGTAAGGGGGGTATCAAGGAGGGAGGAAGGGGGGAAGGGAGGGAGGGAGGGAAGGAGGGAGGGAAGGAGGGAGGGAGGGAAGGAGGGAGGGAAGGAGGGAGGGAGGGAAGGAGGGAGGGGGGGAGGTAGGGGGAAAGGTAGGGAGGGAGGAAAGGAGGGAATATGTGGGCATTGGTTAGTTGCTGTCGACTGGTGAACAGGGGAAGCATACATGGTGGAGGGGAAAAACGGGAGGTCACAGATTGGGGCGTCGGGAAGCAGGGTCGTCGTCAACGTAGATACCTTCAGTGACTTTGGGTACTGCCTTCTATGGCCGGAGGCAGGCCCCTATCAAAGGACCGAACTTCTTTTTCAGCATACACGTATACAATGTCTTTCTACAACAGCCTGAGCAAACAAAAAATGCCGACACTAACACCAACATCAGCGCCAACACCAACACCAACAACAACACCAACATCAAACACCAACACCAACACCAACATCAACACCAACACCAACACCAACACCAACACCAACACCAACACCAACACCAACACCAACACCAACACAAACACCAACACAAACACAAACACCAACACCAACACCAACACCAACACCAACACAAACACCAACACAAACACCAACACCAACACCAACACCAACACCAACACCAACACCAACACCAACACCAACACCAACACCAACACCAACACCAAAACCAACACCAACATCAACATTAACACCAACACCAACACTAATACCAAACACCAACACACCAACACCAACACCAACATCAACACCAACACCAACAACAACAACAACACCAACACCAACACCAACACCAACACCAACACCAACACCAACACCAACACCAACACAAACACCGACACCAACACCAACACCAACACAAACACCAACATCAACATTAACACCAACACCAATACTAATACCAAACACCAACACCAACACAACACCAACACCATCACCAACGCCAACACCGACGACAACGCCAACGCCAACACCAACACTGACACCAAAAGCCAAAAGCTAAAAGCCAAAAGCCAACACTAACACCAATACAAAACACCAAACACCAGCGCCAACACCAACACAAACACCAGTACCAACACCAGCACCAGTACCAAAACCGACACCGACACCAGCATCAACACCAACACCAAACGCCAACACCAACACAAACACCAACACCAACACCAACACAAACATAAACACCAAACGCCGACACCAACACCAACACCAAACGCCAACACCAACACAACACCAACACCAACACCAACATCAACACCAACACCGACACCCACACGAATACCAACGCAAACGCATACACAAACACCAACACCAACACTAATGCCAGCACCAAACACCAACACCAAACACCAACATCAACACCAACACCAACACCAACACCAACATCAACACCAAACACTAAACACCAACACCAGCACGAAACACCAAACGCCAACACCAACACAAACACCAACACCAACACCAACACCAACACCGACACCAACACCAACACCAACACCAAACGCCAACACTAACACCAACACAAAATGCTAAACACCAGCGCCAACACTAACACAACACCAACACCAAACACCAAACCCAAAACCAACACAAAACAATAAACGCCAACACCAACACCAACACCAACACCAACACCAACACCAACACCAACACCAACACCAACACCAACACCAACACCAACACCAACACCAACACCAACACCAACACCATCACCAACACCATCACCATCACCATACGCCAACACCAACACCAACACCAAACACCAAACACAAACACAAACACAAACACAAACACAACCACAAACGCAAACACCAACGCCACCAACAGCAAACCAACACCAATACCAACACCAAACACCAACACCAAACACCAACATCAACACCGACATGAACACCAACACCAACACCAACACAAAACGGCAAACACCAACACCAGCACCAAACACTAAACACCAGCACCAACACCAACACAAACACAACCACCAGCACCAACACCAATGCCAACACCAACACAAAACACCAAACACCAGCGCCAACACCAACATAAACACAAACACAAACACCAGCACCAACACCAACACCAACACCAAACACCAAACACCAAACACCAAACACCAAATATCAAGCGCCAACACCAACACCAGCACCAACACCAACACCAACACCAACACCAACACCAACACCAACACCAACACCAAACGCCAACACCAACACCAACACAAAACACCTAACACAAACACAAACACAAACACAAACACCAACACCAAAACCAACACCAAACGCCCACACCAACACCAACATCAAACGCCAACACCAGAACATCAAAACCAACACTAACACCAACACCAACACCGACACCAACACCGACGTCAACACCGGCACCAACACCGACAAAAACACAAACACAAACACAAACACAAACACAAACACCAGCACCAAAACCAACACCAGCACCAGCATCAGCACCAACACCAACACCAACACCAAACGCCAACATCAACATCGACACCAAAACCAACACCAACATCAACGCCAACACCAAACGCCAAACACTAACAACAAGACCAAACACCAAACGCCAACACCAAACACCAACACCAACACCAACACCAACACCAACACCAACACAAACACAAACACAAACACCAACACCAACACCAACACCAACACCAACACCAAACGCCAACACCAACACTAACACAAAACACTAAACACCATCGCCCACACCAACACAAACATAAACACCAACACCAGCACCAACACCAACACCAACACCAACACCAACACCAACACCAACACCAACACCAATACCAAACGCAAACACCAACGCCAACACCAAAAACCTAACATCAAACACCAACACCAACGCCAATACCAACACCACACACCAACACCAACACCAACATCAACACCAACATCAACACCAACACCAACACCAACACCAACACCAACACCAACACTAACATCAACACCAACACCAACACCAAACGCCAACACCAAACACCAACACCAAGCACCAACACCGATATCAACGCCAACACCAACACCCACACAAACACCAAAACCAACAACACCAACCCCAACACCAATAACAAAACCAACACTAACACCAAACACCAAACACCAACGCCAACACCAACACAAACACAAACACCAACGCCAATACTAACACCAACACCAACACCAAAATCAACACCAACGAACAGGCAAAAAAAAAATAGACGCAGCGAGCCTCGCTACGGTAGAGAAGCTTGCCCCAACTTTTTCTGAGGTGAACTGACGGACCTCTTCGGCTGAGGGACATGCGCAAAACTCTTTGCAAACCGTTTTAAGACAGGCAGACTAGTATTTGTTTGTGACATGCTTCGCCGTTGGAACATCTCGTCGTGTACCATGTATCGGTACATCTTTACGTAAAGAATAGGTTTGTCTGTAAAATGTACGAAAATAAAGTGACTGACAAGTGATGCTTATTGTGTATCATATGATAGGGTGAATGAGGCATATGCCTATCTCGGGAATCTGGGTCAGAGGGGGTGTGTAGAAAAAAGTAAACGAGCGCCCCAGGACCAGCCTCGGGGCTGGAGCTCGTCGCGTGCAAGCTAGCAAAAGGCACGCCGGGGTTCCACGCATCAGTACGTCGTTACGTCAATCGGATTTCACGCATAAAATAGGGCGTGGAGCTCTCTCTGCACGCAAAGCTTCCGAGAAAAGAACATATCCCCCTTGTCGCAACTCCTTTACCGGCTGTGAGGTGTCTTTTCACCGAGCCACGGCCACGAACATAGTACACATGCTCTCTTTACCTTTTGGTACCCCTCATCCAACACCCCGCGCCCTCCCCCCTCCGCCTCAGCTTCTCCTTCGCCCTCAGCGCCCGACAAGATGCCAAGATCGTCGTTTTCTTGCAGCGTCTCCGCCGCCTGGAGCACCTGGCAAGAAGCAGTCAGAAGAATTTTCGTGGACGCGTTATGGACTAGGAGAACGAGAAGCAGCCAAGAGAAAAGGTCGGAGAGGGGGTATGGACTGAGAGAATCCGGAAAACCATGCAGCGGTGCAGGAAACGGGGAGAGGCGTATTCATTCGTTGCTTGCCTTAGACGTTTGACCATTGACCAAGCATCCGTTTCGAGGCGGAGCACCGTTCCTACTGCTGTATAGAGACACCTCCAACATTTGGGCGCTGATCACGTTTCTTCCATATATAATAAAGGACACCGGTAAAACCTTTTCGCACTTCTTCTCTCCTTCCTGTTTATCCGTCTGTGGTCACAGTCCACCTCGTATGGGGAAGGAGGAGCGGGGGGGTTGCTTTGGGCCCAATATTTCCTGATTCTAGGATAGCCCCCCCCAAAAAAAAACAGCGATATTATTTAGCGAACGTTTCATGGATGCTCGACAGGAGGAAGGATGCTCTGAAAAGAGGATCCTCAAATTTGTTCTTTCATTTCAAAGGTCTAACGCACGAGAACGCCGGGGTGGCCTGACAAACTGTATTTCAGAAGATGGGGCCGGGAGCTGGTTCCCAAGCCGGCGATTTCGTCGAAGAAAAGTTGGGAGGGCTACCGTAGAATGACACATCCCTGGTTGGCAGGTGCGAGGCTTCTCAAGTGGGCCAACACCGCTGGGTATTACTGCTGCTTGCAGCACTTCGAGAACCAAAAGAATTTTTGAAACGGGCGTTACGGACTAGGGGGGCCACGGAATCATCCCACTCTATACAGGGTTGGGGTGGGGGGGGGGGGTGTAGTGATTGTCATGCACAACCGTAGCCCCGAGGACGGTAGACCCTCGCATGCCGACAACGCCGGGACGGGGCACGTCGGTTTTTCACCGATCAGGCAGATATTGCTTGCTTGCACCAATCGCGAACCGCCTTGAGGTGTTCGGCGAGTCGCATGAAGGAGAGCGAGCTGCATCCTACTCAGAACCGTATTTTGAGGTGGGCTTCGTCGGCATTCTGTGTAGGGGGCAGGGGGAGGGGGGGGTACTCAGTTTGTGCATGGCCGTAGTCGTATGCCCATAGACCCTCGCATTCCCACGGGTTGGCGGATTCGTTGCCAACCATTTTTGACAGGGAGGGAAAGGCAACTTAGGAACTACTTATTATGATGCACCCAAGAAGTTGTCATTCCCGTCGTTTTGATGATTTAGAGAATAATATTTCGAAAAAACTGTTTTTTTAATACGTCAGCTGTGAATTCGATCATGTTTACCAGGTTCGATACTCATTTTTGCAAGCTGCGTGAAACACGGGCAGCTCGTTTTTACAGATGTGTTATTATTTGAATATATATATATATGCCTCCCGTGCATGTTGCCAGGGCAATTTTTTTTCGGCATATCCTAAGCACGTGTATTTTTGCCCTTACCAAGAAGTGACTACTCGGAGCACCAAAAAACAAACACGCCGTTTTTGTCATCCGATTTTCAAGTTGCATGGCGCTTTCGAACCATCCCACCGTAGCGGGTTGCGCTTTCTTCGGCCACACGTTTCTGACCGGTTGAGCTATCTCAAGGGTGGAGCTACCGGTTAGCATGATGACATTACGACTGGCGCGTAGAAACGTCCCGGTCGGGTTGCGTGAAAGAACGTCTTCGAAACTCTTGCTTCGGATGAGATGGTTGAGATGCATGAGCTCCTCATGGTAGGAGAGCTCAGAAATTTCTTAGAATCTGCTGCGCCGCCCCCAGCACGGGCTGGCTCTTTCGTTCTCCATCGGGGAATGCTAAAACGATGCAGCGAGAGAGGCCCCCACACCCTACTCCCGCCGCTGAAACAACACCACCCCCCTTCCTCATCCCCCCCCCCACCCCCATGCCCCGCCGGGGAAAAAAAACGGTCAGTTCGACGCTGTCATCCCAGGTGCAAGAATGTACGCACAAGGTGCTAAACTACCCACCCCACGAGTGGATGCAGCGCACGCTTCATGCGACTGGCCTGGCGGAACACCTCGCGGCGATTCGCGTTTGGTTCAAAAACATCTGCCTGGTCGGTGACGGTGACAACCCAATGCGCTCCGTCCCGGCATTGTGGGAAGGAACGCGAGAGTCTGTGGCCTGAAGGACTAATGGGCCGTGCCTGATACAATGATGATACTTGCTGCTATTGACGTAGCACTGCTTGGGGGGGGGGGGGGCTTCGTTTTTTCTGAATGTCAGCACTCCTCAACCCAACTGTCGCTGGAAAACAAATTTCGTTTTTTTTTACATTTTGTTTTTTTCCGATGACCAAAGCTACCGCAGAGGGGTGGGTCCCCTTTTCAGGGACCTTTTGCTTGCTTGCAGTGGCCCGGGGTCACTCGCGCGCGCGTGACCAGCCTGTTCCTTGCGGTCGTACGGCAGACTTTCGTGTTGTCTGAATTTCGCGATGTGAATCCGCAATTGAATGGTTAGCTAACGCTGCGCCAAACGACTCGCCTGAAGCGTTTTCGTCCGTGAGATATACAGAGTCACTCGCGCGAGTGGCTGAAACCCGGCACCGAAAAGAGGGGACCCCCCCAAATACCATGCCTAGGCTATGGGGAATATACATCGGGTTGCCCTTTTAAGTTTTTACCAAAATCAGCTTGCGGGCGTGGGGGGCATAGAGCTCCTCAAACGGTTCACCTTTTACCGCATCGTGTGTCTTATTTTTACCACCCCCTCGCGCGCGCGCTGGCTGGTGTGCGCTGGTGTACAGCGCTTGTTTTCTGGCGACTGCTTGAGTCTCTCTCGACGCAGGCTATCATACGGCAAAGTTGCTCGTTTTTGTTGTTTTTCTGAGCCTCCTTTTCTCACTTGCTTCTGAGTCTCACTCGACACAGGCCACGGTAAAGTTGCCCGTTTTTTGTGTTTTTTTTCCTGAGCCTCCTTTCCCTCAGTTGCCTCACCCCCCTAACAACAACAAAAAATTTGCTTTTGTTGAGTAAGCTGAACGTGCAACCCGATGGCCAACCCATGGTCTAGGTTACAAAAAAAAAAATCATATTGCGGCGCAAACGCAAGAAAGTAAGCCAATCTCACAAGGGGCGGTAGGGGCTTTCGCGCGTTTTTTGGCCAAAACGTTTCTAGCCGGTCGAACAGCTCCTCGGGTGTTGGGTTGCACGATCGAATGTCTTTGGCAAGATCATTTTTGGGGTGATTAAATGATCCGTGCTACGACAGAGGTGCACCACTTTTTTTCTTAGTACTACCCCTCAATTTTGGGAGCTCTTAAGACCCCTCCCAAAAACAGAGTTGGACAAAACTAAAACCACATCCCGGATGGTACGGTAGGGGGATACCCCCGTTTTTCAGTACGGGATTTAAGCTAGTCGCAGGAGTGACTCTGTACATCGCTGACGTTAATGACTTTACTTGATATGCTTGGCGCAGCGTGGCTAACTAAGGCATCGCGGATTCACGTCGGGAAAGTAGGAAAAAAAAAAAAAAAAACAACAAGCTTACGAACGCAAAGGAACAGGGCGTCACTCGCGCGAGTGACTCCGGGCCTGCAAATAAAAAAAGGCCCATAAAGAAAAAAAAAAAACTATCGTAGCATTGGCCAAACATGTAAACAAAAATGTTTCGATTTTTTCGACGATTTGGGGTTAAGGAGCCCCGCCATGCAGAAAAAAGAAACAGACGAAAACTGCTACCTCTATCGTAGCATGCATCAACCATGGAGCTCCTCACTGCAGGAAGCAAGAAAGTTTCGGCTGCGCCCCTAGCGCGCGCTGACTCGGTGCCCCGTCCTTCAGATTTTTCACCTTGCAAGGCAATAATGAATAATGTTCTCGGTCAAGGAGCGCCCCCCGCCATTTAGAATCCCCCCCCCCCCCCCCCCGCCCCGCTAAAAACGGGCTAGCCTAACAGCAACACGCGCTTCAACTCACCTCTTGCATAGGGTCTATGAACACGTACTCCCACATCCCTCCGTCTAGGAGATCAAACGACAGGGCGTTGCTACCTCCACCACCACCACCACCACAACCCGGCGCTCGCTCGGTTGGCACCGCTCCGCTCTTCGCCTGCTGCTCCCGCCCTCCTTTCTCTCGTCGAGTATTCTGTGCTTGCTGTTGCTGCTGCTGCATGTTGACCCAGTAGTTTTTGTTGTTGAAGAGACCCTCGACGGCGAGATAGGGAGCCGCAGATGTGCGGTAAATCTCCCCGGTGGTGGGTTCCACGTAGGACATCCCCGTGGCCCCGCGCTTTCCCCCTCGTACCAGAACCTGTGTTTTGGTTTTGTGGAGAGCATGTTGGTTTTTGGTTTGTGGTTTGGTTATTTTGGTTTGGCTTCGACGCACGCTACGATACAGGTATAGCCCTTTTCGTCTGTTTTTTTTTTTTTTTTTTTTTTTTTAAACCCAAAATTGTCGGGAAAACGCCATTTTCTTTTCGCATGATTTTCTCGTTGTGTACCTAGGCGATGGGATCTTTCATCCGGGATAGGGTTTTAGTTCTGTCCAAATCGGTGTTTGGGAGAGGTGTCTTAAGCTCCCAAATTGAGGGGTAGTATTAAGAAAAAAAGCGGTGCGCGCCTCTATCGTAGCACGCGTCCTTGGTTTGGTTCGGTTTGGTCACTGCACCTGCACCAGCGAGGTTAAGGATTTAAGTACACCAGGTACGCGATGTGTTTAGAGTAGCAGAGGATCCCGAGTCAAGCCATCCTGCACCGCGAAGGTCGTTCGCGAAGGCAGCTCGCTTCACCCTCACTTTCACCCCCCGCCTCCCAATAAGACGTAACATTACGTCACGCTCCAATACTCAATCCAGTCTCTCTCCCCTCCCCTCCCCTGCCCTCCCCTGCCCTCTTCTCCCATCTCCCACTTACCTCTTCTCCTTTCCCTCGCATCTCCTCTCCCCCCGCCGTCCGTCGCCCAGTCCACGTTCCCCCTTCACCAACCCCAATATATATACCAGGTACATATATACTCGTACACTGACTGTCTTCCAGTACACTTGTGGATATACACACAACCAAAAGCGGTGAAACCTTAGCCGAATACAGTGCAGCTTGAGCCAAACACGGTGTAATCTGAGTCAAATTCGGTGTAGCCTGATCCTTATGCGGTGCAACGTGAGTATAATCCGGTGCAACTTGAGCCTAATGCGAAGCAACGTGAGTCAAAATGCGGTGAAACCTGAACCAAACGCGGTGCAACGTGAGCCAAATGCGGTGCAAAGTGAGCCAAACACGGTGCAAGCCGAGGCAAAATGCGGTACAGCCTGAGCCAACGAGCGTCAAGACGTGCAGAGGGTCTGTCAACCCTTCCACTACCGCAAAACTTATCCCACGATAATCTGCGGACATGCGGATATTGTATAATTCCATAGGATTAAACTAGAGCGTAATATCTGACACTTTTGCCTCTTACCCTCGCATGTGACCTCCCGCGTCCCCCCACCCCCTTTCCTTTCCTCCCCTCTCCTCCCCACCCCCTCTCCCGGACTCCACCTCCCCCCTCCCCCCTTAATTATGCTATACTATCCCTCACTCAAGCGTCTATCCTTTATGTCATACCGGGTATGCGGCGTAACCTAAGGCAATGAGTTTCAGCACACGTACGTGATCATGAGAAGTCGTGACATCTGACACTTTCGCATCCCTCACCTACGTGTGCACCCTTTGGTCTCCCTCCCTCTCGCTCCCCCCCCCCAATCCCCCCCCCCCCCCCCCCAACGTATGTATGTACTCTCACCTCTCACCCGAGCGTGTATTCTCTCGGTGTCTGACGGTATAATGTGGATATGTACACGCAAATAAATACGATGCAAACCGAAGCCAAATGCGGTTCAGCCTGATCCACATGCGGTGCAACCTAGGTCGATGATCCTTACTTCAACTTTTGCAGGTATAATATGGTTGAGCGAGGTATGTAGCATTGGAAGGTCCTTATCTTGAAAAGGCCCAGACTCGATTCAACGCCACACACTCAATCTGGCCAAACGAGTGTTCACTGTCGTCTCTCACCCAAGAGAAAAGCCCCCCGCCTCCCCCCCCTCTCCCTTCCTACTCCCAATATATATCCTATGATCATCTCTCACCCAGGCGTGCATCCTCTCGCCTCGGAGAGGGTCTTCCTCCTCTAGCTGTTCAACGGTAGCCTCCGCCTTCTCCTCCTCCTCTACTAGGCTCTGCCAGGGGTCTATCTTGGCTGCCTCCCTAGCTTCTTCTTCCCGTCTAGCGGCTTCGGCGAGGAAGACGCTGGTGGGGGCGCCCCTCTTTTTGACCGAGTAAGGTCTTGCGCTCTTCTCCTGCTGCGTTCATTTGTTGGTTTGTTCCATAATTTCGTTGGTGTGGGTTATCAATTGGTTGGTTGGTTGGTTGGTTGGTCTGGAAACCTCTGGGTACCGTTCTTTTTCATTGAGTACGGCCGGGCGCTTGTTCTCTATGCGGGATGGTTTCATGGTTTTGTTCGTACATGGTTGAGGTGTCATGATCTTGTTAGGGTGTTCTCGTTCTCTGCTCGTTTTCGTTTGGTGTTCCATGGATTCGTTCTTTCGGTGATTCGGCTTGTTTGGTTCTGTGTTCGTTGGTTGACTGGTTGATAGATTGATTGGTTGATTGGTTGATTGAATGATTGATTGATTGATTGATTGATTGATTATTTGATTGATTGATTCATTGGTTGGTTGGTTGGTTGGTGGTTGGTGGTTGGTGGGTTGGTTGGTTGGTTGGTTGGTGGTTTTTGGGTTGGTTGGTTGGTTGGTTGGTTGGTTGGTTGGTTGGTTGGTTGGTTGGTCTGTTGGCTGGATGATTGATTGGTTCAAATGTTTTGTTGCCGCATTGTTCGTTTTACCATAATCCGTTCTGCCATGATTGCGTTCGTACGTTTGATCTTGAACTCCCCTCCCTTCCCCCTTCCTTCCCTCCTTCCCTCCCTCTCTCCCTCCCTCCCTCTCTCCCTCCCTCCCTCCCTCCCTCCCGCCTTCCCTCCCTCCTTCCGAGCCTCACCTCCTCGTCTTCCTCCCTCCCTCCCTCCCTCCCTCCCTCCCTTTCACCCTCCCTCCTTCCGAACCTCACCTCCTCGTCTTCCTCCTCTCCGTCCCCGTCCCCGCCCCCGTCCCCGTCTCCCCTCTCGCCACCTAACTCCTCCCCATCATCACCATCACCAATACCAACACCACCACCACCGCCACCATCAACATCCCCGGGACGTTCAGCTTCCAGGTCACCGCCCGCACCCTTGTCTTCCCCTCCGCCTCCACTTCCACCACCCCCACCTTCACCGCCATCACCACCCCCGCCACCCGCAGCGGCGAGGTCATCCGATGTTTCGAGTGATGCCCCAGCGCCGGCGGCTGCATCCGCAGGATCTCCGGTATTTGCCGTCTTTGGCTGTGCATCGTGCAAGCTGGTGCTGTTAGCTCCGGCCTGGCCGCTCTGCGAAGCGCGATTGATATTGCTGCTGCTGCCAGTGCCATGGCCGTCTTTGCCGTCAGCCTGTTTATGACGCATGGAGCGTAGAAGGAAGGGAGCGAAGGGGGGCGGGTGTAATCATCGTGCCATTCATGACCCTAGTCCGCAAGACGAAAGACCCTCGCGTCCCTCCACTGTCAGAGTGGGGTTGCGGGTGGAAGGGGGGGGGGAGAGGATGACGGGGTCGAGGTGGGGAGGTAGAGTTGAGGCGGAAGTATTGTGTTCTTTTTTTTTCCTTGAAGACAGTGATGTATTTTGGGTTTAGTTGAGTCGAGCGGGGCCTGATCCCACCCGAACCTGCGGCCTCCACTGACTCTGGACAAAGCAGCCGAGTGAGCAAAAATTGACAAAATTTAAATCGATGAACTGATTGATCGATCGATCGAGCGATTTGCGGAAAATCACAAGCGTTCTATATCGTCCCGCCCCTCGAATACTGAAAGTAAACATATATATATATTTCGCCCACACTGCTAGCAGATAACAAGTGCACGGTACCTGCTACATTTTTTTACTTTTTCTCTCGCATTTATTGTTGTGCTTTCCATCCGACAGTGTGCAGCACGAGCTTCACCTTTCAACATCAATCGCCCCTGAAAAATATTTCATGCCCCGAACGGGTCATCATCTAGGGCATGATCTAGATGATCTGTTAACACAGATCCTGTGTCTGTGGTCCTGTGTCTGTCTCGTTACAATATGCTGTGCAGGATCTATGTATATATGTGTAGGTTACAGAGCCAACCCGCGAAAAAAAATGCGTTCTAGATTGTTACTGCCGATCGATCGTACGGCTCCCACCCGGCAACATGAGCTAGATCATACAGATCATACAGGTATTCCCTAAAAGATCTACTGTAGATCATCAAGTGGGAGGATCGGTGTGATCTGTCTGACGGGTGAAACATTTCCAGAACGTGGAAGGAAACCAACGAGGAATCTACTGCAGTACAACAAAAAGGAGGCCTGCAGCAGTAGTAAGTATGCAAGAACCCTACTATACTCTCCTTCGTGTACGGGTGAGTGTGAGCACCCCACCCCTCTTCCGGTTTCGCACCGATCTAATCCACTTGCTGCTCTTGCTATGCGTCCCTTCCGTACGAACGAGTTCCTACTTCCGACTCCGCATCGGTCTGGTCCTGTTGATCATCCAGCACTACCCACCGAGCTATGTGGTCACTAGTCGGCGAGATTCAACCAACGAACTCGAAAACGTACACTTTGTTGGTTACACAGCACTACCCACTGAGTTGTATAGTCACTGTGACTACGTACCTCAGCGGGTAGGTGCCGAATAACCAACAGATCCACGTGCTGCCCATGCTCGGAAGTATAAACGAAAACGCTCGTTTTATGGTGGCTATGTGCCTCAGTGGGTCGTGCTGAATCACCAACAGAGCCGCGTGCTGTGCATGCTAGGAACCGAACACAAACAATTTTGCTTTTTTACGTCATGCGCTTTTGTTCCGACATCGATAAAAACGCAGACATGCTCAGGAAAAAGAAGAAAAGTCAAGAAAAAGCTTGCAAGAAAGGAGAAGTTCTGGGTGTGCTCGTACGCACGAACTCTAGCTCCCTTCATGTTAAACATATGTATGTTTTTTAGCGTCACGCGCCTTTGCTCCCGCGGCTGGGAGTGGTGTGGGCATGCCGATGCCGTTTTCGTGGGCCTCCTCCCCGACCAGCTGGGGCTTGGTTGATGCAAGAAAAGGGCACGTTGTCCGGCTGCGATCGCGGACGGTTATCCACCTGCGGGAAGGGTTGTGGGCCGCACGAGAAACAGCAAAATGAACATACACGAAAAACGAAAAAAAAACATACTTCGAAGTACAACGCACAACGGTTTACAGTTTATTTTTATCTTGTATTATTTAGCTTTGCCGTCGATCACATGAAAAAATAGTTGCTGGGTGGGATGAGGCCTCTTGCTCCGATCGGGGTCTCATCCATACTTCGTCGCCATCCGGGCATCGAACAGACCCTGGCCCGGTGTCAACTTTGCCGCGTCCACACTTCCTACTTCCTACTCCTCGGTGTGTTTTGAAACATACTTCGGCGGGCGCGCGGAAAAATTGTTCCCGGCAAATAATGACAGTGGAAACACGCGGAGAAGTGTTCACATATTGGAAGAATCACCTACCAACATTTGATGATCTAGATCTTTCACTAGGGGAAGAGCTGTATGATCTAGCTCATGTTACCGGCTGGGGGCCGTACGATCTGTGCAATGTGTTAATGGCAAAGCTTTCTGAAATATTGGATCTGTACTCTCTGTAGGCAGATCCCGTCGTGCAACATATCGTAACAGCAGATACAGGATGTACTACTGTAGATGATCTATATGACCTATATGATCTATATGATGTGTACGATATATATGATCTATATGATCTATATGATCTATATGTTCTATGTGATCTGTGTGATATATATTATCTAGATTATCTATTTGATCCATATGGTTTATTTGGT